>CM046040.1:16795667-16961445 GCA_025215565.1 Flaveria ramosissima
AGAGCAAATATAAATAAATGATGACATGCGTGTCATGACGACACCCGACAACAAGGGGACTTGTGTCGTGTTTAGTCAATGTCCACGACACATAGCCATAAGCACACATGATAATGATAACATAATACACATAATGAAATGTAAATGTTAATTCCCACAACCCGGGAACAAGTTTCAAAGTTGATAATTGTTTACATGCGATAACATTGTTCAAAAAGATTGTTATCAAAACATGAGCTAAGTCCCAAAAATGCATCCTAGGGTCTCCACTAAGGCAGCACACCTAGATTCCTGGACTTGCATGATCACCTGAAAAGATATGCTTAAAACGGTCAACAAAATTGTTGGTGAGCTCGCAGGTTTATGTAATAAAAATGTAAGTGATGCTGTAATAAATAAGCGCGTCGGAATACCGTGAATACAGTATTACACAAGTAAATATCACATGACATGAGCTTTGCAACCAAACCTAGCGACGTACACAAAGAAATTGTCGGCATATATTCACCCAAGGGCCCGTTCCTGGCCACTGATGGTACCAACTAGTATACCATCGAACGAGGGTGGGGTGTCAACCCAGTATTACTACCAATACCTAACCGTCGGTTCCCACACTGGAATTAAATAGTTGCAAAGATAGAACCACACACAGCAGACCCAAGCATGTATCAAATAGTACTTGCAACACAGTATCACGTTGATTCCTTGTATGTAAAATGTATGTAAGTTGTACAGCATAAAAATTGTGTAAGCATACTTTTCCCCCATTTGTAAATGATTGAAATATTGTATAAGCGTAAAAAGGGGCCACGAAACTCACTTGTTAGGTGGTAAGTATGTATGAGCGATGTATCCCAAATGTTGAATGCAAATAAACAGTCAAACACCTATTGACAGTTATTGTATAGCATTAATGATATGATATATGTATAAGCGCGCAATAATGATGGGTCGGTTCGGGTCGTATCGGATGGGTCACGCACAACACACCCAGACTGACACACGTACTAGACCTTATGTAGATCCAAGTACAAGACATTGTTGCCACTAATGATGATGTTTAAGTAAAAGTATCGTTGTTAATTGAAAGATATTGAATAAGTGTCAATAGTTATAAGTCAATTTGGTCGTTGTAAAAACGTTAGTTTAAATTTGCTCAAAATAGTTTCTGTGCCCTTTCTCGCGTTGACTTAATATTTGTGGCCAAACAATGGCATTATTGTGTTAGTGTTACCTCGACACCACCACACGACATACTCACGCCACGCACAAGGGGTCAAACAAAACAATTTCAGTCGCATACAAGGTCAGACGCACGACTCAACCTCCATTCGTGCGAATCAACCCTCAATCGTGCGAATCAGCTTCATTCGTACGATTGAGCCTTCATTCGTATGATTGGCCTTCAGTCGTACCACACAACACCCATCGCACGACTCAACTTCCATGCGCACGAATCAACCTTCAATCGTGCGAATTAGCTACTTTCGTACGACTGAACTTCATTCGTGCGATTGGACCCCAGTCGTGCGAATCACATTCATTCGCACACATTCAGTCGGTCACCTGACTCAATCGCACACAATCACTCAATCGCATGACTCATTCGCATACACTCATCGCACGCATGACTCAATCGCACACAGACACTCAGTCGCACAACTCAGTCGCACGACATGCCTAGTCGCACAACTCAGTCGCGCGATTGACTCAGACGACATGATCCAGTCACGACCCACTCAGTCGCACGGCTCAATCGCATGGATGACCCAGTCGCCTGATCTGCAGAATCGCGACTGTGGTCGGGAGGAGCAGCCCCCGAGCTACTCTAACACACGGGTTTTACACCACAAGGACCTCCAGAAACACTCAACAAACATACACAAGCATAAAACACAAGCAAAGAGACCTCACACGCACCCATACGACCTTGTGTGTTCGGGTTGAACCCGAACACCCGAAACCCTAGTTTGGACAGCCGTGAAAAGGCTCAAAAAATGGACAACCAAAGACAACTACCTGCTAAGGAGGGTAGTCTAAGCTGTAGACGGTGTCAAGACGAAGAAAAACGAGACCTCTCGGGTCGGATTTGGTGCTAAGATGGTGATTTTGTGTGTGAAGAGGAGATGAAGATGAAGAAGATGGTGATAATGAAGATTAGGGCTGGAAAAGGGGTATTTATACCCAGCCCAAGTTTCCAAAATTACAAGTTTAGTCCCTGCACTTAACCCCCGAGTTTTCCCAAATTTTGTTCGGTTGAAAAACGACTTTGTTAGGTTTTTATATTAATTGTAAAAGTTCATTTAATGTTGTCATGACTTAAGAAATGGTTATATTAAAACATTTATTATTTTATAAAATGATATATTTAACGTTTTCAAAATGAAAGTTTTAAAGGTCTTTTTAAGGTTCACACACGATTTTTAACGAATGCACACACAACGATAATATTGCACACATGATATCCACATAATGAGTCAAATAATGATGAGGAATGACCAAATATAGAATAGATGACGGACAAACACGTCAATTGACGGACCTTAAAGTGACGGATGTCACAGTATCCCCCAGTTGAGAGAATTTCGTCCCGAAATTCAGCTGGAGTTAGGTCCAAGAGTGTCATCCTCGAAAAGATGTGGATATTTGAGTTTCATCTGATCTTCACGTTCCCATGTAAACTCTGGCCCTCGTTTTGAATTCCACCTTACGCGAACAATAGGTATCCTACTCTGCGCTTCAGTTGCTTGACCTTTCGATCCATGATCTCAATGGGTTCTTCAACAAAATGAAGCTTGTCATCAATCTTGATTTCCTCGATTGGCACGTGAAGGGATTCATCGGCCAAACATTTCTTGAGGTTTGACACGTGAAAAGTATCATGCACACCGCTAAGCTCTTGTGGCAACCTTAACCGGTAAGCCACTGGACCGATCCTTTCAGTGATCTCAAATGGTCCAACGTATCTTGGGGCTAACTTCCCTTTTTCTTTCCGAATCGAACGACTCCTTTCCAAGGGGAAACTTTGAGTAACACACGATCCCCAACATTGAATTCTAGAGGCTTCCGACGATTGTCGGCATAGCTCTTTTGGCGATCTCGCGCTTTAAGTCGATCTTTGATTTGGAAAATCTTGTCTGTTGTTTCTTGGATGATCTCTGGGCCTGTCAGTTGACTTTCACCAATTTCGGCCCAACAAACGGGAGATCTGCATTTCCTTCCATACAACGCTTCAAATGGAGCACATCCAATGCTTGTATGGTAGCTGTTGTTGTAGGAGAACTCAATCAACGGTAAATGAGCATCCCATCCCACTACCACCAAAATCGATTACACACGCTCTCAACATGTCTTCTAGCGTCTGTATAGTGCGTTCACTTTGGCCATCTGTTTGAGGGTGATAGGCTGTACTCATGTCTAACCGAGTACCCATCGCTTTCTGTAGTGTCTGCCAAAAACGTGAAGTGAATCTGCTATCACGGTCGGGATATGATTGACACCGGCACCCCGTGCCGTGTCACGACCTCTTTGATGTACAATCTCGCCAACTTATCCATCTTGTAATCTTCTCGGATAGGCAAGAAATGTGCTGACTTCGTCATTCGATCAATAATGACCCATATCGAGTCATGACCGCTGTTTGTTCTAGGGAGTTTGGTAATGAAATCCATAGCTATGTTCTCCCATTTCCACTCGGGAATTTCAGGTTGCTGTAATAATCCCGATGGCTTTTGATGTTCAGCTTGACTTTCGAACACGTCAAGCATCGACTGACGTATAAGGCAATGTCTTTCTTCATGCCTGGCCACCAGTATAGATCCTTAAGATCATGATACATCTTGTCTGCACCAGGATGAATAGAATATCGCGTCTTGTGGGCTTCATCCATGACTAAGGTTCGAACACCTCCCCATTTGGGTACCCATATGCGATCCATGAAGTACTGAATACCGTCATCCTTGCGAATCATCTGTTTATCTAACCCCCGGAACTCTTCTCCCGCAAGGTTTTCTTCTTTAATGCCTCACTCTGTGCAATTTGAATCTGAGCTTTCAAGTTGGTTTGGATGGTCAATCCCAACGCTCGTGCACGTAGTGGTTTCACACGTTCTTTACGGCTTAAGGCATCAGCCACCACGTTAGCTTTCCCCGGATGATACCGGATTTCACAATCGTAGTCGCTAAGAAGCTCTACCCAACGTCGTTGGCGCATGTTGAGTTCCTTCTGATCCAGAATATGTTGAAGGCTCTTATGATCAGTGAAGATGATGCATTTGGTGCCATACAAGTAATGCCTCCCAAATTTTGAGTGCAAATACTACAGCGCCCAACAACTCAAGATCATGAGTGGTGTAGTTCTTTTCGTGCACTTTAAGTTGTCGCGAAGCGTAGGCAATCACCTTGTCCTTCTGCATCAATACACATCCCAATCCTTGATGTGACGCATCGCAGTAGACCACAAAATCATCTGTTCCGTCTGGGAGAGACAGTATCGGCGCGTTGCACAACTTCTCTTTCAAACGTTTGGAACGCTTGCTCTTGTGCATAACCCCAGTCAAACTTCTTGTCTTTCTGAGTAAGCAGGGGGTTAACGGTTGCGCGATCTTTGAGAAATTCGCGATGAAGCGACGATAATAACCGGCCAATCCTAAGAATTGCCGTATCTCTGATGGTGTCTGGGGCGTATCCCATTTCTTCACACCGCTTCGATCTTGCCGGGATCTACGTGAATCCCGTCCTCATTAACCACATGACCCAAAAACTTCACTTCTCGCAACCAAAACTCACACTTTGAGAATTTGGCGAAAAGTTTCTCTTCGCGTAGCAGCTCCAGAATAGCCCGAAGATGTTCTACATGATCCTCTTTTGATCGGGAATAGATAAGTATATCGTCTATGAACACGATCACGAACTTATCCAAGTAAGGTTTGCACACCCGATTCATTAGATCCATGAACACAGCTGGTGCGTTGGTCAACCCGAACGGCATGACCAAGAACTCATAGTGCCCATAACGAGTTCTGAACGCAGTCTTCGGTATGTCGTCCTCGAAAACCCTTAGCTGATGATAACCAGAACGAAGATCGATCTTTGAAAAATACGAAGCTCCTTGCAGCTGATCAAATAAATCGTCGATCCTGGGGAGAGGATATCGGTTCTTCACCGTCAACTTGTTCAGTTCACGGTAATCGATGCACATACGGAACGATCCGTCCTTCTTCTTGACAATAGTACCGGCGCTCCCCACGGTGAATGACTCGGTCGAATAAAACCTTTCTCCAGTAGTTCCTGTAACTGACTAGACAACTCTTGCATCTCGGATGGCGCTAGTCGATAAGGCGTTTTCGCTACCGGTGTAGCTCCAGGAACCAACTCAATACGGAATTCCACCTGTCGTGGAGGAGGTAAACCAGACAAGTCATCTGGAAATACTTCTGGGTAATCCCGTACCACTGGAATATCCACCAGTTCCTTTCCTTCCTCGTCTTTCTTTTCAACTACATGAGCCAGAAAAGCGTAGCACTGCTTTCGTAGACTCTGGCGTGCTTTCATGCAGGAAATAAGCTTTAAGCTCTTACCCGGTCGTTCTCCCTGAACCTTGAGTACTTCCCCGTTTGGCATAGGGATACGTACTACCTTGTCTCGACAGACAATCTCTGCTCCATTCTGCGACAACCAATCCATACCCACAATCACATCGAAGCTTCCTAACTCGAAGGGTATCAAATCTATGTCGAATGTATGATCCTCCAACGTCAACGAACACTTCCTAATAATCTCATCGGCCTGAGCAACCCTACCATTGGCCATTTCTACAGAGTAGCTAGTTTCTAGCCTACTAGGACTCAAATCAAGTAATTGCACAAACTCAGAAGATATGAAACTATTGTCTGCTCCAGTATCAAATAATATAGATGCGAAGTGATGATTGAGTAAGTGCGTACCCGTGACAACATTCGGGTCCTGACGAGCATCATTAGCTCCAATGACGAATGCACGTCCCCGAGCTGCGTTTCCCTGAGTAGCCGGGCCTTGATTCCCAGCGATAGCCAACACCTGCTGCTGGTTGTTCCCCTTTGTTGACCGGTGCCCGATTCAGCCTGGGGCACATATTCCTGTAGTGATCGGGGCTCCCACACTCAAAGCAAGCCCTTGCATTCCCGGCGGGGTTAACCGCGTTGACGGGTGCTACAAGATTTGGCGCGTTCTGCAATCTCTTGCCAAATGACCCGGGCGCTTACAGTTAGCGCACACCCGGCACTGCGTCCCTGGGGGATGATGATAATTGCACCTTTCACATTTGGGGTGCGGCCCCACATACTCTCTTCTGGCCTGAGACACGGCCACAAAATTCCTGGTCGGCTTAGACCTCTTCTCAAACCTTCCGGCACTCGACCGGCTCGACTCCCCAACATCCTTCCTCTTCTCGGCCCCTCGGCCCAAAACCCCTGTTCTAACCATCTCGTCAGTCAAAGCGCCAGCTTTCAGAATTGCGCTCTGAATAGTAGGAGGAGCGGCTGCTGTAACCATCGCTCTAATTTGAGGCGCGAGTCCCCAAATGTACCTTTCAATCCTCTTTGATTCCGGCGTAACCAGATGCGGAACCAATCTTGCCAGCTCATGAAAACGATCAGTATAAGCTGCATGCCCTGCCCCCACCATAGCATGATTCCAAAACTCATGCTCCAGCTTCTGCATCTCGTTGAGAGGGCAGTATTCCTCGGTGATCAAGGCTTTGAACTCGTCCCACGACATCTGCATCGCAGACTCTCTTCCTCCTGCGCTTGAATCTGGGTGTTCCACCAGGTTAGGGCTTTACCCTGTAGAGAACAAGTAGCATACTTGATCCTCTGGCTGTCGAGGCACTCACTGATGTCGATCACTGCCTCCATCTTTTCCAACCACCTGGTTAGGGCTATCGCCCCACCTTTCCCATCGAATTCCCTTGGCTTACAAGCCACAACTCCTTGTACGAGCATCCCCGACGAGCATTAACCACTCCAGTTTCGATACCGGCAGTACCACCATTTCCGGTTTCCTGGTTGCTCTCGTTTCCAGTCGGGTTCCCGTTTCCCGTTTCAGTTTCTATCCCACCTTGGGCTCCATCATCGTTGCCACCATCCCCGTGAGGGTGGTGTTGTTGAAGTGCGTCGCTCACTTGGGCCACGATAGTAGGAATCAGCGCGGCCAATTGCTGAGCGATCAGGGCTGCCATGTCGGCGTTCCCTGTTCCTTGACTGTTACTGGCAGGAGCATCGTTTGCTCTTGGTGCTCTGCCTCTGCCTCGGCCTCTGCCCCTTGGGGCTTCACTCCCGCCACTACTGCTACGGGTGACTCTTCGAGGCGGCATGTTCTAATCATAAAAGAGGTAACATATAAAGCTTTAGTCACCATAAGATACAAATGTATTCCACTTATCAAATTCCAATGTTCATGTTCAGGTCAGCCAGACCACCATGCAGCCCATTTCAAGCATATTCTCGGTATACCGGTGATGTTTATATAGGGTTCCCCGCAGCGTTCCCACCACACCCACGATGTACCGAGAATGATGCCTGATCCGGTTACATGACATCCGACTTTCCTTTACATCATATCCATAATAATCCATCATAACAGTTGTAAGTCCATGTATACAATCACGTTTAGTCTAGCGGAGGTTGTCTATTTCCTCATCTTTCGAGGTTTCAGACATATCCTCCTCAGAGTTAATCTCAATGTCCAAGGTCAAGCGCAATAACATGATCTGTGATGATCTCTTCGGGTTAATACCCGGATCTGATAAACTAACTCGGCGCGCAGAGGGAACGGAAGATCCAATAGAAGCATCCCCATAAAAGAGTGAGCACAAGGGCTCTCTCATAGGGTAGAAAGATCACATAACAAATAGATGAGCAAATCAAGCAGCGAGGAACACATACACGAGATATAATATGCATACAGAGTCCTAGCATGCAAATCTACATGAAGGTTCCTAGGTTATAGTCTAGGTCAAGCGTATTGCCTAATTCTCTATAACCAATGGCTCTGATACCAATCTGTCACACCCCCGCTAAAAGCGGAAACACGGGGATGTAACGAGACCGGGATCGTCATAACACATGGTAAGCGATAGAGAGCAATATAAATAAATGATGACATACGTGTCATGACGACACCCGACAACAAGGGGACTTGTGTCGTGTTCAGTCAATGTCCACAACACATAGCCATAAGCAACATGATAATGATAACATATATTCACATAAGATGAAAATGTAAATGTTAATTCCCACAACCCGGGAACAAGTTTCAAAAGTTGATAATTGTTTACATGCGATAACATTGTTCAAAAAGATTGTTTATCAAAACATGAGCTAAGTCCCAAAAATGCATCCTAGGGTCTCCACTAAGGCAGCACACCTAGATTCCAGGACTTGCATGATCACCTGAAAAGATATGCTTAAAACGGTCAACAAAATTGTTGGTGAGTTTGCAGGTTTATGTAATAAAAATGTAAGTGATGCTGTAATAAATGGCGCGTCGGAATACCGTGAATACAGTTATTACACAAGTAAATATCACATGACATGAGCTTTGCAACCAAACCTAGCGACGTACACAAAGAAATTGTAGGCATATATTCACCCAAGGGCCCGTTCCTGGCCACTGATGGTACCAACTAGTATACCATCGAACGAGGGTGGGGGTGTCAACCCAGTAGTACTACCAATACCTAACCGTCGGTTCCCACACTGGAATTAAATAGTTGCAAAGATAGAACCACACAGCATACCCAAGCATGTATCAAATAGTACTTGCAACACAGTATCACGTTGATTCCTTGTATGTAAAATGTATGTAAGTTGTACAGCATAAAAATTGTGTAAGCATACTTTTCCCCCAATTTGTAAATGATTGAAATATTGTATAAGCGTAAAAGGGGCCACGAAACTCACTTGTTAGGTGGTAAGTATGTATGAGCGATGTATCCCAAATGTTGAATGCAAATAAACAGTCAAACACCTATTGACAGTTATTGTTAGCATTATTGATATGATATATGTATAAGCGCGCAATAATGATGGGTCGGTTCGGGTCGTATCGGATGGGTCACGCACAACACACACAGACTGACACACGTACTAGACCTTATGTAGATCCAAGTACAAGACATTGTTGCCACTAATGATGATGTTTAGGTAAAAGTATCGTTGTTATCGAAGAATATTGAATAAGTGTCAATAGTTATAAGTCGATTTGGTCGTTGTAAAAACGTTAGTTTAATTTGCTCAAAATAGTTTCTGTGCCCTTTCTCGCGTTGACTTTATTATTTGTGGCCAAACAATGGCATTATTGTGTTAGTGTTACCTCGACACCACACGACATACTCACGCCACGCACAAGGGGTCAAACACAACAAATTCAGTCGCATAACAAGGTCAGACGCACGACTCAACCTCCATTCGTGCGAATCAACCCTCAATCGTGCGAATCAGCTTCATTCGTACGATTGAGCCTTCATTCGTATGATTGGCCTTCAGTCGTACCACACAACACCCAATCGCACGACTCACTTCCATGCGCACGAATCAACCTTCAATCGTGCGAATTAGCTACTTTCGTACGACTGAACCTTCATTCGTGCGATTGGACCCCAGTCGTGCGAATCACATTCATTCGCACACATACAGTCGGTCACCTGACTCAATCGCACACAATCACTCAATCGCATGACTCATTCGCATACACTCAATCGCACGCATGACTCAATCGCACACAGACACTCAGTCGCACAACTCAGTCGCACGACATGCCTAGTCGCACAACTCAGTCGCGCGATTGACTCAGACGCATGATCCAGTCGCACGACCCACTCAGTCGTACGGCTCAATCGCATGGATGACCCAGTCGCCTGATCTGCAGAATCGCGACTGTGGTCGGGAGGAGCAGCCCCCGAGCCGCTCTAAACACGGGTTTTACACCACAAGGACCTCCAGAAACACTCAACAAACATACACAAGCATAAGACACAAGCAAAAAGACCTCACACGCACCCATACGACCTTGTGTGTTCGGGTTGAACCCGAACACCCGAAACCCTAGTTTGGACAGCCGTGAAAAGGCTCAAAAATGGACAACCAAAGACAACTACCTGCTAAGGAGGGGTAGTCTATGCTGTAGACGGTGTCAAGACGAAGAAAACGAGACCTCTCGGGTCGGATTTGGTGCTAAGATGGTGATTTGGTGTGTGAAAGAGATGAAGATGAAGAAGATGGTGATAATGAAGATTAGGGCTGGAAAAAGGGGTATTTATACCCAGCCCAAGTTTACAAAATTACAAGTTTAGTCCCTGCACTTAACCCCCGAGTTTTCCCAAAATTTGTTCGGTTGAAAAACGACTTTGTTAGGTGTTTTATTTTAATTGTAAAAGCTCATTTAATGTTATTATGACTTAAGAAATGGTTATATTAAAACATTTATTATATTTATAAAATGATATATTTAACGTTTTCAAAAATGGAAGTTTTAATGGTCTTTTTAAGGTTCACACACGATTTTTAACGAATGCACACACAACGATAATATTGCACACATGATATCCACATAATGAGTCAAATAATAATGAGGAATGACCAAATATAGAATAGATGATGGAGAAACACGTCAATTGACGGACCTTAAAGTGACGGATGTCACAAGTTTAAGTTCCTTTGTCTACGCCTAACAAAATCTATGAAAACATACAGTGCAACCATAATGGATGAATGGATAATATAATAGAATCCCAATAAACTATGAGAATTAGCTAACAATAGTCACTTTCTTGTCAAAGATTGAGAAAGTCAACTTCCTAGAAATGTCAGGTCTTGTAATGTTCTTCTTTAGAATGTCTTTACAGCTCCTACAAATTCTGGAACACAATAGAGAAATCTAACTTACATTTATCATCATATACTCATCAATGTACACACAAGGAAAAACATGTATATAAAACATAATTTGGCTACTTACATGTCAACTAACTTATACGAAAACTCATCAAAGGTATACACCATAACAAAATAGATGATTGGAACAGGCATTTGATAGATGGCAACACTATTAGGTCACGCGTACATGGAACAAGTTTACCTGCAAGAAGTTTATATAAAGTTAATTAGTTTGGTTTATTATATTATTTTCAATCAATGATGAGTAGTGGCCTACTGGGTTAGTTACCTAAACTATGTTAGTGGGTAAGTTATTAAGTAGTGCAGTCATGCTTTCATTTGTTTTGTAATAGTATTTCCCTTATATATATGTATGTTGGTTTTTATGTTTATGCAATACAAAGCAGTAGCTAATTTTTAGTGAAATATCTCTATATCTTCCTTTCATTACCTACAAAAAGTGTGTTGTGTATCTTAGATTTTCACTTATAAGTTCAAGAGCATTCATGTGTCCTTTGGCCCTCTGCCAGAATCCCTTTATGTGACCAAGAACGTATGATTTCAGGAAGCTAATAACGTGAATTTTATTAAATCCCAGAAATAAGAATTGCTCTACAAAAATCAATTTATAAAATAATATTCCTACAACTCCAATAATACTGATTTTAGATTAATAACTATACCGAACAATTGAACTACAACGCACAAACTATAAATTTCAACTTCGGGATCTGCATGCAAAAAATATAGATTAACAATTTCATACCTGTGTGATGGGAAATGAACGAACCTGAAAGCAAAGCTTACGAAGAATTAGGATAGAAGAGGATTCCAAGTGGGGTTGCATTGGTGGCAACGATAGGGATGGCATCGTCGAATAAGCCTGGCTTATGACAAGGCGGCATACAAGATGCATGGAAACAAAACGCGACTCAGTTTTCCTCATCTCTGTCACAACCGATCTCTAACCGTGGCAACTACAAGCATGTTCACTCCTCCATTGATTTCAAGGTAAACGACATTTCTAAGCTCAGATAGTGACGTCATTTCCGGTTCCGGCGACTCATCACCATCGTCTGGACAAACATTTCCGATGGAGGAAAGCACTTTGTGTGTGTGTGATTATGAAAATTTCTCACCGGAAAAGTACCCATCATATGAGAATTTGAGATTGTTATTTCTTTTATCCATAACAAACAACAAAAATGTATTGTTTTGAATTTGAATTCAAATTTTGGATATGTATTGGGAAAGATTCGAAAGTTTGCTTTGAGAAAGTAGCTGATTCATTTACCAACATTGGAAAGAGACTATGGTTTCAGTATGAAGTTATAGACAATGCTTTAACTCCGAATTTTTTTGGCAAATTACCACTGTACCCCTTCAATCTTTCTTTATGCATAGAGGTTGTACAACAAGCTTAAAGAGTTGTAAAACTCTTAAAATTAAGAGTTTTGTGCAAATGACCTTATTACCCTCCTAATATGTGTATATATATATATATATATATATATATATATATATATATATATATATATATATATATATATATATATATATATATATATATATATATTGTAACACCCGGAAATTTATTATTTTGAAGCCGGCGAAGAAAGAAAAGAAATAAAGTCCAAAGTCGAGGGACCAAACTCGCCAACGAAGAAAAGTTGGGTAGTGTGGTGATATGTGTAGGGAGAGGGCAGCCCACTCTCCCCACACTTCACATATTTTCAGATTTGAAAGGGGAGAAGAGAGAAAGAGGAGAAAAAGGAGAAAAGTGGTGTTTCGGGTGATTCGGGTGTCCAAATTCGTCGAGTGGCAAGCCAAATCGAAGCTCTTGTCTTTGTGCTCGATTGTGTGAGTTCTAGGACCCCACTTTTACTTGTTTTCAACTGATTTTGGGGCTGGAAGATGTTCAAAACCCGTTTTTACAAGTGTGTGTGTTTGACCCATTTGGGTGTGATGTGTATAATGCGTTTAGAGTATGATTTCGGGCTTGTGTGTGCTTGTATGGTGTTATGGTATGCATTCCTAAGGTCCAGGAGGGTTGATTTAGGCTTAGAATGGGTTTGGATGAGCTTGGGGGCCGAAAATGGCAGATTGGGTTCGGGATGAACTCCATTCTGTATCAGCTAGGGCTAGGCGACCGAATGAAGGCCATACGGCCGAATGAGGGCGATTGAGGGTCATTCGCACGATTGGGATTCATTCGCACGATTGAAGGTTCAATCGCACGACTAAGACTTCAGTCGCACGACTGGGAGTCCAGTCGCATGAGGATTGCACGACTGAGGGTTCAGTCGCATAGATGCTTAGTCGCATGAGTCCATTCGCATGAGGTCAGTCGCATAGGTGCCCAGTCGCAGTAATCCCATTCGCACAAGGTCCATATGCACGATTGGATGTTCATTCGCATAGGTGTTCATCCGCATGAGTCCAGTTGCATGATGTTCAGTCGCATGGAGGCCATGCGACTGAAGAGTGTCCATACGCCCGAATAGGGCTGTTGCACTCGAAGGAATGTGTAGTTTGGCTTCTGGCCTTCGGGGAAAGGTACAGATGTAAGTTTTGACGTAAAGTAACCCGTAAGAGCATGTAAGAGGATGGTTATGGCCTTAGAGAGCATATAGGGCATGATGATGATGATGTTGCATGTTTATGCATATTATGAATGTATGATGTTGCCCTGTATGATGATGATGAATGTGTATGAATGTTCCTTAATATGATGTATGCTTATCTTTCTTGTGGCTTTACATGTCATGCTAATGAATGAATGAATGAGGTATTATATAATGTAAAGCGAAAGATAATGAAAGAGGAACATGAAGTAAGAATGCATGCATTAATGAAGGATAAATGAACGAAAGAAAGGCTTGCAAGCATATTTATTGGGGTGAGCGACTTTGTGTTGCAAAAGACTCGGATGAAGTGCAATCATTTAGATTGCCTATGAGGTGAGCAACCTTGTCGTTGCAAAAGACTCGAGTAAGTGCTATCGTGATGTTGCCTTGGGGTGAGCAACCTTGTTGTTGCAAAAGACTCGGATAGCTTGCTATCGTGATGGGCAATTGGGGTGAGCAACCTTAGGGGTGCAAAAGACTCGGATAGCATGCAATCATTGAGATTGCCATTGAGGTGAGCGACCATGTTGTCGCAAAAGACTCGAAAGACAGAATGAACGAAAAGAATGGAAGATAATGAATGATATGAAAGATAATAATGAAATTATCTGTGTATACGTATGTTGAATGATCGCATGATAAACGGAATGGTTTTAATGAAAGTAAAGTATGTTTTATTATTAAAACTAGAACTCACTCAGCAACGCTGACTTTTATTACATTTTCCAGTTGGCAGGTAAATGATTGCTGAGGATGGCACGGCGAGGCTACTCGGCTCTTTTGGGATGGCATCCAATTATATAGTTTTGTGATGTAATGCAAACATGAATTTTGTAACCGGATAATGATGTATTATTTGGCAAAAGTAATTATAATGAAATGTGATGTCATTTTTGAATGTTTCCGCTGCAATGATTTCTTAATGTAATGTAATTATATGTTTTATGTGCGATGAATGACCAACTGTAAGCGTCCCGGGAACGGGGCCTTACAAGTTGGTATCAGAGCCAAAGTTTAAGTGAAATGGGTAAATTTTCAAAATAAACCTTAACTTAAACTGAGAATGGGACGAATGGGGAATGGGATGCCAAACTGAGTAGCTGCGTGCCATCAGGTATTTTCTTAAAGTTAACCGGTTTTATGTGCGCATGGTATATGTTATGTGTTGTATGTAGATTTGAATACTGATGTAGTCAGGACAGGTAATACTTGGGGTATGAAGAGTACAGTAAGTGGCTAATCACAACTGGCCACTGTAATTAGGGACTTACTATACTTGACATAAACTGAGTTGTTTCCTTGAATGACCGTGTTGGTGTTTGAATCTTTCAGTGTGTTAGAGAATGGCGGGTGGTAGATCTTCTAGAGCTTCTAGGGGTGGAGGCCGTGATGGCCCTGTTGCTGAACCACGCCCTAAAAGAGGAAGGCCTAGAGCTGAGAAAGAGGTTCCTGCAGAACCTGAGACTCCTCATCCAGAAGCTGGGGATGAGAGTGCGAACTTAAGGGCCTCGGTAAAGGAGGCTGTTGTGGAGGAAGTACATCAGGTCATGCAGACAATCTTACCGTCTGTGGTGACCGAAGTCATCAAAGCTGTGAAGGAGGGGGAACGAAAGGAGAGAAACCGGGCCTCGGGGAGCAACCGGAGCCTGAAACGATTTTCTCCGATAATGAGGAGGAAGAGGAAGAGGAGCCTGTGAGGAAGGTGGCACGAGGCTGTAACTACGGGGTGTTTATGAGATGCAAGCCCCCTACTTTTGACGGTAATGGCAATGCTGCCGCTGCTCACCGATGGGTGAGAGAAATGGAGGCTGTTCTCGACATCAGCGAGTGCCGAGAAGATCAAAAAGTAAAGTTTGCCACCCACTCCTTCGTGGACTCGGCACTATGCTGGTGGGACAACATTGTCCAAGCAGAGGGTAATCGGGCGATCGGGAGAATGAGGTGGCCCGAACTGAAGAAGATGGTGATCGAGGAGTTTTGTCCTCATCGGGAAATGGATAAGGTTGAAAGGGAGTTTCTGCAACTGGAGGCGGGAACCATGACACACCAACAGTACACCACGAAGTTCAACGAGATGGCACGTCTGGTGCCGGATCAAGTGACGCCTCTGTCCCGAAAGATCAAGAGGTATATACAGGGTTTGCCGGCGGATATTCGCAGGCACATGATCGCCGCCCGGCCGAGCACGTTTAGGTCGGCGGTGGATTTGGCGGGAAGATTGTATGATGAGAGGACGGTGGTGGTGACTGATGGTGGCAGGAAGAGCGGTGGTGATCGAAGCTGGCAGGGGAAGAGGTTTGGTCGGGGCAATGCCTCGATGGGTAATAAGAAGGCACGGGTGGATGATCGCCGTGTGGTTATGTCGGGTGCGGGATCGAGAAGGTGTGGTAAATGTGGACGGGAGCATAGCGGGGAGTGCAGGTTTGGTCGAACTTGTGCTTCAGGTGTGGAAAGGCGGGGCACATGGCAAAGGACTGTCGTGCGGTCCGATGCTTTAACTGTGGTGAAGAGGGTCACGTGCTCAAAGATTGTAAGAAGCCGAGGGCTGAGAGTTCAGGGGCAAAGAAGACGGGAGGTGATGGACCGAGGGCGAGCGCCAGGGCATTCACCATGACACAGGAGGAAGCTAGAACGGACCCTGATGTCGTGTCCGGTACGTTTTTGGTGAACCAAACTTTAGCTTCTGTGTTATTTGATTCTGGTGCTAGTAAGAGTTTTATTTCTGCTGCTTTCTGTGCTAAGCTGCCTGTTAGTAGTAGATGTGTTGATGCGCCCTTCGATGTAGAAACTGCCATAGGTAAGTCTACCAGGATTTCTGAGATGATAGAGAATTGTGATGTGGAACTCGAGGGTCATAAGTTTCCTGTTAGACCGTTTGTGATGACCTTAGGTGGTTTTGACTTGGTTCTTGGGATGGATTGGTTAGCGGACTTCGAGGCGAACATTGTGTGTCGCAAGAAGATGATTCGGTTGTTGGCGCCTGACGGTAGTTCAGTGACGGTTTATGGTGATCGGGTTACTACGATTCCGAAGGTGATCTCGATGGCGGTGGCGGGAAAGTGTATGAGGCGTGGATGTAGTGCCTACTTGGCCTATGTAAAGGATGTGGATACGCCAACACCACAACTAGCCGATGTACCGGTTGTGTGTGACTTTCCAGATGTGTTCCCAGAAGACTTATCAGGAGTGCCACCTGACAGAGAGATCGAGTTTCAGATTGATCTGATACCGGGTGCCCAACCTGTCGCCAAGGCACCGTATCGGTTGGCTCCGACCGAGATGAAAGAGTTGATGGAGCAGTTGCAAGAGTTGCTTGATAAGGGGTTCATTAGACCGAGTATCTCTCCTTGGGGTGCTCCGGTCCTGTTTGTAAAGAAGAAGGACGGTAGTATGAGGATGTGCATCGACTACCGCGAGCTGAACAAGTTGACAGTGAAGAACCGATACCCCTTACCGAGGATAGATGATTTGTTCGATCAGCTTCAGGGTGCCAGTTGGTTTTCAAGGATAGATCTTCGATCTGGTTACCATCAGTTGAAGGTGAAGGAGCAGGATATTCCTAAAACAGCTTTCCGTACGCGCTATGGTCACTACGAGTTTCTTGTCATGTCTTTTGGCTTGACCAACGCGCCAGCTGCTTTTATGGATTTGATGAACCGTGTGTGTCGGCCTATGTTGGATAAATCAGTGATGTGTTTATTGATGATATCCTGATTTACTCGAGGAGCGAAGCAGAGCATGCCGGTCACATTCGGGAGGTTCTAGAGACGTTGAGATGAGAAGGGAGAAGTTGTATGCAAATTCTCCAAGTGCGCGTTCTGGTTGCGCGAAGTTCAGTTCTTGGGTCACGTGGTGAATCCCGACGGGGATATGGTGGACCGCGGGAAAGTGGAGGCGGTTATGCAATGGAAGTCACCAAAGACGCCATCCGAGATTCGTAGCTTCTTGGGTTTGGCGGGCTACTATAGAAGATTCATCCAAGACTTCTCCAAGATTGCTTCTCCACTGACTAAGTTGACCCGAAAAGATGTGAAGTTCGTATGGGGTCAAGCTCAAGAGAAGGCGTTTGAAGAATTGAAGGCGAGATTGACTCAAGCTCCTGTTCTGTCGTTACCCGATGGAAGTGAAGATCTGGTGGTTTATTCCGATGCTTCTTACTCGGGGTTGGGGTGTGTGTTAATGCAGAGAGGAAAGGTTATAGCCTATGCATCCCGACAGTTGAAGGTTCATGAGGTCAATTATCCTACTCATGACTTGGAGCTGGCAGCCGTGGTCTTTGCATTAAAGATTTGGAGGCACTATCTCTACGGGACGAAGTGCACCATATTCACTGACCACAAGAGTCTGAAGTACTTCTTTGAGCAGAAGGATTTGAACATGAGGCAGAGACGGTGGTTGGAACTTATAAAGGATTATGATTGTGAGATCCACTACCATCCGGGCAAGGCCAACGTGGTGGCTGATGCCCTTAGCCGAAAAGAGAGGCCCGAGCCGATTCGGGTGAAAGCCTATCAGTTGATCATGACCTCCGATGTGATGAAGCAGGTTAAAGAGTTTCAAGATGAGGCACTGAAAGAAGATCATCTTAACTCTGAAAGAATGAGAGGTCTGGTTGGAGAATTGGGTGAAAACACGCTCGGTGTTAGAACCCGATTGATCGTGTGTGGATTCCTCGTTTTGGGGATCTACGGGTGAAGATATGGATGAAGCTCACAAGACTCGGTACTCCATTCATCCTGGTGCCACGAAGATGTACCATGATATGAAGAAAGATTATTGGTGGCCGGGTATGAAGCGCGATGTGGTGGAGTACGTGAGTAAGTGCCTTACTTGCTTACAGGTGAAGGCCGAGCACCAAAAGCCGTATGGGAAGATACAACCTTTGGATATACCGGAATGGAAGTGGGAGCACATCACCATGGATTTCATTACAAAGTTGCCGCGTACCCCGAAAGGGTACGATGCCATATGGGTGATAGTTGATCGTTTGACGAAGAGTGCTCACTTCCTACCGATCCGCGAGACATATTCATCTGAGAGGTTGGCTGATCTGTTCATCAAGGAGATTGTGACTCGTCATGGTGTGCCGGTGTCTATTGTGTCGGATCGCGACACCCGGTTTACATCTAAATTCTGGAAGAAGTTCCACGACGCTATGGGGACGAGGTTACATATCAGCACGGCTTATCATCCCCAGACTGATGGTCAGTCAGAAAGGACCATTCAGACGCTGGAAGACATGCTTCGGGCATGTGTGATTGATTTTGGTGGAAGTTGGGATGACCACCTACCGTTAGCCGAATTCTCATACAACAACAGTTATCATGCCAGCATTGGCATGCCCCCATATGAGATGCTATACGGTAGGAGATGCAGAACGCCCGTTTGTTGGGGTGATATTGGTCAGAAGGAATTGGGAAGCGTCGAGGTAATCGAGGCTACGACTGAGAAGCTTGAGAAGATCAAAGCCTTCATGAAGGCAGCCAAAGACAGACAGAAGTCGTATGCTGATAAACGACGCAGGCCGATTGAGTTCCAGGTGGGTGACCGGGTTATGTTGAAGGTCTCACCTTGGAAGGGTATCATTCGCTTCCGAAAGCGGGGCAAGTTGAGCCCAAGTATATAGGCCCTTTCCGAATCATTGCTCGAGTAGGAGAGGTGGCCTATAGACTGGAGTTGCCAGATGAGTTAAGTGGAATTCACCCGACATTCCATGTATCTCATCTAAGGAAGTGCTTAGCAGATGAAGATATGATTGTCCCATTGGAAGATATCGAAGTAGATGAACGGCTCAATTATGTGGAGCAACCAGTGGCAATCATCGACCGAAAGGAGAAAAGGCTAAGGAATAAAGTGGTTCCCTTGTGCGTGTACAGTGGAAGCACAGGAAGGGATCCGAGTCAACGTGGGAGACTGAGGAAGAAATGAGACAGCATTATCCACGTTTGTTCGAGGAATGACAGGTTTCGGGGACGAAACCTATTTAAGGGGGGTGGACTTGTAACACCCGGAAATTTATTATTTTGAAGCCGGCGAAGAAGAAAGAAAAGAAATAAAGTCCAAAGTCGAGGGACCAAACTCGCCAACGAAGAAAAGTCGGGAAGTGTGGTGGTATTGTAGGGGGAGGGCAGCCCACTCTCCCCCACTTCCCCACATTTCAGCTCACAAGAGAAGAGAAGAGAGAAAGAGGAGAAAAAAGGAGAAAAGTGGTGTTTCGGGTGATTCGGGTGTCCAAATCCGTCGAGTAGCAAGCCAAATCGAAGCTCTTGTCTTTGTGCTCGATTGTGTGAGTTCTAGGACCCCACTTTTACTTGTTTTCAACTGATTTTGGGGCTGGAAAATGTTCAAAACCCGTTTTTATGTGTGTGTGTGTTTGACCCATTTGGGTGTGATGTGTATGATGCGTTTAGAGTATGATTTCGGGCTTGTGTGTGCTTGTATGGTGTTATGGTATGCATTCCTAAGGTCCAGGAGGGTTAATTTAGGCTTAGAATGGGTTTGGATGAGCTTGGAGGCCGAAAATGGCAGATTGGGTTCGGGATGAACTCCATTCTGCATCAGCTAGGGCTAGGCGACCGAATGAAGGCCATACGGCCGAATGAGGGCGATTGAAGGTCATTCGCACGATTGGGATTCATTCGCACGATTGAGGGTTCAATCGCACGACTAAGGTTTCAGTCGCACGACTGGGAGTCCAGTCGCATGGGGATTGTACGACTGAGGGTTCAGTCGCATAGATGCTTAGTCGCATGAGTCCATTCGCATGAGGTTAGTCGCATAGGTGCCATTCGCAGTAATCCCATTCGCACAAGGTCCATACGCACGATGGAATGTTCATTCGCATAGATGACCATCCGCATGAGTCCAGTCGCATGATGTTCAGTCGCATGGAGGCCATGCGACTGAAGAGTGTCCATACGCCCGAATAGGGCTGTTGCACTCGAAGGAATGTGTGTTTGACTTCTGGCCTTCGGGGAAAGGTGCAGATGTAAGTTTTGACGTAAGGTAACCCGTAAGAGCATGTAAGAGGATGGTTATGGCCTTAGAGAGCATGTAGGGCATGATGATGATGATGTTGCATGTTTATGCATATATGAATGTATGATGTTGCCCTGTATGATGATGAATGTGTATGATATGTTCCTTATTATGATGTATGCTTATCTTTCTTGTGGCTTTACATGTCATGCTATCGAATGAATGAATGAATGAAGTATTATGTAATGTAAAGCGAAAGATAATGAAAGAGGAACATGAAGTAAGAATGCATGCATTAATGAATGATGAATGAACGAAAGAAAGAAAGGCTTGCAAGCATATATATTGGGGTGAGCGACTTTGTGTTGCAAAAGACTCGGATGAAGTGCAATCATTTAGATTGCCTATGAGGTGAGCAACCTTGTCGTTGCAAAAGACTCGAGTAAAGTGCTATCGTGATGTTGCCTTGGGGTGAGCAACCTTGTTGTTGCAAAAGACTCGGATAGCTTGCTATCGTGATGGGCAATTGGGGTGAGCAACCCTAGGGGTGCAAAAGACTCGGATAGCGAGCAATCATTGAGATTGCCATTGAGGTGAGCGACCATGTTGTCGCAAAAGACTCGGAAGAAAGAATGAACGAAAAGAACGGAAGATAATGAATGAGATGAAAGATAATAATGATATTATCTTGTATACGTATGTTGAATGATCGCATGATAAAAGGAACGGGTTTTAATGAAAGTAAAGTATATTTATGTTATAAAACTAGAACTCACTCAGCAACGCTGACTTTATTACATTTTCCAGTTGGCAGGTAAATGATTGCTGAGGATGGCACGGCGAGGCTACTCGGCTCTTTTGGGATGGCATCCAATTATATAGCTTTTGTGATGTAATGCAAACATGAATTTTGTAACCGGATAATGATGTATTATTTGGCAAAAGTAATTATAATGAAACGTGATGTCATTTTTGAATGTTTCCGCTGCAATGTTTTCTTAATGAAATGTAATTATATGTTTTATGTGCGATGAATGACCAACTGTAAGCGTCCCGGGAACGGGGCCTTACAAGTTGGTATCAGAGCCAAAGTTTAAGTGAAATGGGTAAATTTTCAAAATAAACCTTAACTTAAACTGAAAATGGACGAAAAGGGAATGGGATGCCAAACTGAGTAGCTGCGTGCCATCAGGTATTTCTAAAGTTAACCGGTTTATGTGCGCATGGTATATGTTATGTGTTGTATGTAGATTTGAATACTGATGTAGTCAGGACAGGTAATACTTGGGGTATGAAGAGTACAGTAAGTGGCTAATCACAACTGGCCACTGTAATTAGGGACTTACTATACTTGACATAAACTGAGTTGTTTCCTTGAATGACCGTGTTGGTGTTTGAAATCTTTCAGTGTGATAGAGAATGGCTGGTGGTAGATCTTCTAGAGCTTCTAGGGGTGGAGGCCGTGATGGCCCTGTTGCTGAACCACGCCCTAAAAGAGGAAGGCTAGAGCCGAGAAGAGGTTCCTGCAGAACCTGAGACTCCTCATCCAGAAGCTGGGGATGAGAGCGCGAACTTGAGGGCCTCGGTAAAGGAGGCTGTTGTTGAGGAAGTACATCAGGTCATGCAGACAATTTACCGTCTGTGGTGACCGAAGTCATCAAAGCTGTGAAGGAAGAGAAAGAAAGGAGAGAGAAATAGGGCCTCGGGGGAGCAACCGGAGCCTGAAACGATTTTCTCCGATAATGAGGAAGAAGAGGAAGAGGAGCCTGTGCGGGAGGTGGCACGATGCTGTAACTACGGGGTGTTTATGAGATGCAAGCCCCCTACTTTTGACGGTAATGGCACATGATAAAAGACTCGGAAGAAAGAATGAACGAAAAGAACGAAAGATAATGAATGAGATGAAAGATAATAATGATATTATCTGTGTATACGTATGTTGAATGATCACATGATAAAAGGAACGGTTTTCAATGAAAGTAAAGTATATTTATGTTATAAAACTAGAACTCACTCAGCAACGCTGACTTTTATTACATTTTCCAGTTGGCAGGTAAATGATTGGCTGAGGATGGCACGGCGAGGCTACTCGGCTCTTTGGGATGGCATCCAATTATATAGCTTTTGTGATGTAATGCAAACATGAATTTGGTAACCGGATAATGATGTATTATTTGGCAAAAGTAATTATAATGAAACGTGATGTCATTTTTGAATGTTTCCGCTGCGATGTTTTCTTAATGAAATGTAATTATATGTTTTATGTGCGATGAATGACCAACTGTAAGCGTCCCGGGAACGGGGCCTTACATCAACCCAAGTAGCAACGACAAGCCGAAGCACCATAGGGTTGCTACGAACAGGGCAAAGATAGGCAAATCAAGAGAGATTACCCTTAACTTAAAAATGGCAATAAGGACAATGATAATGGAAAAGAATAATGGATAGGGTGCCAAAGGTCAAGCCTTTATGATTAGGTCTAGCAAGGCAAGAAACGACTAGAACGCGGTTACCGTTTAGCAAACTTCTAGAAGTAGCTTCAACTGGAAAGGAACCAAGTTATACCATACAATTCGCTGATGGTAAGCTAATTGAAGCAACTTACATTCCGAAGGGTTGTACATTGGGATAATCCAGAAATAAGATGGATATAGATCTTATGCCTACTACGCTTAGTAGTTCGGTGTGGCTATCAGCATGGATTAGTAGTCCAAGAACCAAGCTGAATATATCAGTCGAGAAAGATCGTTCGCATACCACTTCGTGGTGGTGAAGTCTTATCTGTTTAGGTCGAGAAGAGTGTTGCATTCTTAGACACCATATCTCATGTGAAGGCCTAAAAGTACTTACGCAAGGGTCATACTGCCATTTTAGCTACGATCACCAAGAATACAACTGAGG
Source organism: Flaveria ramosissima (assembly GCA_025215565.1). NCBI lineage: Eukaryota > Viridiplantae > Streptophyta > Magnoliopsida > Asterales > Asteraceae > Flaveria > Flaveria ramosissima. The sequence goes on from CM046040.1 coordinate 16,819,086, forward strand.
AAAAGAGGATCGAAGAGATCCCTATCGTTCTTTACCTTTCCAAAGTTTTCATAGAATATTTACCTTGTTTTCCCCACACAAACAGTTCATGTCTCAGATCAATTTAACACATGAAGTCTCACCCATTGCTAGAGCACCTTACATATTAGCTCCGAATGAACTATCAGAACTATCTACGTAACTGCAGTAGCTGTCGGATAAAGGATTTATCGACCGAGCTCATCACCATGGGGAGCTCTAGTCCTGTTTGTCAAGAAAAATGATAGAATTTTCCACATATTGAAGATTTGCTTACTAGCTTCAAGGGTCAAGTTTATATCCTAAGATAGACCTAAAGTTAGAATATTATCATCTGACAGAACTTAGTTTTGTCACCATGAGATTCTGTTTATGCCAAGTGGGTTTACCAATGCACCAACGGTTTTCATGGATCCCATGAACTGAGTGATTAAACCCTATTCGAACAAGTTTATCATTGTTTATCGATGACATTCTAATATATTCAAAGAACATGGGGGAGCATGAGGATCATGATTTTGAGACTACTAAAACAAGGATAGTTGTATGCCAAGTATTTTGAAATATGACTTCAAGATGAAGTTCAAAATTATGGGTCATGTGGTCAACGAGAATGGAATGCCTGTTGACTTGGCAAAAATAGAAGCCAACAAGAATTAAGTTACATCTAAGACTCCGATTGGGGTATGATAGTTTCTTGGATTGTATAAATACTACCGACGAGACACCAAAGGATTTTCAAAATCACACAACCTCGTACGACATGCTATTAGGGTGGCAAGAGAGAGTCCTCATTTCAGGTTATGAAACAAAAACTCCATAATGTACATACTATACCTACCGGAGGAGAACAGATGATTTCATGGTATATTGTTGTGCTTTTATCCAAGGTCTCGGTTGTGTGTTGACATAATGAGAAGGTTATTGAATGCCCTTCCTGTCAATTGAAAGTTCATAAGAAGAACTACATGACACATAACTCAAAGTTAAGATTCATTGACTTTCACGTAAGATGTAGAGGTATTACTTATACGGTACCAAATGCATCATTACACCGATCACAAGAGCCTTTAGTATATCTTTGAACAGAAGGAGCAAAAAATGAGACAACGTTGTTTAGTCGACCTATTGATCGACTATGACAATGTGATGAAGTACCATTCAGGTAAGGCTAATGTGGTGGCCGATGCCCTAAGTCAAAAGTAAACAACTAAACCAAAGCGAGTGTGTGCATTAAAGCTTACCATTTCGCCAAAATACCTGATCAAATCCGTAATGCTCAAATTGAGACTTTGAAGGTGATCGATGTCGAAGTACCAATCAAATAAGATGTTAAAATGTGTGTTCCTATTCACCTAAACTAGTTAGGGTAAGTAGGGTTGTCGAACCTCGTGGAATTAGTGGTCGGTGTATTGTGAATTGATTTATAAGAAACGATTAATTAAATTATCAAATTACTTAAACTATTGCCTCTTGGCTGTAAAAATTAGATCTTGGAATGATTAAGAACTTAATTAAGAAAACAAATTGCAATTACTGAAAATTGATTAGAAGACGATTATGAAAAAGGGTAATCCACCCCCGGATTCAGGTTCGGTTCTTGGTATTCGCCTAGTTCAACTTGGTGGAAAATCCTTAACGGGGATTCTATACGTGTAATGATTAAGTGATAGAGATAACCAAGACTTAACGGGTCTTAGTACACCATATCAATTGAATTAATAACCAAAACCTTGCAATCATACAACTTGCGCTTAATTATATGAAATTGAAAAGTTTAATCCCAACACAATTTGAACATAAACGAAAACCTAAAAACACGAAACCTATCACCCGAGGTAGATCACGAAACGTTTAGCCTTGCATCTTCATGAATTCGGCAACAAGATCGGATTGGAACATGATTTGATGGATTGGAATGAGTTGGAGAAGTAGAATCAACCTCAAGAATCGTCCAAGTTCGTCCCTTTTTGCTCCCAATGCGAATTAGGGTTTTTTAGAATTGATCACCCTCTTTAAATATGGTCAAACCCGGGAAGATTAGTCAATCCTTGCAACACGACGTAAGCTACGTCCCTAAGGACGTAACTTACGTCCTTTCTTCACTCATACGTCCTTGCTTACTGTCCTACGTCCTCAACCTCTGCCTTTTGAAAGACGACGTAAGCTACGTCCCTAAGGACGTAACTTACGTCCTTTGGTGAAGTTCTCTTTTTTCTCTTTGTTTTTTCATGCTCTGCACCTACAATCCAAAGTCACACAACGTAACTGCATTCGATGGTACTTATATAGTAAAAACATCTATTTAACTACTTAAAACACATATATGTCATGAATGCATCAGAAGGACAAGAATCTGAAGGTAGAGTCCATGCGAGACACGGAAAAGAAATTAGTGACAAAATCTGAAGGAATTTGTTATTCCATGGAACGAATATGGATTTTTCTGTATGTGAATTTATGAGAGCTGGTAATAGATGAAACTCATCAGACTCGATATCTCATTCAACGAGGTTCAAGTAAAGCATACCATGAACTGAGAGTTCTTCATCGATTACAGGATATGAAAGCTGGTATTACCACACGTGTAAGCAAGTATTTAATAGCCACAAATTTGAGAATGGAAGTGGCAGTAGATCTTAATGGATTTCATTGTGATGCTACATCGAACTCTCAGCGGATGCGATACTATTTGGGTAATAATAGATCGTTTACGAAAATCCGCACACTTCCTGGATATTAGTAAGACTGATTAAATTGATAACTTAACTCTAACCTATCCAAGAGAAAAAGTCTCTCGGCACGAAGTGCCAGTTCTTCTATCATCTCCAATCATGACGCTCGATTCATTTCCTACTCATAGAGGTCATTGCAAAGTTCATTTGGAATGGGTTTAGATAGGCGCATAACGTATTATCCGCAAACCGATGGTTAGAGTGAGCGTACGACTCAAACTCTAAAAGACATGTTGGGAGCATGTGCCATTGATTAAGGTTCCTTACGATAATAGTACCCACACGACGATCAAGGCCTAAGTGCCAATCACCTATTTGTTCGGCAGAAATTGAAGGAGTGTCAACTTACTGGTCCTAAGCTTGAGCACGAGACGATTAAAAAGATCATACGAATTCATAACCGTAGGGCAGCAACATGTGACTAACAATTGATTTACGTGGGCTAACGCCAAAACCTATTGAATATCAAATTGACAACAAGGTACTTCTAAATGTGTTATCTTGAAAAGGTGCAATTCGTTTTAGAAAAACGAGGAAAGTTAAACCCACGCTACGTTGGATCTTTTGAAAATTGTCAAAAGAGTTTGTATAGTAGATTAACAACTCAATCTGCCTAGAGAACTCAGTAGAGTACATAACATGTTACATGTTTCAAGCCAGAAGAAATGTCTGTCTATTGAGACACTCGTCGTTACATTGGACGAGAATCATGTGAATGAGCAACTATGTTTGTTGAGGAACTAGTTGAAATAACAGACCAAATTGAAAAAAACATGGAAGCATAATTGTACCTTTATTGTTAAAGTTAACTTGAACTCTAAGCATGGATCAGAGTTTACCTGAAAACGCGAGAATCATATAAAGGCCAATTACCCGTAGCCATTCAAAGATGCACCGTTAAGCGCCAAGGTTACCAGTTGATAATTTCAGGGCAAAATTTCTTCAACAAAGGGATGATGTGACAACCATGAGATTTCCATTCGTCTTTTACCGGAGTTAGCTCAATTTCGGGACAAAATTTCTTTCAACAAGGGGATGATGTGACAGCCGGTATTTTCGGGTGACTTTTCAATCATACATTCATAAATTTAATATTGTTTACTTAAATGTGTCACTTATTGCACAAACATTCACGTACCTTTCACGTAACAGTAATTCGAAGAATTGCCGAATCGCACGCGCGCCTGTCCCCGAACGTTGGTGATTTGTCAAAATGGTTTTCAAATAATCATAATTGGTGTGAAAATATGTGTTGTATTATGTAGCTTGTTTATGAAAATTGAGAATTTTCTAGCATTTACGCGTTTTCGCGCATTTTCGGCTTTTAACGCTTAATTATTATAAAAATCCATTTTAACTAGAAAAATAAATATTATTTCATGTTATTAATGTTTGTTTGATGTTATGTGAGCATTTGGTGGTTTCGGCGTAGAAAAAGTTCAATCGCGTAGCTTTAAAACGATTTTTATAAAAGACGGGGGCCTTTCTTATAAAAAAAAAGTATAAAACCCAACCCACCAACCCTAATCACCATTTGGACGTCCCAATCACCTTCCCTTTTATTATTTTCGTTGAAAATCACCCACACACATGTTCACACCTTCTTTGATATTGTTCTTGCATATTGGTGGTGATTTTCATCGTTTCTTGCATCAAACGCGTACTAGGGATCATCATCTAAGCATTTCAAGTAAGTTTTTATGTTTGATTTCATGTTCTTTGATCTTCATGAGAAAATGAACCCTAGATTATCCAAACAAGTCAAAACTTGAAATTGATTGAAATTGATGATAAATTATGTGTTAGTATTCAATATAATGATGTTTGTACGGATTAGTTTTATGAAATTGTGTCATTTTGATCAAAAACCAAGGCTTACTTATTAAGAAAACTTTAATTTGGGGATTTTGTAGAAACCATATGATGGTTTTAGGATGTTAGTTGATGCTAATGGATGAAAAGTCATGTTTTGAACTTATGATTTTGGCTCGGTTTTCAGGTAGTTTCCAAAAATGGAAACTTTTTGGCTACTTTGGTTTATAGATGGTGATTTATGCGTGTTTGATTAGTTGTTATGATTTTTATATGATGTTTAGAACATAAGAATGAATTGGGAATAATCGAATTGTGCAAAACGCATAGTATTGTAAACTTTTGTGACTTGATGTGATGAATGTTGAATATGATATTCGTAGAAAATGATATGATGAAGTGTTTGATGTTAGAATGATGATAGGAGCATGTTTGGAGACTTTGGATGAAATTTGTGAAATTTGTGTTCTTGCGTTTTTAATTTAGGAAATTTTAGGCATGATTAAGTTTCTAGGTTATGTTAACATGTTGTGGATGATTGTTGGATGTTTTACATATATAATTGACATGGTTGTTGTGATATGATTCATAATCTTTAAACGGATTGCACATGTGTAACGATGTCATACTTTCCAAAAATAGAAACATTCCAAAAATAGATTTCCGACATGAAACTTTATGTGAATCATCATTTGAGCTACTTGAGCATGAATAAAGATGTATTTACTTATTTGAGTCACCAACGGGTCGTCGGGTCAGTCCAGTCAAATTTGGTCAACAAAAGTCAACTTGGTTAAACTTGTCAAACAATTCTCGAACACGCTAATAGTTACGTTGTTTGGTTACAACGGGATTCATTTGACCATTATGTACATACACTCATGGACCTACATTTGTTAGGTAACGATTAGATTTTGGCATTTACACTTCATGTTTTTACTACGCATCTAAGGTGAGTCTTCATGGCCCCACTTTTACTTACTTTCCTTTTTGGGGGAGAAGCATGCAAACTATTTCTATTTATCTGGTTTTAGTATTATTGGTATATCACCTGTTACTGTAGTGCTAACATTATCACACAAGTCCTTACACACTCGAATCATTAATAACGGGTTAGCGAGGTAATTTTGAGTAGTACTACTGGGTTTGACAAACCCACCCGCGTTAGTCACGCTAACTCGACTGGAGGTCGAACGGGTGTTTAAATGACCTAGACATTTGCCATTGTTCTATGATAAGACATGGCAGAAGGCAAAACGACTCAAAAACAGTCAGCTTCGGTTCGAAACGCTAAGTACCTCAATATATAGGCTAGCTACCTATGGTATACCTTTGTTTATTTTTACCAAGCAAACATTCAATCATATTTACTTATTTAAAGGTGTGAACTCACCAACCTTATGTTGACACACTTTTGCATGTCTTCTCAGGTTGCAGACACGCTTAAGGCTAGGGTTGCATATCTGAGGCTCATGCATCATCTTTATCGTTTGAATGCAAGCTCATTTACATTTACTACTTTTCCATTGGGCGCTTTGTTTTGCGCATTTATTACTTATGGTTTTTCAAACGTTTACGCTTCCGCAATGATTATATTTATATATGTGTTTTACTCTGATTGAAGGTCAAGTGCTTATATTAAGACACATATAGTGTCGTTTGATATGACTGCGTCTGAGATCCTGGTTTGTCACGCGCCTCACGGTAGAACCCCGCCGGTGGATTTTGAGGACGTGACAATCAAAAACACATAAAGAATCATCTTGAAATCAAAATGTATGAATTATTTCAATTGAAACAACCAATTAACCACTGAATCAACTTGAAACCTCTGAATCAAATATTATTACTCGGGGACATCGAAACAGTTTCAAGCGAACCTATTTAACTGTGGGGAAACACTTGAAACGGTTCCTTTAATCTTTCTAAACACTCAATTGCACTTACAACATATGCATATATCGAATTCATTCATCTCCTTCATTGCGAACCTGCAACTAGATGTTCAACTGATTTATAAGCATCCTTGATTTGAATTGATTAAGGCATTTTATTTCTCATCATCCAACGAAGCTTATTATACAAACAATTGGATCATCATCAACCTTTTCATCTCAAATCAATTTCATACTCAGCCGCGACATGCTTATCTTCTATTTACATCAATTCGTTCTTAATATAGTAAGTTAAACACACATACACATTATTGGGAGTCACGGCCCCTAATCAATATGATTAATAACATTGAATTGGGTTTTAATGTGGATCAAATCAAACTTAGGATTAATGTGAATTGACGAAACTATTAAGTACTGGCTTTATAATTTAGATAATCAACCTTATTTCAGACTTTGGAACTTTGGTCGACTTGTTAACACTCTACTCACTTTTAGAAGAGACCCGGTCCCCATATTATTTTCATATAATTTTTTTTGTATTTTAAATTTTAGAAAATATATTAATAATTAGCAAAAAAATTAATATATTCTAATTATCAACTTACATGTTCAAGTGTTTAAGCAAGGCTTACAACCATTTAACGCATGTACGACAATTAATGCAACTTTTGGTCTTTTTAATCTTTAATTTTTATTTTATCCAATACTTTTAATTCTTTTACAATTCAACTCTAATGTTTTTTTTTTACTTTCAGCTTCAATCCCCTATATGTTTCGTATTTTATAATTTTTTCGATTTACGTTTCCGTTTAAATTTTTTGAGTAGTGTGCATGTGTGGTTCAATGTTTACGCTTGTTTTTTCCTCGTTTAACGGCCTCATCCCAACGCGTTGGTCCTAGATCGACTTACTAATTTTTTTATATGGTTTACATTTCGTTTGTGTGGTACAACGTTTTTACGTTTACTTTTCATTTAGTTTTATTTTTTTGTTTTTTATTTATTTTTAATACGAGTTTTTTTTTGTGTTGGTGGTCACTGACGTTGGTGTGTCATTGGTGTTAATTGGTATGATTTTACGCTTCCGCTGCAACGCTAGTGCTTAATACGAGTTATTTTTATTAATTAAATCTATTTCAAAAATTATTATTTATTTATTGAAAGTTTGAAAAAAGTTTTAATTTCACCTTTTATTATCTTTTAATAATTATAAATGTTATAGAAACATTGTGAATTCATTTATAAGTGTTAACTTTTCAAAAAAATATTATTTTAAGTCAAATTCAAACTATTCAAATCATTTTAAATTAATATTTTATAAATCTTTTAGATAATTGAATATTCAATTAATTGTTTTGATCACGTAGAAAATAATTAATTAATAGTATTAATTATTTTACCAATAATTTCAAATTTTATTTATTCAATCATTATAAGTTAAATATTTTATTTAAGATTAAATATATTCTTGTACTTTAGTTTTGTGGCAAATTTCAGAATTGTCATTAAACTAATGAAATTACACAAATTGTCCCTCATGTTTAAAAAAATTTACAGGATTCAGCCTTTTCATTAATGGGCATTTAAATTTTCTGTTTAGTCCAATCACGTGCCTTGTATATAAGAACAATTTTGTCATTTAACCTTAGTAACTTACAAATTAAATATGCAAATTAAAAAAAAACAAAATAATCACTATCTCTCTACTCTTGCTCTCTCTCTCTTTTTCTCTCTCAGAGTATATCTATCTATCTGTCTTTCTTCTTTAACAAAAACCCCACCCCTCCATCTTTACTTCCACCACCGCCACTACCGACTCCTGCCACTGTTGCCACCACCCACCAACTTTCTACTCTCTACTCTCTCTCTCTCTCTATATATATATATATATATACATATATATATATACATATATATATACATATATATATATATATATATATGGGTTGTTTAGGGTTCTGACAACCCACCACCACCCTGTCTGATTCCTCCAACACCCCTAGATCTCAATCTCGATCTAGGGTTGTCTACAATTTCGCAAACCTAGATCTGATAGAGGGGTTGTTGAACCGCCGACGAAGTATGGTGAATGAGTTCCAGTATTCTATGGTTTATGGTGATGGAGGTGACGGTGGTGGTGGTCGGCTGGTCACAAGTTGGGAGCTAACGTAGGTGGCCGGTCGCTTGTAGTTTAGGGTGGTGGAGGTGGTTTGTGGTGATTTAGATTAAGGATGATGGAGGCGGTTCAAATTATGAATATGATGGTTTAGAGATATATTGGTTGTGACCGGAGGTGAGTCGCACGGGATACTGATATCTGAAATTAGTGTAATCTCCTTAGTCATGAAGGTGGGTCGAAGGATGGCGGAGGATGGCGGTGAACGTGGAGGATAGGGTGTTCTTTGTAGAGAGAGAGAGAGAGAGAGAGAGAGAGAGAAGAGAGAAAGAGATGGGGTAGGGTGGGTTTTAATAATTCATGTATTTATTAAAAGGGTAAAATGACCGAATTACCCTTACGTGCAAGCCACGCGACCTGACTTAACAAGTAAAACTAACAAACGTTAGAGGAAAGGACTAAACGTGTAATAAAATTAGGAGAATTACATATATCCCCCTATAAACTTCATCAATTACATATATACCCAACTTATATTTTTTATTACATATATCTCCCTTGTAAAATTTAGTTAATTACATATATACCCAAATTAAAAGTTTAATTACATATATCTGCTTTTAAAACTCTATTAATTACATATATACCCAAATTAAAAGTTTAATTACATATATCCCTTCTAAATCTTAATTAATTACATATATACTCAAACTAAAAGTTTAATTACATATATCCGTTTTATATAGCATAAATATTACATATTTACTAATTTTATTACTTTTATTAAAAATAACTTATATAATTAGTATTTTACTCTTATTTTTATTAAACTTTAAAATTATGTTTTTTCCTTCTTTACTTGCTTTTTGAGTTTTGATTTTTATACTAACGTTTTTTATGTTCTTTTTGTTTTTTTTTCTTTTTATGCTTATTTTTTCGATACCCATACGAGACACTTCCAGTCTCATTATGCAACATAAAATTATGTGTTCGGATCATGTTACATAACGAGACTGTAAGTGTCTCATACAGGAACTAAAAAAAGTTATTACCAAAAGGTAAAAAACAAAAAGAACATAAACAACGTTAGTATAAAATATTAGTAAACAATCAAAACTGAAAAAGCTAGTATAAAGGAAAAACATAATTTTCTAGTTTAATAAAAATAAGAGTAAATACTAATTTTATAAGTTATTTTTAATAACAATAATCATATGGATAAATATGTAATATTTATGTTTAATAAAGTTGATATATGTATTTAAACTTTTAGTTTACGTATATATGTAATAACAAAGTTTTAGAAGGGGATATATGTAATTAAACTTTTAATTTGGATATATATGTAATTAACTAAGTTTTACAAGAGTATATATGTAATTAAAAGCTTAAGTTGGGTATATATGTGATTGATGAAGTTTTAGAAGGGGATATATGTAATAAAAAATTTAAGTTAGGTATATATGTAATTGATAAAGTTTATAGGGAGATATATGTAATTCTCCCTAAAATTAAAAACGTAAATGACAATTATTGTGTAACACCCGGCTACTTCTAAAAAGAAAAGAAAGAATAATACATGAAGAATAAATAAAAGAAAAGCAATAAAGTCCAAATAGAGAGACTAAAAGTGTCCAAAAGGACAAATGTTTGAAAAAGTTGGTGTAAAGGTGAGCATGGCCGCCCACCCTTACTTCACATCACCATTTTCTTCGGTTTTAGAGAGAGAGAGCAGAGGAGTTCTTGGCAGAAGAAAAAGAAGAAGAAGAGAAGTCGAATTCAAGGTGTTTGAACTCATTTGCATTAGGGTTAGAAGGAAGATACACCCAAAGTTGCACCAGGTGAGTTCTAGGCCCCGGTTTCTACTTGTTTTAAACATCTTTGGGGCTGAAAATGTACTAAAATGATTTTTACAAGTTTATGCATGATTACCCGTATGTATTAAGCATGTTAAATGTTGATTCTTGAATGCTTATAGGTTGTTCATGTTTAGAATAGTCATGATAAGTTTAGAACAGATGGGTTTGATGATTGGGTTTGAAAACATATTAGGAACATGATAAGCAGAAGGTTCATACGCCTGAAAATGCCATAGAATGAATTAAGTGTAATCCATGCGCCTAAACAGTAGCCCACGCGCCTAAGATTACCTTAGAAATGTTTTAAGTGGCCCATGCGCCTGAGTGATCCATACGCCTAAGTGCCCATGCGACTGAATAGGTCATACGCCCCAATAGTGCCCATGCGTCCGAATGGCCATGCGACTAGGTGTCCATGCGCCTGAGTTTCCATGCGTCTGAAGTGTCCCATGCGCCTAAGTACCCATACGCCTGAACAGAACCCATGCGCCCAAATAGTGCCATGCGCCTAAACCCTTAGAATTTAATGCAGAATGTTTGGGAATTTGTGCCTTTAGGGTTTTGACCGAGGGTTGACTAGGGCTTATTAATGATGGGTTTCATGCATGATTATGAATAATAATGATTGATTATGATTGTCTAATGACTGTTCCTTATTATTATTATTATTGCTATTAATATTATTACCTAGAGAATGTGACTTTGCGTGGTATCTTTATTATCGTAACGTAAAGTATATTGTAATAATAAAGAAAAAGAGCAATAAAGAAAAGAAGAGGAACATTAATAAAATGTTAACAAGTCTTGCAAGCTTATAGGGGGTACACGACCGTGTTGTCGTTAGCTCAACTGTGCTGCGGGTTAGCTACCCTTTTATGCACACAGGGCCGGTCTTGGAGATTGGCAGGACCCTTGTAGCGTACCCTGGGTGATTGGGTCGGCCTTGTATACAGTACACAGCACCTTTTCAAGGGATACAGTTCACCCTTTCGAGGGATATAGTTTACCCTTTCGAGGGATATAGATGGCCCATCACCCGTTTTCCATCGCGCATATAGTTGGGGTATTGCTCATTGGTCCATACAGACAGTGAAAGATAAAGATAAAAGAAATCAAAGTAAACAAGGCATACAGTAAAGAGATCGAACAGTATTTGTTCATATAGTTAATGCGTGCTCGCATATACAGTAAAGAGTTGTATTTTAAAAGAAAAGAGTATTTTCATATACAACATACAAAAAGTATTTTATTACTTATAAAACTAGAACTCACTCAGCAACACTGACTTTTATACATTTTCAGTTGGCAGGTAAATATTGCTGAGGATGGCACGAGGGTGAAGCTACTCGGCAGGGAAAGACTGACATCCATTCATAACTATTATTTCTGTTGTTTTGTAATGCAATTAAACAGTTCTTTTGTATTCAATCAAACAATAGTGTATTGCTTAACAACAGTATTTAATGAAATGAAATGAATGGTTTTTGTTAAAATGATTCCGCTGCTTAAGTTTTTTTTTAAATTTATAATGTATTTAATGCTGTGAACGACCAACTGTGAGGTCTCCGGGATCGAGGCCTTACAAGTTGGTATCAGAGCCAAAGTTTAAGAGAATTGGGTTAAATAAATTTTTAAAACCTAAACTTAAACTGAAAATGGGACAAATAGAGGGATGTCAGCCCGAGTAGCTACGTGCCATCAGGTATGTCTTTTCTTAATGTTAACCGGTATTATGTGCGAAGCTATTTGATTTATGTGCTCTTAGTAGATTTAGATACTGATTAAGTCAGGATAGGAAATGCTTGGGGTATGAAGAGTAAAGTAAGTGGCTAATCACAACTGGCCACTGTAATTAGGGACTTACTATACTTAACATAAACTGAGCTATTACCTTGAATGACCGCGTTAGTGTTTGAATCTTATAGTGTGCTTTAGAGGATGGCTGGCGGTAGATCTTCCAAGGCCTCTCGTGGTGGAGGTAACGGTGCTGCTCCGCGACCTAAGAGAGGGAGACCCAGAGTCGAGAAGGTGGTTCATGAGGGACCAGAGACCCCTCATCCGGAGGGTGGCGACAAGAGCGCCAACCTGAGAGCCTCAGTAAAGGAGGCTGTGGTGGAAGAGGTGCATCAGGTCATGCAGACGATTCTACCGTCTGTGATGACCGAAGTGATCAAGGCATTAAAGGAAGGGGAAAGAAACCAGTCCTCGGAAGGACGGGACAACCAGAGCCGGAGACGGTGTTCTCTGATGACGAGGAGGAGGAAGAAGAAGAGCCTGCGCCGGAGGCGGCCCGAGGCTGCAACTACGGGGCGTTTATGAGATGCAAGCCCCCTACCTTTAACGGAAATGGCACTGCGGCTGCTGCTCACCTGTGGGTGAGGGAAATGGAGGCCATTCTCGATATCAGTGAGTGTCGGGAGGATCAGAAGGTGAAATTCGCTACCCACTCCTTTGTAGACTCGGCGTTGTGCTGGTGGGACAACATTGTCCAAGCCGAGGGTAGCAGGGCCATTGGGAGAATGCGATGGCCTGAACTGAAGAAGTTAGTGATTGAGGAATTCTGTCCTCACAGAGAGATGGATAAGGTAGAAAGAGAGTTCCTGCAGCTGGAGGCGGGAACGATGACACACCAGCAGTACACCACTAAATTTAATGAAATGGCGCGGCTAGTGCCCGATCAAGTGACACCACTGTCACGAAAGATTAAGAGATACATCCAGGGGCTGCCGGCGGATATCCGTAGGCATATGATTGCCGCCCGGCCGAGCACCTTTAGATCGGCGGTTGATTTGGCTGGTAGATTGTATGATGAGCGCGAGGTGGTGGTGGCTGAGGTGAACAAGAAGGGTGAAGGTGACCTTAACTGGAATGGGAAACGGTTTGGGCGTGGTGGAGCCGCTCCAAACAATAAGGTGGAAAAAGTGGGTGACCGACGTGTGGTCATAACTAGTGCAGAAAGGAAGAAGTGTGGTAAATGTGGAAGGGAGCATACTGGTAAGGGCAGGATGGGGATGAATGTATTCTTCAGGTGTGGCCAGCCTGGTCACATCGCTAGAGACTGCAGGAAGCCGAGGGTGGAGAGCTCGGGAGCGGGGAATAAGAAGCCGGAGGAAGGAGGGCAGAGGGCAAGTGCTAGAGCTTACACTATGACCCGGGAGGAAGCCAGAGCTGATCCCGATGTGGTGTCAGGTATGTTTCTAGTAAACCAAATTTATGCCTCTGTATTGTTTGATTCCGGTGCTAGCAGGAGTTTTGTTTCCACTACTTTCTGTGCTAAGTTGCCTGTTAGTAGTAGAAAGATTAGTGAACTATTCGATATAGAAACTGCCATTGGTGAGTCCACTAGAATTACTGATGTGATAGAGGACTGTGCCATAGAGTTAGAAGGTCATAGGTTCGCTGCTAGGTTGCACGTGATACCCCTAGGTGGATTTGATGTAGTACTAGGGATGGACTGGTTAGCAACCTATGAAGCAAACATCGTATGTCAAAAGAAGATGATTCGATTGGTTGCACCCGATGGGAGTTTAGTTACGGTTCATGGAGATCGCGTTACTACGATTCCGAAGATGATTTTGATGGCGGTGGCGGAGAAGTGCATGAGACGTGGATGTAGTGCCTACTTGGCATACGTGAAAGATGTGGATACGTCGGTATCGCAATTATCCGAAGTGCTAGTGGTGTGCGACTTTCCGGACGTATTCCCGGAAGACTTACCCGGCGTGCCACCGGACCGCGAGATTGAGTTCCAAATTGATTTGATACCCGGTGCTCAACCCGTTGCCAAAGCACCGTATCGGTTAGCTCCGACAGAAATGGAAGAGCTGATGGAGCAGTTGCAAGAGCTGCTCGATAAGGAGTTCATTAGACCGAGTATCTCTCCCTGGGGTGCTCCGGTCCTGTTTGTGAAGAAGAAAGACGGTAGTATGAGGATGTTATTACTACCGAGAGCTGAACAAGTTGACGGTGAAGAACCGATACCCCTTACCAAGAATTGATGATCTGTTTGACCAGCTCCAAGGTGCCAGTTGGTTCTCGAGAATAGATATACGATCTGGTTACCATCAACTGAAGGTGAAGGAGCAGGATATCCCTAAAACAGCTTTTCGCACGCGCTACGGTCATTACGAGTTCCTCGTTATGTCGTTTGGTTTGACCAATGCGCCAGCTGCTTTTATGGATTTGATTAACCGAGTGTGTCGGCCAATGCTGGATAGATCAGTGATTGTGTTTATTGATGATATCCTGATCTACTCGAGGAGCGAAGAAAAGCATGCCGGCCACATTCGGGAGGTGTTAGAGACCTTAAGAAGGGAGAAGTTGTATGCTAAATTCTTCAAGTGCGCATTCTGGTTGCGCGAGGTTCAATTCTTAGGTCATGTGATAAATCCCGAGGGGATTATGGTAGACCCCGCAAAGGTGGAGGCAGTGATGCAATGGAAGTCACCAAAGACGCCATCCGAGATTCGTAGTTTCTTGGGTTTGGCGGGTTATTACAGAAGATTCATCCAAGACTTTTCCAAGATCGCTTCTCCACTAACCAAGTTGACCCGTAAGGATGTGAAGTTTGTGTGGAGTCAAGAGCAAGAAAAGGCTTTTGAGGAGTTGAAGGCAAGATTGACCCAAGCCCCTGTCTTGTCATTACCCGAAGGAAGCGAGGATTTGGTGGTTTATTCAGATGCTTCCTACTCAGGGTTGGGTTGCGTGTTGATGCAGCAAGGTAAGGTGATAACCTACGCATCCCGACAACTGAAGGTGCATGAGGTTAATTATCCTACTCATGACCTGGAGTTAGCAGCAGTGGTCTTCGCACTAAAGATTTGGAGGCACTATCTGTACGGGACGAAGTGCACCATCTTCACTGACCACAAGAGCTTGAAGTACTTCTTCGAGCAGAAGGACCTGAATATGAGGCAGAGACGATGGTTGGAACTTATAAAGGATTATGATTGCGAAATCCATTACCATCCGGGAAAAGCCAACGTGGTGGCTGATACCCTTAGCCGAAAAGAGAGGCCCGAGCCGATTCGGGTGAAAGCCTATCAACTAATCATGACCTCCGATGTGATGAATCAAGTCAAAGAGTTTCAAGATGAGGCACTGAAAGAAGGTCATCTTAACTCTGAAAGGATGAGAGGTCTAGTTTGGGAATTGGGTGAGAACACACTTGGTGTTAAAACTCGATTTGGATGAGTGTGGATTCCTCGTTTTAGGGATCTATGTGTGAGGATTATGGATGAAGCTCACAAAACTCGATACTCCATTCATCCTGGCGCCACAAAGATGTATCAAGATATGAAGAAAGATTATTGGTGGCCGGGTATGAAGCGGGACGTGGTGGAGTATGGGAGTAAGTGCCTTACTTGTTTGCAAGTGAAGGGCGAACATCAGAAGCCGTATGGGAAGATTCAACCTTTGGATATACCGGAATGGAAGTGGGAGCACATCACCATGGATTTCATTACGAAGCTGCCGCGTACGCCGAAAGGGTACGATGCCATATGGGTGATTGTAGACCGTTTGACGAAGAGTGCTCACTTCCTACCGATCCGCGAGACATATTCATCCGAGAGGTTGGCTGACCTGTTCATCAAGGAGATTGTAACCCGTCATGGTGTGCCGGTGTCCATCGTGTCTGATCGTGACACTCGTTTTACCTCTAAATTTTGGAAGAAATTCCACGATGCCATGGGGACGAGGTTACATATTAGCACGGCTTATCATCCCCAAACTGATGGTCAGTCAGAAAGGACCATTCAGACATTGGAAGACATGCTTGGTGTAACATTCACCAATTTTCAAATTATAATCCGAACTTGAATTCATTTTGAATTTTCATATGATATAAATTTTTTTTAAACTTATTTATTCTAGTGTATCATATGGGTTATAAATGTAACAAATATAAAAGAAATAATTTTTCATTTATTAAACCATTTAAACAGATTATAATAATTTGATAAACTATAAAATAAAGTGTTATAAATATACAAAATGATTGTCATTTATGAGTTCTAACATGGAAAGAATAGTTATATATATCAAAGTTTTTTTATAAAACTTATAAATTTATACAAGTTTATAGGTTGTAATGAGAATTAGATTTAATTTTAATTAATTAACAAATTATATTTTTATTTATTCATAAACCCTTTTAAAGTTTTAAAAGACAAATTCAATTATAAATTGGTTTGATAAGTTTGGGGCCAATTTTGTAATTTCCAAAACTTAATATAGAAGTTTTAACATAAATTAATAACTATGCAAAAATCAGGGACCAAAGGTGAAATTTCGTTAAAAACCCAAACCACCCAAACCCCTTTCCCTGTCGGCTCTTTGTGACCGGCCAAACTCCGGCCACCACCTCCGGCGGTCACCGAAGCCCATAAACCACGCGTTTCACTCAAATTAATACCATTAGTTCGTTCAAAATTCTGTTTCGAACCCATAACCAACTTCAATTCGGTGTTAACGTGTGTTATGAAACTTTTCGAATCAAAACCGAAACCACATTCAAACCAAACCGTTTCAGCTTGTTTTAAATCAAATTAACTAAATTAAACGTGCGTCATCATCCCTGAAATCATTATGCAATTGCAACTACCCATTATTGTTCTTAAAGGTTGTTAATAATTGTGAATTGAAACCGAAACTATGAACAAAAGAAATCATAACTCGATCATATTCGACAGTCACAATTGGAACTAGTTAACTGGGGGAATACTCCTAATCGATCCAACTTAACTTTCTGTAACATCAATTTCATTCGAAACAAGCACATACACCATGTTCGATTGCCCTTTTCATCTTCGACCTGCAACTCAATCGAGGTCTATGATCGAAGCCATATTAATCACAATTGATGGAGGGCTTTTACTTATCGTCGACTCTAGATTCTATCTGCAAAGTTAATTGGATTATTGCCATCGTTTGCACCTTGAAGCACATCCACGCAAGCGAGAATCGTTCTTAAACCTTAGATCATCAATTCGAACTCAATAACGTAAGTATCACACATCAATATGCTCGATTTCTCATGGGGAATCAAAGCCCTATGATTATTTCATTAACAATATAATCGTGATGTTCAATTGGATTGAAATCAGTTCTAGGGTTCTTGGATATTTGGGGTTTATTAAATAAATAGATTTAAGGTTTACAGCGGGTTGTAACAAATATGGGCGCTGGCCCAACTGGTTAACACTTAGAGCATCTACACAGGGGACCCGGGTTCGATCCCGGGCACCCACATTATTTTTTAAGCCTTTTTCTTAATAAATTTAAATACTAAAAAATTTTAATAATTATAAAAAAAAGTAATTTTGTAAACTTTAATTATTTTTCTAAAGACACCAAATTACTATCTGTAAATTTATCATTTTAAATACTTTAATTATTTTTTCTTTTTTTATATTATCAAACCTATTTTATGTTAGTTTATTTCTTTTATAAAATATACATTATATGATAGTTACAATTATTATTATTAGTTATTATATCATCTTTAATTATTGATTATAATGATAATTATAAAATTTGATAAATAATTAAAATATATAAATATATATAAAGGATTTAGTTCCTTTAAAAGTGTTTAAATGGTATTTTTCTTTTATCAGACTAATATATATATGATGATGATTTCATTAACTAGCTAGCCTATAAACCCCCCAAAATTCCAATTGAAACCCTAGTTCACGTCTAATTGTTAAACGATTATTTAACCAAACCTTGAAATTAACACGTTAGGTAACTTGTAAAGGAAATCGTTGAAGCCTCGTTTAATTTCTTATTATCATCTTATTATATCAAGTGAGTATTTCCATACCCCTTTTTACTTATTTCACACTTTGGGGTGAAACATGTAACTTATTATCATTGTTCTTGTAAACTTATTTGAGACTTGTAATCTTTATGGCAATTCATCATGCAAAGTTGTGGTTAGTTGAACTTTTGTGGTTACCATGTTATGGTGTTATATGTACAATCATTAACTATTGCTAGCCCAGCGAAGTCATAGATCTATGGGCAAGACAAGCCTACTTTGGTTGATCCAAGTACACTTAGCTGATCGTATAATCTTGTAAACGTTTGAGACTTGTAAAACTTTGTCGAGGTTTGATTGTTGCATTGTTCATAACATCCCTAATCACTTTATTCACTACTTATGACTTGAATTGCCATCTTTTATATACTTATGTATTGAAAACTATGGAATGCTCACCAACATTTTTATGTTGACCTTTTATTTAACATGTTTCAGGTATACCCCATTTGTGTTCTACTCTTTTAAGCTTATCATATCTAGGATTGGACCTAGAGATAAAATGGATGATTCATGTTATTTGTAGTATTTGTACATGATGTATTCTTTGTTGAAACTTTGCTTGTAATGTTATTAATTGTAACATCTCGTATTTTGTTAACTTAAAAGGTTAACTTCGTTAAGTTTTAAAGGACCTTTTATGTCATTTGAACCTTGAGGACCTATTATGGTTGATAATTAATAACAATAGCATTAAAAAGGTTGTAATGTTGTTTAATGTTATAACACTTAAAGTGATTTTAATCTTAAAATAATAATATTATTATTATAACAATAATAATAACAATAACAATAATAATCGTAATAAAAGTTGTAATAATAATAATAATATTAATAATAATAATACAAATAATAATATTAACTTATAACATTATTAATCTTTGAAATGTTAAAACTTAAAGTTATTTAAGTTCAGGGCTTGTTTTGTCATTTTTATAAACTTTAAAAGTAACTTTTAGCATAAAATAATGAGTTAATAAAACTACAGGGACTGAAATTGTAACATGGTCACAAATCCTCCCCTTTTCCCCTCGCCGGCCGTCTGCAATCCGGCCAACTCTCCGGCCACCTCAAAGCATCCGAATCCGACTTTTTATTAGCTTCTAAACCGTCTTGGATCATTCATGGGCATAATTCGACTTTGATTACATGAGTTAATGGTGTTTAATCCACCGGTTACGAGACCAAACGATCGATTAACCGCGAGTGTGGTTCGTATAACCGTTCGACATTGAAGACACCATAATAATCAAATTAAACAAACATAAGCAATCGTTTAACCATCTGTAACCGGTGCCAATTTTCATTTGCACCTAATACAAACGCAAACATCATCTCTTTTTCCCTACACCAACCGCGACTTGCAGCTAGTCGAAACCCAATCTAGGACTGATTTAAACCAAAATTCGGATAGGGCTTTGCATCATGAACACCACACGAAGCTAACCTCGAAGTTAATTAGATTATCATCAACGTTTGAATCATGAACCAACTTCACCTTGGTCGCGGTTATTCCTATCATCATCTTCATCGAATCCGAAACCAATAACGTAAGTATCATACATCAATATGCTCGTTTTATCATGGGGAATCAAAGCCCTATGATTTATTTCATTAACAATATCATCTTGATGTTCAATTGGATTGAAATCAGTTCTAGGGTTCATAGGAATTTGGGGGTGTGCTTGGTTTATGTTTTTAAGATTTCAAAACCGGGTGATACCGCGGCTGTATGCCTTGGTTCACCGGTTAAGACACCACATTCTAACTTGGAGGTCCCGGGTTCGAACCCCGGGCACCCCCATATTTTTTTTAAATGGCTTTTAAGCCTAAAATGAACTTTGGAAATTTTTAATAATATAGAAAATATATTTTATAACCTTTAAATATATTTTAAGTTGTTAAATAGTTTTTAGTAATATTTTAAAATACTAAACAATTAAAAAACCTTTGTAATAAAACATTTTAAAGGTTATTTTTGAATTATTAACATAGATTTTTAATAATTAACAAAATAGTAATGAACCGAACTTCCTTAGATTTTATCGTTTAAATCACGATATTTTAAATGGAGTTTTTATTTTAAAAGTTATAAATTTTTTTTGTGTAATAAAACTCATTATGGTTCAAATTTTATTAAAACATTATAAATCTAAATGAATAATTTATTATTCATCAAATCATTTGAGCATGTTATACCATTTAATGAATTAAATCGTTAACTTTTGTTTAAATTCTTGAAAATTAAAAAACAATATAATTTGCTTATTTTAAGGTTTAAAAACCTTTAATAAATCATTTTAATAAGCTTAAAACTTTATAATATGATTTAATATGTAATATCTTTATCAACTTTTAAATAGTTAATTTTTAAATTAATTATTTCTTTTCACATATTATTGGTTTAATTGATTTAAATCATCTTTATTAAACCTAAATGATTTATTATTTTACTTAATTCCTTATTTAAACTTCCAAGTTCTATTGGAAACCTTTTATTGTTAATCTTTTTACCAAACCTAATCTTGGAATCTATACGTTTAAACAACTTGTAAAAGAAATCATTTGGAACCTCGTTTAAGTTATTATCAACATAATACTCATCAAAACCCTAAAACTATTGAAACCCTAATTCTTATTTAAACAGTAATCAATATATTAACCTTAATCTTCATCTTGTAAATTATATTTTAGGTGCTTGTAATGGACACTTGGGATTTATCTTGTAATCTTTTATATCATCTTGAAATGCTTATTTCCATGTGAGTTTTCCTTGTCCCCCTTTTTAACTTTTTCACACTATTTTGGGTGAAACATTATTGTCTTATATACATGATACACTTATACACGTTTGAGACTTGTAATCGACATGCAATTCAACTTTTATTTGTAATCATGGTTATTTGTGTATTGTAAGTGTTTTATATGGATACATAGTTTGTTTACAATCATTAACTATTGCTAGCCTGGCGACGTCTTAGATCTTTGGGCCTGACAAGCCTATTTGGTGCTAAAGTCGAGGTATTGCCAACTCCTAGGGGCCGTACGCTTGTGCACTAGGGAACCAAATACACTTAGCCAATCTTTTATACTTGTAATCAAGTCGAGGTTTGGTTGTATCGATATGTGTTCTATAACCTTACTAGCTTATAACCCATGACATGAATTGCTACTTGTAATCTTATTATGTATGAAAACTTGGAAACTCACCAACTATTTTTAGTTGACTCTTTATTTTCATCATGTTTCAGGAAATCCCCAAGTTTAAAGTGGACATTTGAAGCTTGCAATAAAACTAGGACTTGGACCTAGTTAATAATCAAAATGATCATGTTTGTTATTTCATGTTGAAACTTATTTCATTATTGAGACTTATGCTTGTAATGTAATTTTGAGACTTATGTTTAATATATTTGAATTTAAATATAGCGTTATGTGGCTGTGAACATTCTTAACCCTCACATCTCGACGTTTTCGCCGTCAAGGTTGGGGTGTGACATTAATGAGACTTATGAATAATATATTTGGAATTAATAAATAGCGTTATGTGGCTGTGAACAATCGTAACCCTCACATCTCGACGTTTCCGCCGTCAAGGTTGGGGTGTGATAGATTGGTATCAGAGCCCATAACTATAGGGATTTAGGTTATTAGAAATGGTGACCTAGACTATAGTTGCATGAACCTCATAGAAAGATCCTTATACCTTTGTGCTTACATGTTGTTTGCATGCTACATAATGCTATGCTTTTTGTGCAACTTGATGCCTTAGCATAGGATTGCCTTATGTATGCTTAAACTTAGTTACTTGTCTCCCTAAACTTAACTTTGACTCTTTGACCCTCCCCGTCAAATGAACTTCCTAAACTTATTCTCAACGACATGTGGAATCTACACTTATCGTCGTGGGTTCAATTCCTTAGACTCTTTGTCTAATCTATGAAAATCTCATCAAGGTTTTGATTTCATAAACCAAAGAAATTTGTGTGACACATAGACACCTGTATTCTGGATTTCCGGGCAAGAGGTCTTCGGGCTAAGGCAAGCATATCGTATAAATCTCATTGTGAGACCAGTTATGTTACCTGGGGATTTCTGGGATAAGTGATAAACTATGGTCAACATACACAAGTCTCTATGGCAGATGGGTCAATTTACCTTGACGTGTCAACGATTTCAAATGGTAATGCGTTACCAAATGGAACCATCCTCTTTGTATCTTAAAAATCTTTGATTCCTTGAACTGGTATCTCTTCATTCTTATCATACATAATGTTCCTGTTAATATTGAACCTAACCTACATTTCAACTCTTACGTTTAAACACCGTTATACGTTGAGCGTTTCATGTAACTATTTCTATATCTTGACCAACGTGAACATGGATCTTAATATACCCAAAGATATTGGGAATCTAAACTGAATGGTCATCAAAAACTTTAAACCGTTACTTATGGTTCTCAAGTGATGTGTCCCATAACTAAGAACATGCAATGCTATAGGTGGAATTCCTACATCTCGAGATACCTTGTCTAGGCAAAGTGTAAATGGTGATTTGACTCGATCATTGAATCCATTTACTTGACTCGAAACCCTTGAGATGAGTGATCACTTATAAGTACGCGTGTCTTCAATAAGGCTATGGTTGATCTCATATCTTGAGAAGTCCATGTATTCCCTTCGATTGTGAATCGAATGTTCACATCTCATTATGATGTCGAATCATTCTTGCCCTTGATTTTGCCTTCCTGATTTAAATTATTCAAGATTTGAACACCATCACAACAAATTCTGTTATCTCGAACTTTGATCTTAAGCTTGTAAGCATGATTTTTCCTTTTGTTACATTGATGTAACTTGAAATTTTCCGAATTTCTAATTGATATTATTTTCCTTTCGTCGCTAAGTCAAACTCCGTACCGTCTGCACCGTGAGAGATGCAAGTGTTTGCAAGTCAACCTATGACTAAGAACACCCGTATCTCCTAAATGATTCTAACTCATCAAAACAGGGGTGATTCCTTTACGTTGATGATTCTCTATTCGTTTCGATAAATGGTTTTCAATTGTGATTTATAAAATTTCATCCTCTGGATCGGGGTGATTTCCTTATCCCGAGGATTGACTTCAATTATTTTCTTTGGAATGGCATTTCACAAATGACATGATCTCACCAAAATAGGATTGAAACCCGTACTTTGGTGACAAATGTCAATCTTCGATTGTTTTCTTGCTAATAGGAAATTCAATCATCAAGATAGGCGTGAATTCCATACCTTGATGATAATATCATCTTTATGAATTGTATTTGTTCAAATGAGACGACTTCATCAAAGTAGGAGTGAGTTCTGGATTTTGATGAAGAAGTTCATCTTGTTATATTTTGTTTTTTGTAAAACTTCACCGTTAAGATAGGAGTGATTTTCCTTACCATAATGGTGAGTTACCTCGTCCTATTTCTGTGGATCCTCAACAAGGAGTTGGGATCGAACTTTTCGATTGGTAAGTTAGTGGTCATACCTTGGGAATACACCATCAAGTTAGGAGTGAAAACCACACCTTGATGACTATTCCCATTCCTTGATCTCAAACTTACCAAGGTTTTAAGACTTCAATTGACAAGAAACATGTAATAACTTGAAGGGTGAAAACGTTATCTGATTTATCGACGATAGTGTTCCAGCCAATCAAGCTAAAGCATGAATCTTGAACTCAAAAGGGGTCGTTGTTACTTTGGGGTAACCCTAGTTCCAAGCCTGGAACAGTTAAATTTTAAATCGATTTCTTCTCTCACGCTTTTATATTTCAATTTGACGTTTGATCTAGTTTATGGAATTTTTTTTATCGATCTTCATTCTGAGTTATCATCAAAACCTAATTGCACGATGATAACACTCCTAAAACAATCTTTCGTACAAGATAAAATTTATTATAAATTTATGCCATGCCTTTCTGGTTATAGCAATGTATGGTTGTGTTCATGAGTTTGATGAACCGCGTGTGCAAGCCGTACTTGGAAAGCTATTTGGGATTGTCTTCATCATCGATATTCTGAATTATTTAAATTCCAATCCGATCATGAACGATGTCTTTGTTTAACTCCTTATACCATTTCTCTTAATGACCATTGAAAATCTTTCTAAACATCTTTCCCTAAAAACTACACTTGTCCCGAAAGCCTATTACAATGATGCTTTCATTCTAAATTGAATCCTTAGTCATAACGAACACGATTCTTGTATCAACTTTAAGCCAATAAAACTTTGAAATCTCAAAGACATAAGTAAACAAGAATCAACCATATGAAAACCCCGTAAAAATTCATTACTTGAAAAGCTCTTATGAATTTCATATCTTATCCAAAAGTGTCTTGACCATACTTTTCATGTCGTCAAGCTAAGCCTTGTATTAATCTAACTCTTGGTGTTGTACTCGTGACAAACCTTCCTAATAATCTTGAACCGTTTAAAATACAAAAGTTTAGCAACTAAAATTTTAACCTAATGATCTTGTACCCATTGTCATGAAACACATAAAATCATGAACTATGAAACTTAACAAATTTAAGCATATCTAACATTATATTATTCTTGCTGAGTTTAAACGCTTCCAATAGTTCACTTGCAAATGTGAAATGAAATCTAAGTCTCTTTATATCTTTGAAATTAGCCTACTTGAGATTAAATTTCGGGACGAAATTTCTTAAAGTAGGGGAGACTGTAACATTCACCAATTTTCAAATTATAATCCGAACTTGAATTCATTTTGAATTTTCATATGATATAAATTTTTTTTAAACTTATTTATTCTAGTGTATCATATGGGTTATAAATGTAACAAATATAAAAGAAATAATTTTTAATTTTTCATTTATTAAACCATTTAAACAGATTATAATAATTTGATAAACTATAAAATAAAGTGTTATAAATATACAAAATGATTGTCATTTATGAGTTCTAACATGGAAAGAATAGTTATATATATCAAAGTTTTTATATAAAACTTATAAATTTATACAAGTTTATAGGTTGTAATGAGAATTAGATTTAATTTTAATTAATTAACAAATTATATTTTTATTTATTCATAAACCCTTTTAAAGTTATAAAAGACAAATTCAATTATAAATTGGTTTGATAAGTTTGGGGCCAATTTTGTAATTTCCAAAACTTAATATAGAAGTTTTAACATAAATTAATAACTATGCAAAACATCAGGGACCAAAGGTGAAATTTCGTTTAAAAACCCAAACCACCCAAACCCCTTTCCCTGTCGGCTCTTTGTGACCGGCCAAACTCCGGCCACCACCTCCGGCGGTCACCGAAGCCCATAAACCACGCGTTTCACTCAAATTAATACCATTAGTTCGTTCAAAATTCTGTTTCGAACCCATAACCAACTTCAATTCGGTGTTAACGTGTGTTATGAAACTTTTCGAATCAAAACCGAAACCACATTCAAACCAAACCGTTTCAGCTTGTTTTAAATCAAATTAACTAAATTAAACGTGCGTTATCATCCCTGAAATCATTATGCAATTGCAACTACCCATTATTGTTCTTAAAGGTTGTTAATAATTGTGAATTGAAACCGAAACTATGAACAAAAGAAATCATAACTCGATCATATTCGACAGTCACAATTGGAACTAGTTAACTGGGGGAATACTCCTAATCGATCCAACTTAACTTTCTGTAACATCAATTTCATTCGAAACAAGCACATACACCATGTTCGATTGCCCTTTTCATCTTTGACCTGCAACTCAATCGAGGTCTATGATCGAAGCCATATTAATCACAATTGATGGAGGGCTTTTACTTATCGTCGACTCTAGATTCTATCTGCAAAGTTAATTGGATTATTGCCATCGTTTGCACCTTGAAGCACATCCACGCAAGCGAGAATCGTTCTTAAACCTTAGATCATCAATTCGAACTCAATAACGTAAGTATCACACATCAATATGCTCGATTTCTCATGGGGAATCAAAGCCCTATGATTTATTTCATTAACAATATCATCGTGATGTTCAATTGGATTGAAATCAGTTCTAGGGTTCTTGGATATTTGGGGGTTTATTAAATAAATAGATTTAAAGTTTTACAGCGGGTTTGTAACAAATATGGGCGCTGGCCCAACTGGTTAACACTTAGAGCATCTACACAGGGGACCCGGGTTCGATCCCGGGCACCCACATTATTTTTTTAAGCCTTTTTCTTAATAAATTTAAATACTAAAAAATTTTAATAATTATAAAAAAAAGTAATTTTGTAAACTTTAATTATTTTTCTAAAGACACCAAATTACTATCTGTAAATTTATCATTTTAAATACTTTAATTTTTTTTCTTTTTTTTATATTATCAAACCTATTTTATGTTTAGTTTATTTCTTTTATAAAATATACATTATATGATAGTTTAAATCATTAGATTATTATTAGTTATTATATCATCTTTAATTATTGATTAATAATGATAATTATAAAATTTGATAAATAATTAAAATATATAAATATATATAAAGGATTTAGTTCCTTTAAAAGTGTTTAAATGGTATTTTTCTTTTATCAGACTAATATATATATGATGATGATTTCATTAACTAGCCTTATAAAAACCCCCCAAAATTCCAATTGAAACCCTAGTTCACGTCTAATTGTTAAACGTATTATTTAACCAAACCTTGAAATTAACACGTTTAGGTAACTTGTAAAGGAAATCGTTGAAGCCTCGTTTAATTTCTTATTATCATCTTATTATATCAAGTGAGTATTTCCATACCCCTTTTTACTTATTTTCACACTTTGGGGTGAAACATGTTAACTTATTATCATTGTTCTTGTAAACTTATTTGAGACTTGTAATCTTTATGGCAATTCATCATGCAAAGTTGTGGTTAGTTGAACTTTTGTGGTTACCATGTTATGGCGTTATATGTACAATCATTAACTATTGCTAGCCCAGCGAAGTCATAGATCTATGGGCAAGACAAGCCTACTTTGGTTGATCCAAGTACACTTAGCTGATCGTATAATCTTGTAAACGTTTGAGACTTGTAAAACTTTGTCGAGGTTTGATTGTTGCAATGTTCATAACATCCCTAATCACTTTATTCACTAACTTATGACTTGAATTGCCATCTTTTATATACTTATGTATTGAAAACTATGGAATGCTCACCAACATTTTTATGTTGACCTTTTATTTTTAACATGTTTCAGGTATACCCCAAGTTTGTGTTCTACTCTTTGAAGCTTATCACATCTAGGATTGGACCTAGAGATAAAATGGATGATTCATGTTATTTGTAGTATTTGTACATGATGTATTCTTTGTTGAAACTTTGCTTGTAATGTTATTAATGAGACTTATGAATAATATATTTGGAATTAATAAATAGCGTTATGTGGCTGTGAACAATCGTAACCCTCACATCTCGACGTTTCCGCCGTCAAGGTTGGGGTGTGACACTTCGGGCATGTGTGATTGACTTCGGGGGAAGTTGGGATGATCACTTACCGTTAGCTGAATTCTCGTACAATAACAGTTATCATGCCAGTATTGGCATGCCACCATATGAGATGCTATACGGTAGACGATGCAGGACGCCCGTACGTTGGGGAGACATTGGGCAGAAAGAATTGGGAGGTGTTGTCACACCCCGACCGATGGCGGAATCATCGGGGCGGACGAATGGGAGACGATTGCTCATAGCACATGGAACTAATTAAGTTGAAACAATATTAAATGTAATTATTCATTAATCATTACAAGACAAATAAGTAATTACAAAACAATCAAGATACAACCAATAACATAAGACTTTCAATTTAAACTAGGTCCAAGTCCTATATGAGCACAAGAAGATCTTCAAGCATCAAACCTGAAACATGTTAAAAATAAAAGGGTCAACTATAAAGTTGGTGAGTTCCCATGGTTTATACACACGCATATATGTATATATATAAAAAGGGTTACAAATAGCAATTCATGTCCATGGTTACAAGTTAGCAAGCTTATAGAACACATACAGTTACAACCAAACCTCGACTTGATTACAAGTATATAAGATTGGCTAAGTGTATTTGGTTTCCATGATGAACAAGAATACGTCATCAGGAGTCAGCAATACATCGACTTTAGCACCAAATAGGCTTGTCAGGCCCAAAGATCTAAGACGTCGCCAGGCTAGTAATAGTTAATGATTGTAAACAAAATATGTATCTCATATAAGACTTACAATAACACAAATAACCATGACAAAAAGGTAAAGATGAATCGCATGTGCATTTAAAAGTATCAAGATGTTTACAAGTGTAAGTTTATAAGGTTAACATGTTTCACCCCAAAAGATGTGAAATAAAGTAAAAAGGGGCATGGGGAACTCACATGGAAAACTCACAATAATAGTGATGGTTGTAGAGTACATAAGAAAGCTTGGATGTCAAGAGTCAAAGGTGATGTCCTAAATGATAAATAGAAACAATAACTTGAGTTTGGAATACATTACAAGAAGTTAGGACGCTTAGGAATGCCAATAAACGAAAGGTAGATTGATAAACGATTATTGTACCAATTTTAGATTCTGGACAGAATGTTTCGTACGTGTTTGAACAGGTTTTTAAAATAGAAAACGGTTTCATAAAATTATAAAAATTTATATTTGACTAGTTTAAAGTCTCCCGGACAACTTTCGTTCAGAAACATTTTTATGAAAAGATTCGTAAATAGGTCAAACAAGCAGCACAAGACAGAAGGTGCTGAAATGCGCACTTATCTTGTGAAGGCTATTGTTGAGTCGTCCGATTGAGTTTGAAGACGTATAAACTGTCGTTGAAAAGGTAATTCAATGAAATTAACATTGGAGTCTGAGTTTACCCAAATTTAGTTTGTTATGATCAAGTTATGATCGGTTGAAGTAAGATAATATTCTGCCAGAATTGTAGTAAGGAACTTATGTGCACTTTTAAAATTGTTAATACATGAAACGGGTTAGAACAATTTATTATGTTAATATATGGTATATTAGTCTTCATTTGAGTTATAAAAATATTCTAAGACTTTGGCATAGCCATCATTTAGAACAATAATCTTGCGAAATGACCGAATGCGGCGGCATAGCCGTCCATATGCAAACGGGATTCTTTGTTTATGTTAGTGTGTTGTTAGCTTAATTTAGGAATGTTAGTGATCAAATGATAATTATTAAAATAAAAAGAGATTTGGTAGAATAAAGAATAATAATAAGAACATAAAGTCATGAGAACAATTGGATGTTAGGATGATTAAAATGTATAATATAAAAACAATAAAGGATTACCTTAGTATTAAGAATTCTTGAAATTTCTTGTAAAATAAATTTATTCAAATTCATCATAACCAATGGATGAAAGAAAGATATGAGAGTGAGGTTTTTAGAGAATGAGCAAATGAAAAGTGAGGCCTAAGCCTTGCTTTTATACTTGAGGTTAGGAGGAGGTTATGAATGGTGTTAATGGTAATTTATAAGTCTTTTAAAAGGGGGTTATGATTGGAATTTGAAATAAATATAAAATTAAATAATTTAAATAAATAAAAGAATAATTATAATTTAAAATTTAAATTCTTGAAGACTCTAATTTTAACAACTTTTTTATAAAATATTTATAGACTTTATAAAATCAATTTGAATAATCAATCAAATTATTTATTTGTTAATCTTTATAACTTTTATAGAACTTGTAAACTTTATAATTTGATTACTTATTTTCAATATTTAAAATTCATAATTACTTATAAAACTTTATAAGTTTAATAAAATTCATTTTATAACTTTATAAGTTTTAATAAGTCTTTTCCATTTAGTTATTTGTTGTAGTATGATTAATAAACTTTATAATTTTATGAAAAAGAATTATTTATAAATCAACAAGTTATTATAAGCTGTTTAAATGATAAATTGAATATATCAATTTAAACTACACGTCTAATTTATATAATTCATTAAAATAAATAAAATAAGTTAAATAAAGAAATTCATATCGTAAGAAAGTTCGATTTTAGTTCGGGTTCGGGTTTATAACTTGAAAATGGCGGATGTTACAGGTGTCGAGGTAATCGAGGCTACGACCGAGAAGCTCGAAAAGATTAAAGCCTTTATGAAGGCAGCCAAAGATAGACAGAAGTCGTATGCCGATAAACGACACAGACCGATCGAGTTCTAGGTGGGTGACCGGGTTATGTTGAAGGTCTCACCTTGGAAGGGAATCATCCGTTCAGGAAACGAGGTAAGCTAAGCCCGAGATATATAGGTCCTTTTCGAATCATTGCTCGAGTTGGGGAGGTGGCCTATAGATTGGAGTTACCAAAAGAGTTAAGTGGAATTCACCCGACATTCCATGTATCTCATCTGAGAAAGTGCCTAGCCGATGAAGACATGATTGTTCCACTAGAAGATATCGAGATAGAAGAAAGGCTCAATTATGTAGAGCAACCAGTGGCAATCATCGATAGAAAAGAGAAGAGGCTGAGGAATAAAGTGGTTTCTCTTGTGCGTGTACAGTGGAAGCACAGGAAGGGATCCGAATCTACATGGGAAACTGAGGAGGAGATGAGGCAGCATCATCCTCATCTGTTTGAGGAATTACAGGTTTCGGGGCAAAACCTATATAAGGGGGGTGGACTTGTAACACCCGGCTACTTCTAAAAAGAAAAGAAAGAATAATACATGAAGAATAAATGAAAGAAAAGCAATAAAGTCCAAATAGAGGGACTAAAAGTGTCCAAAAGGACAAATGTTTGAAAAAGTTGGTGTAAAGGTGAGCATGGCCGCCCACCCTTACTTCACATCACCATTTTCTTCGGTTTTAGAGAGAGAGAGAGCAGAGGAGTTCTTGGCAGAAGAAAAAGAAGAAGAAGAGAAGTCGAATTCAAGGTGTTTGAACTCATTTGCATTCGGGTTAGAAGGAAGATACACCCAAAGTTGCACCAGGTGAGTTCTAGGCCCCGGTTTCTACTTGTTTTAAACATTTTTTGGGCTGAAAATGTATTAAAATGATTTTTACAAGTTTATGCATGATTACCCGTATGTATTAAGCATGTTAAATGTTGATTCTTGAATGCTTATAGGTTGTTCATGTTTAGAATAGTCATGATAAGTTTAGAACAGATGGGTTTGATGATTGGGTTTGAAAACATATTAGGAACATGATAAGCAGAAGGTTCAAACGCCTAAAAATGCCATAGAATGCATTAAGTGTAATCCATGTGCCTAAACAGTAGCCCATGCGCCTAAGATTACCTTAGAAATGTTTTAAGTGGCCCATGCGCCTGAGAGATCCATACGCCTAAGTGCCCATGCGATTGAATAGGTCATACGCCCCAATAGTGCCCATGCGTCCGAATGGCCATGCGACTAGGTGTCCATGCGCCTGAGTTTCCATGCGTCTGAAGTGTCCCATGCGCCTAAGTACCCATACGCCTGAACAGAATCCATGCGCCCAAATAGTGCCATGCGCCTAAACCCTTAGAATTTAATGCAGAATGTTTGGGAATCTGTGCCTTTAGGGTTTTGACCGAGGGTTGACTAGGGCTTATTAATGATGGGTTTCATGCATGATTATGAATGATAATGATTGATTATGATTGTCTAATGACTGTTCCTTATTATTATTATTATTGCTATTAATATTATTACCTAGAGAATGTGACTTTGCGTGGTATCTTTATTATCGTAACGTAAAGTATATTGTAATAATAAAGAGAAAGAGCAATAAAGAAAAGAAGAGGAACATTAATAAAATGTTAACAAGTCTTGCAAGCTTATAGGAGGTACACGACCGTGTTGCCGTTAGCTCAACTGTGCTGCGGGTTAGCTACCCTTTTATGCACACAGGGCCAGTCTTGGAGATTGGCAGGACCCTTGTAGCGTACCCTGGGTGATTGGGTCGGCCTTGTATACAGTACACAGCACCCTTTCGAGGGATACAGTTCACCCTTTCGAGGGATATAGTTTACCCTTTCGAGGGATATAGATGGCCCATCACCCGTTTTCCACCGCGCATATAGTTGGGGTATTGCTCATTGGTCCATACAGGCAGTGAAAGATGAAGATAAAAGAAATCAAAGTAAACAAGGCATACAGTAAAGAGATCGAACTGTATTTGTTCATATAGTTAATGCGTGCTCGCATATACAGTAAAGAGTTGTATTTTATAAAAAAAGAGTATTTTCATATACAACATACAGAAAGTATTTTATTACTTATAAAACTAGAACTCACTCAGCAACGTTGACTTTTATACATTTTCAGTTGGCAGGTAAATATTGCTGAGGATGGCACGAGGGTGAAGCTACTCGGCAGGAAAAGACTGACATCCATTCATAACTATTATTTCTGTTGTTTTGTAATGCAATTAAACAGTTCTTTTGTATTCAATCAAACATTAGTGTATTGCTTAACAACAGTGTTTAATGAAATGAAATGAATGGTTTTTGTTAAAATGATTCCGCTGCTTAAGTTTTTTTTAAATTTATAATGTATTGAATGCTGTGAATGACCAACTGTGAGGTCTCCGGGATCGGGGTCGTACATAGTGTAATTTCCTTTGTTTAAGGACAATATCTGAAATTTCCTATAAAGCTAAAGGACCAAAATTTTAATTTACTCTTTATTTAATTATTCATTTTCAATAATTATTCATTATTATTTTCTAATCCTATCAAATAATACAAACTTATTTAATCAAGTTATGTAATAAAAATAAAATAAGTTATTTTATTTAAACTATTTGTTAAACTCAAATCCTAATTGAAACCATGATTCATATTTAGTTTTTAATTCATTTGTTTTCTAACTTGGGACATTATTCTTAGGTTAAGTGTGAGGAAAGATATTTGGTGTCTAATCTTGCATTGTTATTATTCAAACCACAATCAAATACCAAGTGAGTATTCAGATCCCATTTTTATGTGTTTTATATATTATGAACAATCATGTGATTTAATATTCAATCATTGTTATTTCATTCTAAATTCAATTCAAAACCTGTTATATTATTACTTGCAATTATGTGTTTATAGTTAGATAAACTATATGATTGCATAATCATTCATTTATACAATCATGTTAATAATGATAAGTCTATTGTTTGGACAAACCCATCTCATATGATTATTCGAGTGGTGATTGAAACTGCACTCACACATTCTATCACAAGGCTTCGTCTACGTACCGAGTCAATTAGTCGTTATGTTTGATTGTGTTTGATTTGTCTTTTATGTTACACTATTGTATTATAAATCTCGACGACACTATCATGTAAATTGAATTGTTTCAATCATTTTAATCAACCAATATATGTATGCAAAACATGCAGTTTACTCACAGACTAATTCTTTAACTAGCTCGTTACTTTTCACATAATTCAAAAAATGCAGATTAGTGGACTTCTATATTCATATTTTGGGCTTGTACTTGGTCAAAATTAAAGACAATTTCATTATGTTTACTTGAGTTTCTATTTGATTATAATGTATTGATTGATTAATATTATTCAATGAAAATAACCCTTAATATTATCTCAACATATTTATTACAATGTGATATGAGCAACCGATTCACATTCGTCCGTCCCGATGATTTCACCATCGATTGGGGTGTGACACACTTACCGAACTAGCTTTTTTGTCATGTTCTTTTATTAAGAAAATAAACTATTCATGAATACTTACAGACCATAAACGATAACATGCAAAGACAAATAAATACAAACAAATGTTCATGAACATAAGCAAAAATTTATCAAGCTTTAACATAAACTTAACATGATTATCGAAAAATAATTATCATAATCATGATTAACACAAATATTAAGAAATTTGTTTTAGCATAAACTTATGTTGAAAATAGTCAAATTGCTAATGTTGACAGATCCATATAATATAACTAGTGTTTTATATTTTTATAAATTAAAAAACAGTAAAATAAAAATATAAAATATAAAATCCTTAAATAAACAAACACAATTCACAAACATAAATGATTCAAGTTTGTTTGTTTAACTTAACGAACACAATTTTCTTTTTCGTTTCTATTCATTTATTAAACGAACAAACGTAAATAAACTTTCCCCCGAACATAACGAACTGTTCCTCTTGTTTGCAGCCCTAACACAGGGAGCAACCCGGTTAATGGGATTCAAATTTAATATTTTTTATTTATCTTAAAAGGAACAAATATTCTTTTAATTACTATATATATATATATATATATATATATATATATATATATATATATATATATATTATTCTCTTTATTATTTATTTCTCATGATTCGGGTTATTCGTATCAACCCTGAATTCGAACCGGAGTTGAATTTTTTTTAATTTGAATTTGTTTCTTAAATTTCACAACATAAGCGTTTTGAATTCAAATATTGTTTCAAAATTTTCAAATCCAAATACCTAAAAACTATAACAAACATCTCAAGAGTCGACCTACTTGCGAGTTAGTTGATGTTGACTAATCATCAGTTGAACTCAACTCAAGTCGAGCCTATAATGAAATTTAGTAAATCTCAAACCAAAGTTGAAGTGTGTCTAAGAAACGAGCTACAACATATGTTTTATAGAGATTGCAACAACAAAAACAACTACCAATGTTAAAGTGTGTCTAAGAAACGAGCTACAACATATGTTTTTAAATAGAGATTAAAAAACAACAACAAAAACAACGACGACAGTTAAAGCCCGATATTTGAATTACATGTTAATAATGCATATTATTCCCCATTTTGACAGTCTTTTGTTACAAATTCTTTTTATATACTTAATTGTGATTAGTTTGAATTTTATAGTTTTGGATGGTTGCTTGTTGATCTTAAAAGAAAAGGGCAATTTGGAAGTTTAAAGGTTGTTATGGCCATGACTTGTTCTGTCATGACAATAACATGCGTCAGGGCTTCCTTTTGTACACATTATGGTCATGTTTGATTCTGTCATGACCATAATACACATCAGGACCCCCTATAAAGCCCTTCTTCTTTCCCATTTCAAGAGGACGAATTTCGGACGAGAAGAGAAAACCCTAGTTTTCGCTAATCTTGTGTTGATTTTAGAATAAGTTTCTCAAGTTCAAGTTAAGATTAAAGATCAATCATTTCAAAGGAAGATTCAACTTTGCACAACCCATCTCTACTCATCTTTGATTTGAAAATCTCTAGATTTATCATGTCATCTTCCATTGTTATGAGTTTGATTGTGGTTTTTGTAAGCGTCATGCGCTAAATACTCTTTATCACTTACTGACATATTATAATTATACCATGATGTAACCAAATGAATTAATGTCTAGGCTACATGCTTGTACCGGTACACAAG
The DNA here is from genome assembly GCA_025215565.1 of Flaveria ramosissima. NCBI lineage: Eukaryota > Viridiplantae > Streptophyta > Magnoliopsida > Asterales > Asteraceae > Flaveria > Flaveria ramosissima. The sequence continues at coordinate 16,854,710 of CM046040.1, forward strand.
TCTAGTGACATAGCTTGACATGCTTTTACAAAGCAAGACTCCAATGACATGCTTGCACAAGGCATGTGACGACCCTAAAAACTAAGGTTAGACAACTTAAGGATTTAAGAATTTTTACAAGTTGATATTATATATATATATATATATATATATATATATATATATATATATATATATATATATATATATATATATATATATGTATATATATATATATATATGTATATATATATATATATATATATATATATATATATATACATATATGTATATATATACATATATATATATATACATATATGTATATATATATATACATATATATACATATACATATATGTGTATATATATGTATATATATGTATATATATATACATATATGTATATATATATATATATGTATATATATACATATATGTATATATATATATACATATATATATACACATATGTATATATACATATATATACATATATGTATATATATACATATATATATATATATGCATATATGTATATATATATATATATATATATATATATATATATATATATATATATATATTATTGTTAGAATTTACTAAAGGTAACTTTATTTGAATTTTATATGTATATATAGTTGAGCATAAGTAAGTATGTGTATATGCTACATGAACATGCATGCATGCATGATTATTTACGTATGCATGTATGTATACATTTAAAGACATGTAATTAAGTATATAATCAGACATTTGCTACATATATATAGGAATCAAAACTTAATCAAACATCACCAAACAAGATTACATCAAGAAACTTTGAATCAAAACTAAAACAAATCACACCTAAACACCAAAACAAACACAACCTTAGATCTAATCTCTGTTCATTAGGATCCTAAGCAACCCGATTAACACCTCATCAAACTAATAATGGTACCTTAAGCCACCAAATCTCTCGGCCAAGGACACCTATCACAACATAATTATTAACATTACGCTTATCATCTCCTTAAACCACCACCTAAGCACCATCAAAACACTAAGCCCACTTCTAAGTGTGACACCTAGCTAAACTCACATTTGCCATCTCAGTACCCTAGCATAATAACTCACAAGTCTAAGACTTGAAGTAATGATGGCCATCTCCACTTCTTTACCCCCCTCGGTCGATGGATTTTCCACAAACCATCACACCATCAACCGATACCAACACCATCACAAACACCTTCATCTTTCTACTCACCCACTCTCGGCTTACTATCATCATCACCACGACCGCAAACCAAACTACCATCACTCCCTTCTCTTCTCTTGATTATAACACTTTTGAAGCCACCATCTCACTCCAAGAAACCTTGTCTTTCGGTTGTTGCATCTCCAAAACAAATCATCATCTACAACTTTGAAGAAACCTCAAGATCAATGTAACATCTGCTATTTTTGAAAATGTGGACCCAAACTCGTTTCGTTGGTTATAAATATCAAGCACATTAATCAAACAACAACATTCATTTTGGAAATTTAAAAAAAACATGAATGTATTAAATTGTGATTTAATTTATATCTATTAATTTTTATTATTACCATATAATTAATTTATAAGTTTATGAGATTATGTATATTATTTATGAGTTTTAAATAATTTGGATTTATAAAGTTAGTAGTACATAAATAAAAAAATTATAAAATTACAAACTTTATAAAGTTATAAAGTCTTATAAATAAATAATTTGATTAGGCACATAAGTTTAGGGTTTAAATTGTATTTTCTAAAACTTAATATAGAAGTTTTAACATAAAATAATAAACTAGTGAAACCACAGGGACCAAAGATGTAATTTCCCTAAACCAAACTCTTTACCCTATTATCCCTCCCGCACATCCGGCCACAATCCACCGGAGCTTCGTCGAGCTCCGGCAAGCTTCAAAACCCCCTCAAATGAACGTAAATTAAAGATCAAAGGGTAACCAAATGATCGGGGCAACGATTCGAACCTGAGCATGGGTTATAATTGGATTTTTAACTCGATTTTAATGGGATTCGAAGTTGAAACCGAATGCTCGATCGATATCCATCCGTTTCAACTCCTGAATTATAATGATAATCCAATTAATCAACTAGAAACGTTTATATAATCATTGTGAAGCTTAATGTGTAGTTTAATTTGAGTTAATGAATCAATTAATTGTTTCAACATAACCGAAATAGCCTAAGGAAAATCAAAACGCATTCGGTACCTTAACGTTCAAATCAAAGCTATTTAACAGAGGGCAAAGGTGCCCTTTGACCCCTTTCAACTCTCTGTAAGCCTAATTTTATGAACCAAACACTCAATCGACAGTTCCAAGTTCTTATTCTTCACGAATGAACCGAGTCAAAACCGAGCCTAAATACTACAAATCGAGCCTAATCAAGTAAGTTAAACACACCATCATACTCGGCTTTACTCAAGGAATCAAAGCCCTATGTTTGATTTCATTAATCACATCATTTGGATGTTCAATTTGATGCAACCCGAAACTAGGGTTCATATGGAATTAGGGGTTTTCTAAAACAAGGTTTTTAAAATATTATTTCGAAATCGTAACAGAAATCAGGCCTTAGCCTACTGGTTGGCTCCATCAATATTCGCAGCAGGGGTCCCGGGTTCGACCCCGGGCAGCCCCAAATCTTTTTTTAAAAACTTTTTCATTTATTACATTAATTCACAAAAATTACTAGTATTCTATTAAACTAAAATAAAATTTATGTGATACTTAAAATTTGATTTATAAATTATTAATCTAATTTCTAAAGAATTTTGGTAATATAATCTACTATTTTAAAACCAATAGCTTAACAAAAAAAACTTTGTTAATTTTGTTAAAATGTTATAAAATATATAATTTATAAGTTTAAATATTTATAAAAATTATTATTTTTTAAATCTTTATTTGATTCCTAAGACTTCTAAATAATATAATATTTTAGTTCTTTATATTTTTTAAGGCTTTAATATTATGATACCTTTATAATAACTACTCAAAAGTTTAAAAACATTATAAATCAAACTTAAATACTTTTAAGTTATTTTGCAAGCCAATTAAATACTTGATTATCAAATTAATTATTTTGATCAAGTTTTAAATAATTAACTTTTAGATTGATTACTTATTCTATACTTAACCATTACCTATTCAATAATTATTAACATTTAAGTGATATTACTAATCAACTTTACTAATGATTTATTATAAATTAAATCGTAATTTCTAATCAACTTATTCCATTTTTATGGAATCAAAATATAATTAGTTATATTATTTTATTTAAGCCCAATTATAAAAACCCCAAATTCCAAATGAAACCCTAATTCATATTTGTTCTTGAATCTCATATTTGTTCTAATTCTGAGACATCAACCGTTAGGTTGAATCGTCAAGAAATCATTGGAACCGTCTTATCTTCTTATCGTTATCTTAAGTGCAACTCATAGCACGTGAGTCTTCCATGTGAGTTTCCTTGCCCCTTTTTTACATTTTTCACACTATTTTGGGGTGAAACATGATACTTATACATCATACACTTAGAAACGTTTGAGACTTGTAAAGCACTTGCAATTCATCTTTATATTTTGTCATGGTTAGTTGTGTGTTGTAAGTGATTATATGAGATACATATTTTGTTTACAATCATTAACTATTGCTAGCCTGGCGCCGTCTTAGATCTTTGGGCCTGACAAGCCTATTTGGTGCTAAAGTCGATGTATTACCGACTCCTGATGACGTATGCTTGTTTATCATGGGAACCAAATACACTTAGCCAATCTTATATACTTGTAATCAAGTCGAGGTTTGGTTGTAACGATATGTGTTCTATAAACTTACTAACTTATAACCTATGACATGAATTGCTACTTGTAACCTTGTTATATTATGTATGAAAACCTTGGAAACTCACCAACTATTTTTATTTGACCTTTTATTTTCATCATGTTTCAGGTTTGATGCTTGAAGATCTTCTTGTGCTCATATAGGACTTGGACCTAGATTAAATGAAAGTCTTATGTTAATGGTTGTATCTTGTTTGTTTTGTAATAACTTATTTGTGTTGTAATGTTTAATGAATAATGACATTTAATATTATTTCAACTTAATTAGTTCCATGTGCTATGAGCAATCGTCTCCCATTCGTCCGCCCCGATGATTCCGCCGTCGGTCGGGGTGTGACAATCAAGAACTCTCTCCTCAAGCAAGAAGATAAAGTCATCTCTAATCAATCTTTAGCTTTTCTCTTATCCAATAACAAGGTTTCGATCTTCCTAAACTATGTTAAACAAGTCTTAAAGGGGTTACATATGTGTTATACATACCTATGCAACTAACCCATTATGTATGAACATCAAGACTCTTTGATAAACCTTTTAAACACATGATTTTATATAGAAATCAGTAAGAAAAGGGGTTCAAAAACTAAAAAACCTGAAATTTCTATAAACCAAGGATTTAAAATAATAAAAGGATTAAAACCTATGATATTTTATGAATTATTAAAGTAAAATGAGTTAAGTATCTAGAAGACTGTAATTGTGGGAATAAAATTAGGAACATGTTTAGAAACATTAAAAATAGTAATATGTACACTTTGGTGTAATAAAAATGGGTGGATTAATTTATATAATTAATTTAAGAAAATAAAAGAAAATTTTATTTCAGAAGCTCCAAACTTGGTAAAAAAATATGGAAAAAATTATATAATAACCCTTATATTTTATAGAAATTCCTGAATAAATTCGTGACTTAAATCGCATATATGAATAAGTTTTATATTTTAGAATATTCTATAAATAGAAAATTTAAAGAAATGGTAAAACACTGAGGTAAATTAGAAAAAATTCATACAAAGTATGATATCTAAAATAGAACAGTATGTATGAATTTTGGAATTTTTAGAGATGTTTAACTATTTATGCTAATTTATGTAAAACTGATAAAAATCATGCGTGCGAATGAATGTGTGCGATTGAGTCAGGTGACCGAATGAATGTATGCGATTGTACGTGTATCGCACGACTGGAGTCCAATCGCACGAATGAAGGTTCAACCGTACGAAAGTAGCTGATTCGCACGATTGAAGGTTGATTCGTGCGTATGGAGGTTGAGTCGTGCGATTGAGTGTTGTGTGGTACGACTAAATTCCAGTCTTACGAATGAAGGCTCAATCGTACGAATGAAGCTGATTCGCACAATTGAGGGTTGATTCGTGCGAATGGAGTGTTGAGTCGTGCGTCTGGTCCTGTCGTGCGACTGAAGTTGTTGTGTGTGATTTTCCCTTCTTGTGTGTGGTGTGTAGGTCGTGTGATGTTGAGGTAACATTAACACAGTTGCCATTGTTCGGCCACAAAGATTAAAGTCAACGCTAAAAAGGCCACAAATACTATTCAAAATCAAATCAATCTAACATTTTACAATTATCAACCGACTTATAACTACCGATATTTATCTAATACTTCTCCAATAACAATGAAACTTTTACTCAAATATTATCAGCAGTGGCGACAATGTCTAGTACCTGGATCTACATAAGGTCTAGTACGTGTGTCTGTTTGTGTGAGTTACACGCGACCCAGCCGATACAACCAGAACCGACCGATCATTATTATGCGCTTATTTCATATCATTAATGCTTAACAATAACTGTCAATAGGTGTTTGACCGTTCATTTGCATTCAACATTTGGATACATTGATCTTACATACTTACCACTTAACAAGTGAGTTTCGTGGCCCCTTTTTACGCTTATACAATATTTCAATCATTTACAACTTGGGGGAAAAGTATGCTCACCCATTTTCAATGCTGTACAACTTACTTACATTTTACATACATGGAATCAACGTGATACTGTTTTACAAGTACTTATCTAATACATGCTTGGGTCTGCTGTGTGGTTCTATCTTTGCAACTATTTAATTCCAGTGTGGGAACCGACGGTTAGGAATTGGTAGTACTACTGGGTTGACACCCCCACCCTTTTTCGATGGTATACTAGTTGGTACCATCAGTGGCCAGGAACGGGCCCTTGGGTGAATATATGCCGACAATATCTTTGTGTACGTCGCTAGGTTTGGTTGCAAAGCTCATTGTCATGTGATTTTACTTGTTTTATATAACTGTATTCACGGTATTCCACATCACTTACTATATACAGCATCACTTACTTCTTTATTACTTAAACCTGCGAGCTCACTAGCAATTTTGTTGACCATTTTGAGCATATCTTTTCAGGTGATCATGCAAACTGAGGAATCTAGGTGTGCTGCCTTAGTGGAGACCCTAGGATGCATTTTTGTGACTAAACATATTTGATAAACAATTATTTTGATACGATGTTGTAGTCTGATTAAACAATTACAATCTTTGATACTTGTTCCCGGTTTGTGGAAATTTACATTACAATTTCATCTTTATTTTGTTATGTGAGTCATTATCATGTTTATGCTTATGGCTATGTTGTCGTGATTATTGACTAAACACGACACAAGTCCCCTCGTTGTCGGGTGTCGTCATGACACGCTTGTCATCATTTATTATATTGCATCTCTATCGCTTACCATGTGTTATGACGATCCCGATCTCGTTACATCCCCGTGTTTCCGCTTTTAGCGGGGGTGTGACAAGAAGAGAGTTTATAAAATAGTGGGGCATGAACTCACTGATGTGCACCGAACAATAACAAAGAAAACTGATGATGAACAGAAAGACAATCCTTCAAAGGTTACTTAGAACACACAAGTACATAAGTACATGTACACAGAAAGCTTAACAACTCTAAGTTAACCTAGTTGACTCGTTTGACCCGTTGGTGACATATTAGTTGAAATATCATTTAATCAAGCGTATCCACTTAGCATACAAGACCATCGTACATATATCCATGTGTATCACATCGTCAACCCAAGTTCTACCTCGGTCATCACACAACATTAGATCATCATACAACTCATGAAAATGTCAACAACCAACATGTTCAACACAAATATAAATACATCACAACCAATAATTCATACGTGGAGTCTAATCATGCACTACATGTCATGTGAAGCCACTCACGACTTCACATCCTAAACCCTGCCAATCCAACTAAGTAGGGGCCTCAGATTCGCACGCGTGTATGACAATCATAATCAAATTCATCAATAAGGTTCATTACAAACAACATACACAATAATGATCAATTCCAAACCCAAACATGATTTCCTAATCACTAATCACAATTCAATCATGTATGATCACCAATACCTAAATTCCATACATGATCAACCAAGCATCCATACAACTCAATTAACACATTCTATCACATTAGACATCATCAACAATCATTCTAACATGATCCTAACATCATAAGCATGCCCAAATTATCATATCCAATATTCTACAAGAATAAAGTTTCCCTTTTGGGAAAGTAACACCCATAAGCAATCTAGCATACAATTCAATCATAATTTCATCAACTTTATACCTAATCAAGTTCATAACATTCGTTCTAACATAATGATCAACACTAAATCATCAAAATCCCCAATCATCATACATAAAAGTTTCTACTTTTAGTAAGTTATAATCTACACACCAATTTCATAAACTTGTTGCACAATCCAAGTAGACTAACATCCAAACATTCTATCTAACATCATATCATCATCAAATCATGAATTCCAAGAACAAAAAGTTTCCACTTAAGGTATTATAAAAATATTAGTACTTTTAGTAAGTTATGATTTACTTTTAGTAAGTTATTATTATAAAAATATTAGTACTTATATAGTTAAGTATTCAAATAAAAAATAATACTAAATTTAAATGTTAATTTAAAGTATTATAAATTATAAAATATATAATATTGTGAATTAAATAATCTATATTATTAAATAATGTATTAATAATATGAATTAATTAATGTATTAATTAGAAGAAGTTTATTAAATGAAGGAAAAATAAAAATTATTGCATAAAACACTTGTACCTAATGATTAAGAGTTTGTATTAGAGGTTTTAATTTTTTATAAATTACATTTGTATCATATATTTTCTTTATGCTTTATATAGTAGTAAATATAAATTAAATATCAAACGTTCATAAACATAAAAAAAACAAACACAAACTCTGTACTTCACATGTTTATAATAAAACATAAACTAACTTCCCAATACAGAGTTGATAAACTCTTCGTTAAAAATACTAATAAAAAGCTAACCTGCCGTGTGACATCTTTAGCAATACTCCGGCGACGTTTTCTCTTCGGCAGCCGTCAACAGGTAACCACCGGCTTTCCGTCGTTACATCAAACTCATTACTATTTGATTTCTTTCATGCTTAATTTTCATAATCATCGACCCTAATTGCAGTGCGCACACACATAAATGATCGATAGTCACATACTCAAATCTTGACTAGAGGAATCATACAATCATACAATATTTCAATCATTTACAACTTGGGGGAAAAGTATGATCACCCATTTTCAATGCGGTACAACTTACTTACATTTTACATACATGGAATCAACGTGATACTGTTTTACAAGTACTTATCTGATACATGCTTGGGTCTGCTGTGTGGTTCTATCTTTGCAACTATTTAATTCCAGTGTGGGAACCGACGGTTAGATATTGGTAGTACTACTGGGTTGACACCCCCACCCTTGTTCGATGGTATACTAGTTGGTACCATCAGTGGCCAGGAACGGGCCCTTGGGTGAATATATGCCGACAATATCTTTATGTACGTCGCTAGGTTTGGTTGCAAAGCTCATTGTCATGTGACTTTACTTGTTTTATATAACTGTATTCACGGTATTCCACATCACTTACTTTATACAGCATCACTTACTTATTTATTACTTAAACCTGCGAGCTCACCAACAATTTTGTTGACCATTTTGAGCATATCTTTTCAGGTGATCATGCAAACTGAGGAATCTAGGTGTGCTGCCTTAGTGGAGACCCTAGGATGCATTTTTGTGACTAAACATATTTGATAAACAATTATTTTGATACGATGTTGTAGTCTGATTAAACAATTACAATCTTTGATACTTGTTCCCGGGTTGTGGGAATTTACATTACAATTTCATCTTTATTTGGTTATGTGAATCATTATCATGTTTATGCTTATGGCTATGTTGTCGTGATTATTGACTAAACACGACACAAGTCCCCTTGTTGTCGGGTGTCGTCATGACACGCTTGTCATCATTTATTATATTGCATCTCTATCGCTTACCATGTGTTATGACGATCCCGATCTCGTTACATCCCCGTGTTTCCGCTTTTAGCGGGGGTGTGACAAGAAGAGAGTTTATAAAATAGTGGGGCATGAACTCACTGATGTGCACCGAACAATAACAAAGAAAACTGATGATGAACAGAAAGACAATCCTTCAAAGGTTACTTAGAACACACAAGTACATAAGTACATGTACACAGAAAGCTTAACAACTCTAAGTTAACCTAGTTGACCCGTTTGACCCGTTGGTGACATATTAGTTGAAATATCATTTAATCAAGCGTATCCACTTAGCATACAAGAACATCGTACATATATCCATGTGTATCACATCGTCAACCCAAGTTCTACCTAGGTCATCACACAACATTAGATCATCATACAACTCATGAAAATGTCAACAACCAACATGTTCAACACAAATATAAATACATCACAACCAATAATTCATACGTGGAGTCTAATCATGCACTACATGTCATGTGAAGCCACTCACGACTTCACATCCTAAACCCTGTCAATCCTACTAAGTAGGGGCCTCAGATTCGCACGCGTGTATGACAATCATAATCAAATTCATCAATAAGGTTCATTACAAACAACATACACAATAATGATCAATTCCAAACCCAAACATGATTTCCTAATCACTAATCACAATTCAATCATGTATGATCACCAATACCTAAATTCCATACATGATCAACCAAGCATCCATACAACTCAATTAACACATTCTATCACATTAGACATCATCAACAATCATTCTAACATAATCCTAACATTATAAGCATGCCCAAATTATCATATCCAATATTCTACAAGCATAAAGTTTCCCTTTTGGGAAAGTAACACCCATAAGCAATCTAGCATACAATTCAATCATAATTTCATCAACTTTATACCTAATCAAGTTCATAACATTCGTTCTAACATAATGATCATCACTAAATCATCAAAATCCCCAATCATCATACATAAAAGTTTCTACTTTTAGTAAGTTATAATCTACACACCAATTTCATAAACTTGTTGCACAATCCAAGTAGACTAACATCCAAACATTGTATCTAACATCATATCCTCATCAAATCATGAATTCCAAGAACAAAAAGTTTCCACTTAAGGTATTATAAAAATATTAGTACTTTTAGTAAGTTATGATTTACTTTTAGTAAGTTATTATTATAAATATATTAGTACTTATATAGTTAAGTATTCAAATAAAAATAATACTAAATTTAAATGTTAATTTAAAATATTATAAATATAAAATATATAATATTGTGAACTAAATAATCTTATATTATTAAATAATGTATTAATAATATGAATTAATTAATGTATTAATTAGAAGAAGTTTATTAAATGAAGGGTAAAATAGAAATTATTGCATAAAACACTTGTACTTAATGTTTAAGAATTTGTATTAGATGTTTTAAATTTTTATAACATTACATTTATATCATATATTTTCTTTATGCTTTATATAGTAGTAAATATAAATTAAATATCAAACGTTCGTAAACATAAAAAAAACAAACACAAACTCTGTAGCTTCACATGTTTACAATAAAACATAAACTCTGGCGACGTTTTCTCTCCGGCAGCCGTCAACAGGTAACCACCGGCTTTCCGTCGTTACATCAAACTCATTACTATTTGATTTCTTTCATGCTTACTTTTCATAATCATCGACCCTAATTGCAGTGCGCACACACATAAATGATCGATACTCACATACTCAAATCATGACTAGAGGAATCATACAATCGTTCTTCAAACATCCAGTAAACTACCACCGTAATGCTGTCACTAAACTCTTTTCTTCATCATCATCATCGTTATCTCCTTCTATTGATTATTCACCCAATGATGCGATAGATGATATAAACTCCCAATTGAGACAGCTTGTAGAAAACCCTAATCCCCAATTTGAAGATGCTGTTTTGCGTTTTGAGCGTTCTGTTGATTTAGGTCTGATTCCTTCTTCTTCCACCTGCAATTTCATTGTGGAAAAGTTAGGTAGAAACAAGCAGTATAATTTAGTGTTGCAAGTTTATAGAAGAATGAGTAGTATTGGGTTGAGATCTTGGTTTCTTTCGTATGGTGCTGTTGTTGAGAGTTTGGTGCATTTTGAGAGCCCAGAGTCTGCTGTTTCAGTCTTCGGTTTGATCCTGAAAAGTGGGTTTAGTGTTAACACGTACCTTCTTAATCTTGTGTTGAAGGGTATGTGTCATAAGAGCAAGATTGAAGATGCTGTGAGCTTGTTTCGTCAAGCTTCTGGATATGGGGTGGCTCTGGATGAAGTGACTCTTAATACACTTATGAATTGGCTTAGCAAGAATAGCAAGTTTGATTACGCGTTAACTTTGAAGTATGAAATGGAGGAATTAGGTTGTAATCCATCTTTGGCTACTTACAGTTTGATGATGTATTATCTTTGTAGAAATGGAAAGATTGAAAAGGGAAAAGAGGTTTTTGATGATATGATGCGTAAAGGGGTTATTCCATCCATAGGAATATATAATGATTTGGTTCATGGTCTTTCTAAGAGAGGAAAGTTCAAAGAAGCTATGGATATCTTAAGTGATATGATGGAACGAGGGATCCAACCTGATGTTGTTACTTATACAGGTCTAATCAATGGGCTTTGTGAAAACGGTAAGGTTAAGAAAGCTTTAGATTTGTTTAAAGTGATGATAGAAAGGGGTGAAGAGCCGAACAATATAACATACATGCATTTAATACTCGGGTTATGCAAGGAAGGGTCAGTGATTGATGGTTTTAAATTATTGAAGACGATGATCCAGAAGGATAAGAAGCGTACCAGAAAGTTTTACAACGACTTGATTAAAGAATTATGTGATCAGAGAAAGGTTGATGATGCTTTGGTACTATATAATATGATGTTTCATGAGAGTGATGCTGAGCCAGATGTTATAACACATAATTTTCTTATTCAAGGTCTTTGTAAAGAAAACCGTATTAGCAATGCAGAAGAGATTCATCAGAAGATGCTTCGAAATAAACTGTATGGTAATGTAGTAACTTATAATTTACTTTTAGATGCCTACTTGAGGAATGGGGAAATAGATAAGGCTACAGTAGTATGGAAGCAGATGCTCAAACTGAAATTAAGTCCAAACTCATACACTTTTAGTCTTATAATTAACGGGTTCTGCAAATTAGGTATGATTAACATTGCAAAAGGTTTTTTTATTAAAATAAAAAAGCATGATCTACCTCCGAGTGTGTGTGACTACAATGCATTGATGTTGGCATTGTGCACAGAGGGTAGTTTAGAACAAGCAACAAACTTGTTTCAAGAAATGGAAAACAATAACTGCAAGCCAGATGTTGCTTCGTTTAATATCATACTTGATTCATCATTTAAAGCAGGGAATGTGGAGTACACAGGTAAATTACTCCTGATGATGCGTGAAAAGGGTGTGGATCCTGATGCACACACGTTCTCCATATTAATAAACAGATATTGCAAACTAGGTGAATTGGAGGAGGCTAAAAACATGTTGAAAGTGATGGTTTCTAGGGGTTTTAAACCAGAAAAATTTGTCTATGATTCTTTGTTAAAAGCTTTATGTGAAAAGGGTGAAACAGATGAAATCTTTAAGTTACTTCATGAAATGGCCAAAAAGGGGATTGCACTCGACTCAAAATTAACTTCTACCATAGTTACATGTCTCTGTAACACTTCTGAAGACGTTGATCTTATGGACGTTCTACCAAATTTTTCTCAAGAAATCTCGGAAAAAGCAAGCATTTCTTGCAGTGATTTACTAAAAAAGCTCCAGACTCCTAATTCTGACCTGCAATTGGTGACATGATATGCTTCATTTTCGGAAGTGGCAGCAGATACATTATACTCTATGGTTAGCCTACTGCCTTTGATCGTTTATCATGCATACTTGTATAGAAAATGGTAATTATTTCTTGGTTTGGTCTGTTGACCGTGATTAGACTTCATCAGTAACTAAGATAGCTTAGTAAATTACCGAATTTTACTTAAATTGACCATAATTAGGATTTGCTCGCAATATATCTGTTGACTCTTCTTATTTGCTATGATATTTCAGGCCCAGTGCCAGCGGTACAACATGTGCCTGGCTGGATGGATACACGAACCACCTGGACAAGGTTTCAGACGCTGACAGAATGCTGAGACTGATTGCTTACAAGTTAGACGGGCTTGCAAGCCACCTGTTTGCGAACACCTGGGCTCACGGATTAACTGATCACCAACGGACTAGTGCGTTGGGATTTAGGAATTGGGTGCAGACAGTGGTATTATGCAGTGTTATTTAGCACTCATTCCTTGCTGCTGGTAACCTTGTTGAGTGTTAACTAGACAGCTTTAGTTAAGCTTATCAAGAGGTAATGTGTGTTCGAAGTTCAAGCACTAGTATGTTGTTCTGGCTCATTGTTTAACTTTCATGGTATAAGTTATAATTCTTCAAGGATGTTTAGTAGGTTAGGTTTTAATGGTGGTTTGGTTTGTAACCTCCATATCAATATATTATTCTATTTTGCCCTCAAAATAAACAAGAAGCTATGGAGTAAATATAACTAGACGAGACCTTTATAGAACCAATTTTGACTGGAGAAGAGTGTGTGTCGTATCACACTTGTACTTTTACTATAATTGTGATAAATTAGACCTTTACACCCCATACACTTGCATTACATCTCTAAGAAAACTATAGTTTTTATTTAAAATTGGTTCTTTATTAAGCGATGGATATGATATCTTTTAAATAAAATAAAACTACATTTATGTCTCACGCAACATAGTAGGATAATTTGTTGTATTTTTCTAGAAAAAAAGATCTCCTAAAAAAATCTGCAGCAAAAAACAACACCTGAGTTAGATGAGATTGAATGGTGCGCACTTAGAGCTGGGGCAATCACCCCTTCTACTTTTAACTTTTAACCTTCCAACCAAATTTTTTAAGGGCATGCTACTTTCAGAAATTAAAAGAAAAGATTAAAAAAATAACACCTATATATTTTCTTATAAAAATTACATATTTATATAAAACATAAGTTCTCAAAAAACTGTACAATGGTTTCAAACATGATTTGAGGAAATATGTATGCAAGTTTAGAAAGTATATATGAAATTACTAGCTTTAGTATATAAAATATTATTAGTAATTATTAATTATAAAACAATATACTAAAATATGATATGATTGGAATTTCATATGTCTAATAACTATAAGTAATAAAACAATAATAGAAACTTTTTAAATTTTTTTGTTTTTTTCAAAGATAAAGTAAACATTTTGTTTCAAAATAACGTTTTAAAAGTTTTTCATTTTAAAATTTCCTTACTATAACTTCCTATTTTAATTATTTTTTATAAAATTTTTACTTATATATCAATTTTAAAAAATTACGTAAAAATAGTTTGTTTTTTTAGAAAAAATTCTTTTTATTAAAAACTATGTCTATCGAAATAACATTAATAAAAAAATCTCTTTCTTAATTTATTAAAAAACTAGTTATAATATAAAATAAATAAATAATATTATTAGTAATTAATATAGTTATTTGCAGGACCGTTTAAGGGCTTGAACAATATTACAACACAACAACACAATGAGGAGAGCAACTAAACTTTGATCAAACAGTGAACTGGATTAACCAAGTTGATACTAAGAACACAAGTAAAGTAAAGAGACAGAACAAGAGAGTTGGGTTTTAAGGAGGCAGTATATTGCTTTCTCAAGTTCTTTTACAAGTGTTACAAAGCATAAAGAAAGATACAAGAACTTGGAATACTTATACTACAACCTACAGCCGGCTATACTTTGAAAGCCAGCTGGATACAATTGACTAGACACTAACAAAATCAATTGTAGGATCAAAAGGCATATCTGCCTTTTGACCTTGTGACTATGACATGTCATAGCTCACATTCTTATACATTACAAAAAGGATAAAGTACATAAAGTAGAAAGTTACAGACTCAAGACCTCAATGTACAGTTACCAAAAGCATGGACCTTTTCACCAACTCATGTAAGTTGGTGACTTTACAGAGATGCAGCGGAAAGGTGCTTTATGGAACAATACATCAGATAAAGCATGTGTACTAAAAGTCTTCGGAAGAAATCTGTCTTCATAGGTTGAAGCTTCGGAAGACTTTGTCTCTGAGGCTTCGGAAGACTTCATGTTTGGCTTCGGAAGATATTGGTCTTGGCTTCGGAAGATTTTACACTTAGAGTATTTTCTAGTGCATTGTGTAAAACTTCCGAAGCATTCTTTACTTCAGTACTTAGTGCATGTTGTAGAGACACTTTGGATGTTTTGGGTTGCATCAGACTTAAGGAATCCTTACAAACTCCCCCTAGGCTGATGCTACCAAAACACTTAGAAGATCTTCAGATGTTGGTGGTCTTCAGTACAATCATGACCATTCTTTTCTTCATTAGATGGTCAGGATCATCAAGACTCTCATAGTATCTTCTCATTTCAAAGAGATCATGCAGAGGTAAGTTGATTATGTCTTGCCAGAAGTAGACATTCTCAACACCTTGATCTCTGATTACATGCCATCTTTCTGGATTGGTAGAGTAAGTCCAGGACAAGATGGGTGTCTCAGTTGTTAGAGGAGCCACTTGCATAGGAGTTGATTGGGCTGCCTCATCATGCACTTCCTCAGGTTGATCTGACTCAGCCTGAGGTGTAGAGGTAGATGACTTAGGCTTCTTCTTCTTTGTCTTTGGTTTAGAAGCCATTCTCTTCTTCCTCTTAGATGACTTTAACTGAGAAGACTGGTCTGCAGCACCTTGTTGATCATCATTGTCTTTCTCAGTTGGGTGTTCCTCCCTCACAGGTTCAGAAGGAGAGGGAGTTTGACCCTGCCTTGGATCAGAAGATGAAGTTTGCTGAGGCTCAGCTGGAGGTTCTGGTTGAGGTGTCTCAGGTTGTTCAAACTTGACCTCCACTTCAGGTGGGACTTGACTTGGAGAGAGTGCAAGTCAATCAGTTCACCACTCTTAATCTTCTGCTTGATCACCCTTATATGCTCATCCATTGTGGATAGAGACATAGGGCCAAGTCTCCTTCCGGAGAATCCATATAGCTTCAAGAAGCTCATCATCCTTTGTCTGTCAGCAGACTTCTTTGCACTCTTTTGAATGATGGCTCTTGACTTTGCAGCTTCTTCCCTTAGCTTCCTTTTGGTTGTCTTTCTTTCTTTGACTAGCTCAAGCTCAAGTTGCTTTAGGTACTCAAACTCAATGAAGTCATAGGACAGGGGAAGAAGTGCATCTGCCTGATAGAAGCCTGTGGCACTCAGGTAGTTGATCATCTTGATCCTATCTTCTTCTTTATCTACCTGAGGTTCTTGTGGAGCCACATCTTCCTGTGCAGGACTTTCTTGAACTGGAGAGAGAGTGGGAGCATGCTTGTAGAGTCTTTTCTGTCTCTTCTCCTCTTTGAATTGGAGAAGTAGCCTTGCATCCTCTTTCTCCTTCATCTCTCTTGACACTTCCATGTCAGCCAGTTCATTCAGTTCTTCTAAGGGGAGGGAGATGATTTCATCAATATCATAGTTCCTGGTCTGTAAATAAGTAATCCTGACTGCCCATCAACTCATCATCTTGAGTATTTGGTCTGGGGGCAGCCCTGATTGCAGCTTGCATAAAGCTTGATGACCCAGAAGAACTTTCTCCCCTTAGCTTCCTTTTCCTCTCTCTCTCTTCCTCCTCAATTTCCTCAGGAGTCATTATCCTTTTCCCTTTGTCACCAACAGACCTTTGTGACTCAGGGTGGATAGAGGCTTGGCCTTTATTGCTTGGTGTAGCTTCCATGCTCTGGCCAGAGAGAGGCTGAGAAACACCTTCACCAGCAGGTGTCTCAGAAGAAGTTTGAACCTCTGCAGCAGTTGTTGATGATGAGACAGGGGTCTCAGGTTCTGCCACTGGGCCTTCAGTCAAGGTTTCCCCTATGAAACTAATCTTAGGGTCCACCTCAACATCCAGTTGACCGATGACATTGCCTGATTGCCTAAGTCTCCTTCTTAGAGTGAACTCTGCAAGGATCCTATCTTGGATTCTTTGAGCCAATCTGTCAGCTTGTCTTGAATTGCTTGGATTGACAAGTGACATGTTGACTAGATCCAATCTTTCATAGAAGTTCAGGCTTTGAAAATCAAATACTTCTTGTTGCCCTTGAACTCTGTGAAGGATAAGGGCTCTTCTGTCAGCATCATACCTCCACCTTATGATGTAGTTGGCAGTTCCTTGTGGTGGAGATGAGACAGCCCTTGGTATACCTTCCTCAAAGAGACTCCTGATGATAGAGTCTATAGAGTCCACATTAATGTGAACTTGAGGAAGTTGCTGAGAATGCACAACAGCAAGTGAGGATGGTGAGTCCTCTATGTCCATTCTCTGTGAAGAACTCCCAGGTTCTGTGGTTGTAATAACTTTCTCCCCCTTTTTGGTAGCATCACCCACTTGCATAGGTGAGCTGGAGGATAAGTCAATCACTTCCACAGGTTCTTGTGTTCCTGGTTGAGCTCTCCTAAAGGTCTCCCAGCTAGTTTTTCCTTTAGATATGAAATCTGAAGTTGCTGATCATTGACCCTGTTTTGTAAGGTAGTCACCTGAGATTCCAGGTGACTAACCTTAGAGACTAAATAGGAGCATGTTTTTGACAATTTCTGCACCTTTAGTCTCAAATCCCCTCTTCTTCATCAGAAGAATCATTGGGGGATGAGATGATTGGACCAAAGTCCTCTCTCTCACCACCAGCTTGAGGTTCTTGGCTGCTGGTTTTCCTCTGCTCACTAGCAATCTCAGTTGAGATGCCAGTGGGCTGAGTTGCCATGTTGAGGTCTTAATGATGTAATCACTTTCAAAAGTGAGAGCCTCTTCCATATGGACATCCTGAACATGTTCAGAAGTGTCCACCTCAGTAATAGGTGACTGATGTGGGATAGACTGAGGAGAGTCAGAGGTACTCATCTCTCTTTGAGTAGGGGAGGAGAAAGAGACTCATGGTACTCACTGAATCCTAAGTCTTCATCAGTATAGAAGGATAGGTTGGGAATTGGTTGGTTGAGATCTAAAGGCTGGGGATGGTAACTGTCCCCTGAAGGTTGTTCACTTGAGTGTTGAGACTCAGAGTGAAGGCTTAAGGCTGTTGGGCTTGTGAGCTCATCAGGGTGAGCATGAGGAACCTCAGCCCTGATAGGTGAAGAAATGGGAGTGGTTTGCTCCTCAGGGGAAGTGGGAGCTCTAGTGTCCACTTCCTCCTGTAAGGTTGAGTATATGGGGGCCTGCACAGACTCAATAGCCTGAGCAGGGGTTCGTTTGGATTTTCTTTGGTAGGTGAGGGTGATTTGTGGTCTTTTTAAAGGTAAGGATAAGAGAGGTGTGGGTTCAACACTAGCTTGTGTTGCTAGGTTGTCACCTTGAGCAATGAGCTCTAACATTTTGGGGACTAGGGCTGTTTCTACCCCTGAGAAGCCTACAGTTGGCTTCTTCATTATTTTAAAGATGTCGGGCTTCATCTGTCCCAATAAGAATATTACTTGTTTCCCTCAACTGTGAGCCCAGTTCACAGTTGAGAATGTGTTGAACATATCTAGGAAACATGTAATACTCTAAGGAGTCCAAGTTTGCAAGTAAATTAGTATAAACAAATTGAGAGTACCTGAACTTGACCCCCTGAACCATTCCATGAACTATAAAGGAGAGATCCTCAGAATCTGGTCCCACCACCATGCTTGTTTGATAAGCTGTGGATAACCACATGGAGCAGGTATTTCCACTGGGATGAGACCTTCCCTTTCCTGAAGGTCTTTACAGAAAAATCTCCCTCATAGCCCATCTGCTCAAAGGAATGATTAACAGCTTCCTTTGGGAAGGACAACTCACCTTCTTCATCATCCAGCTGCAAATGATGGTTAATGATGGCCGGAGTGATGAAGATTGTCCTCCCTTGCACTGTGGCAGACAGTGCCTTCTCCCCATCCATAATGACCTCTTGGCAGGTCTTCCAGAATTCAAGCAAGTGATCCTCATACAGAGTAGGATCAATGGTCAGGGAGGTGAAAGCAGTTGGATAGAGTTAAAAATTGGCAAATCTCTGAGAAACTTGCATCTTTCTCAGAGCTTAACAGAGCAACTTGATTATGTTGCCTGTGAAGTTGCATGGAGAAATCTGGGTTGTTTCTGCGGTTAAGGTTGGCCATTTCTGAAGCTTAAGGGTGAAGAAAGGTAGAAAGCAAAGGCGGTTTAGAGAATTAGGTTAGAGGAATAGTGGAATTGAGGAAGATAGTGAGAAAGAGGGGGAACCGTTGGGTATTTATGTGAAAAGGGATTTGAACCAAAGTTAATGAAAGAGGATAAACTTTGAAATCCGGAAGTCGGTCCCACCTTCTGAAAAAGTAGTTTACTTTTGCTCAAAAAGTAGTTTTCTTGGAATTCGAAAAGCTTCCGAAGGTTAATTGTCTTCGGAAGTTTTAATGAAAAAGCTTCTGAAGCTAAAATGGCTTCGAAGATTTTCCTGAGAGTCTTGAAAATTTATGCTTCGGAAGAGAAATAAACCATTGAATGCTTTGTATAAAGAACAACAAAGCTTCCGAGAGTTAATTTTGCTTCGGAAGAAAAAAGTCCTTAAAAACAAATAAGTGTCTGAGATAGGAATTTAAGCTTCGGAAGATGGGTTTAGACTTCTTCCGAAGGTAAAATCTCTTAGAAGTTATTTATTTTGAAGACATAATTTTTTTCCGAAGATAAAACTTTATCTTCCGAAATATCAGAAAATTTTCAAGAATCTAAGGAAAGTCTTCAAAAAGAATTTTACATCCAAAGAAAACATGAGCTTATGAAAGTGATGAACTAGACAACTTAGGACACATATATTTTAAGAAGAAATAATTAGAATTAGTTTTAAGAAAAAGTCTACTCAAAGTTAATCATCCCAATAGCTGATATCAGATATTTAAATCTCTGTTCATCAAAAGCTTTTGTAAACAGATCAGCATATTGTTCATCTGTATGAACTTTGACTAGTTTAATTAATCCCTTTTCATAGTTATCTCTTATTAAATGATACCTGATGTTGATGTGTTTGGTCCTTGAGTGCTGCACAGGGTTCTCAGTGATAGAGATAGCACTATTGTTGTCTATATGGATAGGAGTCTCTTTGAAGTTAAATCCATAGTCCAGCATCTGATTTTGAATCCAAAGCACTTGAGCACAGCAGCTTGCAGCAGCAATGTATTCAGCCTCAGCAGTTGATGCAGACACACAGGATTGTTTCTTGCATTGCCATGAGACAACCCTTCCACCAAGGAATTGACACCCCCCAGATGTAGACTTTGCAGTCATGTTGCAACCACCATAATCACTATCTGTATAAGCATACAGATTGAAGTTAGGATTCTTTGGATACCATAGACCAAGTGTTGAAGCACCTTTGAGGTATCTTAAAATCCTTTTAACAGTGATTAGGTGAGACATCTTAGGGTTGGCTTGATATCTTGCACAAATACATGTAGC
The DNA here is from genome assembly GCA_025215565.1 of Flaveria ramosissima. Lineage (NCBI taxonomy): Eukaryota > Viridiplantae > Streptophyta > Magnoliopsida > Asterales > Asteraceae > Flaveria > Flaveria ramosissima. The sequence goes on from CM046040.1 coordinate 16,875,504, forward strand.
AAACATGATATCAGGCCTGCTAGCTGTAAGATACATAAGAGACCCAATCATAGCCCTGTATAAATGTTCATCTACACACTCCCCCTCAAGATCAGGTCCAAGGGAGTGGTTTCTGGCTATGGGTGTCTTAGCAATCTTACAATCAGTCATGTTGAACCTCTTGAGTATGTCTTGAACATACTTTGACTGACTTATGAAGATGCCATCTTCAACTTGCTTCACTTGAATTCCCAGAAAGAAATTGAGTTCTCCCATTGCACTCATTTCAAATCTGTCTTTCATCAGCTTCTCAAAGTCTTTGCAGAGCTTTGGATTAGTTGAACCAAAGATGATGTCATCTACATATACTTGAACTAGCAATAAGTCATTTCCCTGTCCTTTGATGAAGAGAGTTCCATCTATAGTACCTCTCCTGTATCCATGTTTACAAAGATACTCAGAAAGTGTCTCATACCACTTCCTGGGTGCCTGATGCAGCCCATAAAGAGCTTTGTCAAGCTTGCAGACATAATCAGGATGATCAGGGTCTACAAAACCAGGTGGCTGTTTGACATAAACCTCTTCATCAATCACTCCATATAAGAAAGCACACTTTACATCAAGTTGAAAGACCTTGAAGTTCTTGGATGCAGCAAATGCCAGGAATATCCTAACAGCTTCTAATCTTGCTACAGGAGCAAAGACATCAGTGTAGTCAATCCCTTCTTCTTGTGTGTATCCTTGAACAACTAGTCTTGCCTTGTTCTTGATGATGATTCCTCTATCATCCTTCTTATTCCTAAAAACCCATTTGGTTCCAATGGTAGTCTTCCCATGAGGAAGAGGACAAAGGTTCCAAACTTTCTGCCTTTTGAATTGAAGCAGCTCTTGTTGCATAGCTTCAACCAACTTCCATCCTTTAGAGCTTCATCAACTTTCTTTGGCTCTATCTGAGATAAGAAACAAGAGTGAAGACAAACATTTGCTTCATGGGTTTGTCCTCTTGTTCTTACCCCTGTGACAACATCTCCAATGATGTTTGTGGTGGGGTGAGACTTGTGGATCCTTAGCTGAGGGATCACAGCAAGTTGCTGAGAAAAATCCAAATTTGAGAAATTTAGATCTGGCCTAGAAGATTCACCCTCCATATTATCACACTTATCAAGATTAACTTGATCCAATGAGTGTGTGACATCATTGATGTTGTCATCTATGGTGTGGTTATTAGCATCAAGGAATTCCTGATCACTATCACCATCACCATTGTTGTCTTCTACAATTGAGGTATCTTTATCTGGTTGAGAAGCCTCTGAGCTGGAATTTGAAGGCATACCAGATGTATCAGCTGAATTTGTCATTGTTGTGCTGATAGAGACCTCATTTGCTGAAGTAGTTTCAACTGGAGCTGAAGATGTATGAGTTGAGGGTCTTCCTAGCTCAAATCTTGGATCAGGATCACCTGTATTTAAATTTTCTGCAGATCCTGAAACATTCTCACAAGATTTGTTAAACAGTTGGTAACTAAGTCAAGATCAAATAGCCAATCAGGACCAGAACCAGCCACACAGGGTGTGTGTTCATTGAAAGTCACATTGGCTGACTCCTCAACAATTCTAGTTCTGAGATTGTATACTCTATAAGCCTTAGCTTGGGAAGAGTATCCAATGAAGTGTCCATCATCTGATTTCTCAGCAAACTTGGCAATTTGATCCTTGGTATTCAAGATGGTGCAGGACATCCAAATGAACTGAGAAAACCAATGAAAGGTTTCCTCTTGTGCCAAAGTTCATAAGGAGTCTTACCATGTGTCTTAACTATTAAAACTCTGTTTTGCACATAGCAAGCAGTATTAACTGCCTCTGCCCAGAAGGTGATGGGCAGTTTAGAGTCAGACAACATAGTTCTTGCAGCTTCAATAAGTGTCCTGTTTCTCCTCTCAGCAACTCCGTTTTGCTGAGGAGTCCTGGGAGCACTATATTGTCTTGTAATACCTTTTTCATCACAAAATGTATCAAGGATTTGGTTCTTGAATTCAGTTCCTTGATCACATCTTATGGTTTTGACCTTGTGATCACTTTGATTCTCAACTTTTAAGATGAAATTCTTCAGAATCTCAGGGGTTTCATCCTTAGTTCTAAGAAAGAAAACCCAAGTGAATCTTGTAAAATCATCTGTGATCACTAAACAACAAGAGGTCCTTCCTAGACTCATTACACTGGTGGGGCCAAAGAGATCCATATGTAACAAGTGTAGGGGAGTAGTGATGGAGTTCCTTTCCTTAGGCTTGTGAGATACCTTGTGTTGCTTCCCTTTCAGGCATGCAACACAATGATCATCACTTGTAAACTCTTTCTTTGGCATTCCAGTTACCAGATCATGTTTAATTAATTTATTCATGTTCTTAAATTTTACATGGCACATTCTTTTATGCCATAGGAAAGACTCATCACTATTTGCTTTAGATAGAAAGCATGAAACTTCTCCAGAGGGAGATGTTTCTTGCAAATCCATCTTGTACATGTTCCTTTTCCTGGGGGCTCTAAGCAGGATATGCTCATGAGGAATGACCACTCCAGGCTTGAGAACAATGCACTCATGCTCAGTAAAGAGCATGTTATGATTCTGATCACAAAATTGGGATACACTCAGAAGATTGTACCCAAGCTCTTTAACAAAGTTTACCTTCTCAATGCTGAGCTTACCATTTGTGACCTTGCCCCTTCCTGAAATGTAACCACCTTCATCTCCTCCAAAATCAACTGGTCCTCCATCAATTCTCTCAAAATTATGGAGTAGAGACCTATTGCCTGTCATGTGCCTGGAACAGCCACTGTCAATTATCCAGACATTCCTGCTTGTCTTGAGTTGTTCCTGCACAAAGAAAATGATTAGTTACATTTGGAAACCCAAGCCTTACTTGTCTTGGGCTCACTAAGTGTAATAGAAGGTAATGCAACAGTAATAGATCCTATGGTTGTACTATGGGGATCTTCAGCTGTTGTTGATGGAGAAACTTCAGTCATTTGGTCTTTCTTAGACTTCCACACCACCTTTGGAGTCTTAGATTTGACCTTCAAAACCTTAAAAGCTTTTGGGACTTCACAAGTTTTGATGACTGAACCTTCGGAAGATTCTACAGTCACTGCAACAGACTTCAGTGCTTTGGAAGAACTCCTTTCCTCCGAGACCAATTTTACTTCCGAAGGTAATTTTCCATTTACCTTCTTCTTTGATTTGGAGCTTCTGAAGGAAAAAGACTTTCCTTCCGAAGCTTGAGACTTCTTGAAACTCTTTGAAGTCTTTGTATTGGTCATGTGGATAATACTTTTAGGATTGTATGGGCAATCCTTAGCAATGTGAGAGGTACTTTCACACATGAAACATAACATTTTCTTCTTCAAAGGAGTCTCCTTTTGAGAGCAAGACTGACTTTGGTCACATCCCTTCTCCACCTTCATCTTGGTAGATGCTGAGACAGTTCTTTTGGGCTGTGAACTGTTCTTGGAGTTTGATGGTCCAGGCTGTGCAGTAGTGGTACACAGCAGTTCAGTCTTCTTCTTTGCACTAAGATGATTTGAACAAAAACCAGAACTCTTAGCTGAGGAGTCTTGGTTGATGTCTTCAGTCCTTACTACTTTGAAACCTGCAGAGATAAAAACTTGTTTCTGTTTAGCATCAAAAGTAGCCTTGATCTCTTGAGCCTTCTTTGCTTTCCTCTTGCTCTTCCTGATCAAGTTCTTTCTCTTGGACTTGGTCATCACAGTAGATTTCTTCTCCTCAGAAGGATAGTGGCCCTTGGAAGAATCCTCTTCTTCACTCTTCTCAGAGGAATTCTTCACTATCACTTCTTCATCCTCCTCACTTATGGGATCTATGAGAGGAAGCTCATCTTCACAAGTTTCACACCTAGGAGATCTTACAGACAAGATTGTGTGTGGAGGAGCTATCTCATTTGATCCTAGTCCCTGTCTATTTTGATAGCACACTTTGTTGTGCAGGGATGAGGATATCATGTTTCTTGAAGGTCTCTTCTTCAAGAACACTTTTCTCTGCCTTGGCTTTGCTGATCACAAGCTCAGCCTGGCACTCAGTCAACTTAGTTATGAGATCCTGGATCCGAGTTCTAAAATCTGTATGTTCATGTTTTAGTACTGAAATGGTTTTCTCCAAGTCCTCTATCTTTAACTTGTAATCATTTTCAGATTTTCTAAAATCAGATTTCAATATGTTTAATGACTCCAGATCAGATCTCATCTCTAAGTTGTAGGACCTGTATCTATTTACTTTAGCAATGCATTCAGGAGTACAGAGATGTTCCAATACCTTGGCTTAATCATGGTCAGCCATCAGTGCTTGGTTTGGAGAAACATCTTCCACCTGAAAACTCCAGTCAAAGCCTCCCTCTTCAACAGCAACAGCAGCATGTTGCTTTGGCTTCTCATTCTGAGGGGCTTTGTCAGTGTAGTTTGGTCTGGGTTGTGTTTGGGCCCCATTTGTTTTAGGTGCCTTACACTCCCTAGCAAAGTGGCCCATAAGGTTACAGTTGTAACATTTAACTTTGCTTTTATCCCGCCCAAACTTTCCACTGGTAGCATTGCTTGGAAATCTTCTTCCTGTTCTCTTGTAGAACTTCTTGGCTCTGTGAGTGAGGAGAGCCATCTGCTGAACTATCTCCATGTATTCCAGGTCATCTGGATGGATACAGTCCAGGTCTTCAAGAGTGAAGAGAGAGTTCCCACAGCTTTCATCAGTAGACACAAAGGCTTGAGAAGAACTTGTCTCTTGGAATGGGCTTCCTTGAGTAAAGTTCTCCCTTGGTGTCTCCGGGAAGGTGATGAAAGGACCCTTTTATGAGTTGTCAGGGTAGCATATGAGATGATGTTGGGGTTCTATGCTATCCCTTTCAACCACATGAAGGGCTAACCCATTTGATTGTTGGAGTTGCCAGATGAACCTTGCATGTTCATCTCCATCTGGTTTCCACTGAGAATCCCATACAACTCTGTCAGAGTAAGAGTTTTAAGATTCTCCGTCCTCTTGATCACCACACAATAGTGTGTCCATTGCCTAGGAAGTGAGGACATGACCTTCCTTACAATGTCCCTGTTCTCAAGAGGAACTCCTCCATCCACTAGGGTATCCGCTATCTCAACATACCTGAAGTATTGTTGAGTCATGGTTTCACCTGCTTTGAAGGTGAAATTTTCAAACTGCTGCTTCAGGAGATCCTTCTTGTTCTCCTTGGCTTCAGAGGAGCTTTCATACATCAGCTTCAGTGCATCCCACAGCTGTTTAGCTGTTTTGCACTTCTTAAAGCCTCTGTATACAGAGTTTGGGAGAGCCGTCTGAAGAGCAGTCATGGCCTTCCTATCAATCTCTACTCTTTTTCTATCTTCATCTGAGTAGTTGGCCACATCTTTTGGAATCATACCAGCACCAGTAGCAGAAGGAGTGCTGGGTATGAAAGGTCCATTCTCAACAGATTCCCACATTCTTGAATCAAGAGACCTGATGAAACCTTCCATTCTCATACACCAGGTGTCAAAATCATCAAGAGTGATCAGTGGGGATTTGTTCATGGTTCCAGTCTCCATATCAGTCTTTGAGATGGATGCCATTTGGAGAGTTTAGTTTTTGTGTGTGTGAGGGATCTTAAGATGGTGAGATCTTATATCAAGAGCCTGGAATGCTCTGATACCAATTGCAGGACCGTTTAAGGGCTTGAACAATATTACAACACAACAACACAATGAGGAGAGCAACTAAACTTTGATCAAACAGTGAACTGGATTAACCAAGTTGATACTAAGAACACAAGTAAAGTAAAGAGACAGAACAAGAGAGTTGGGTTTCAAGGAGGCAGTATATTGTTTTCTCGAGTTCTTTTACAAGTGTTACAAAGCATAAAGAAAGATACAAGAACTTGAAATACTTATACTACAACCTACAGCCGGCTATACTTTGAAAGCCAGCTGGATACAATTGACTAGACACTAACAAAATCAATTGTAGGATCAAAAGACATATCTGCCTTTTGACCTTGTGACTATGACATGCCATAGCTCACATCCTTATACATTATAAAAAGGATAAAGTACATAAAGTAGAAAGTTACAGACTCAAGACCTCAATGTACAGTTACCAAAAGCATGGACCTTTTCACCAACTCATGTAAGTTGGTGACTTTACAGAGATGCAGCGGAAAGGTGCTTTATGGAACAGTACATCAGATAAAGCATGTGTACTAAAAGTCTTCGGAAGAAATCTGTCTTCATAGGTTGAAGCTTCGGAAGACTTTGTCTCTGAGGCTTCGGAAGACTTTATGTTTGGCTTCGGAAGATATTGGCCTTGGCTTGGGAAGATTTTACACTTAGAGTATTTTCTAGTGCATTGTGTAAAACTTCCGAAGCATTCTTTACTTCAGTACTTAGTGCATGTTGCAGAGACACTTTGGATGTTTTGGGTTGCATCAGACTTTAGGAATCATTACATTATTTAATAGGAAAGAGAAACGGAAAAAGTTTGATGGAAATAAATGTGATTCTGACACTTGGTACCCTCATTTACCATTTTATTAGATTAAGAAAATTTTTAAAAAAAGTTGCATTTCAAACATTGTATGTCTCACAACCAAGTACTATACATCAACATTTTTAATTCATATGCATATTATCAATATTTTTATGCTTACATAACAAAGTAACATACCTTTTATCAAACTTTGTTAGATTTTTTCATTTTTTATTCAGCTACAGAATTTTGTAAGCGTTTTAATAGTTTCATGAAAAGATTACATCTGAATCGATTAGAGATAAAGTATATTTGATTCACTTTAAATACATCTTTTAAAAGTTTACAAAACTTTTTAATAATTAAATTTAAAAACATGCCTCCCGACCTCTTATTAACTTAACACAAAATTATCACACAATCAATATTACTAGTCATAAGTACAAATCAACATAACAAAAGAAAATATACTTTTACGATACATTTTGGTATCATATTGTATCATATCATATATTATTAACGTAAATACTCCCTAAAAGTTTTGTTAAACGCACATCCAAATTCATCGTTTTCCCATAACACATACAACAAAACAGTGAAACACACGACTTAACGAAATCCAACAGAGCTTCCGACAGACAATGCGACGGTCCACTGCCGTCTAACACCAATGCTGAAAAAACTCCGGTCACGGCGGCGACCCCGCAACGCCACCCACATCTGCACCCTTATCGCCGCCCTCCTCCTCCTCCTCTCCGCCACCACCCTCTACCTCCGCCTCAGCTCCGACCACCGCCACCACCACCACCACCACCGTCACTCCGACCTACTCACCTTCGACCCCCTCCTCGACGACATCGACCCCGCCGACCGCAACTCCTCCGAAGAACAGATCGACATCCTCGACGACGACAACCCCCACGACGATCCAGATTCCGAAGAAGAAATCCTCCGACGCTTAGACGCCGAAGAAGACGGAACAGATGAATCTAGGGTTTCGAAATACTACTTCGATCACCTACACGGCGTGATCCGTCGTGCGTTTGATAAGCGATCGATCGATCAGTGGGAGGATTACGCTGCTTTCGATTCGAATTGGGATGATAGTCGTTCAAGGAGTCTCAATTTAGCCTTTAGTTCGGATGATTTCGCGTTGGATGATCATGTGAGGAGGAAATTGGGGGAAATTAAGGGGGTGGAGGATGCGCTTTTGTTGACTGTGGGGGGTAGGGTTTCGCCATTGAAGGAAGGTTGGGGGAATTGGTTTGAGAAGAAGAGTGATTTCTTGCGACGTGATCGCATGTTCAAGTCGAATCTCGAGATGTTGAATCCGTTGAATCATCCGTTTTTGCAAGATCCTGATGGGGTTGGAGTTGCAGGTTTGACGAAAGGGGATAAGATGATTCAGAAGCGTATAATGAATGAATTCAAGAAGGTGCCTTTCGTTAGTAACAACATTGTATCAAAATCGAAGCTTGAGAGCGAACAAGATAGCAAGAGTGAGATCAAGATTGCAGAGAGAAGAACTTTGGATGATGGTGTGAGTAGCAAAGATGAGAGGATTCAACAGGTTGTGGATAAAGGGAGTGAGTTTAGAACTACTAGTGATGAGGTGAAATCTGAATTTTCGGGTCAGATTTATGCGGATGGGAAGAGATGGGGTTACTTTCCTGGTTTACATCCGCGGTTATCTTTTTCGAATTTCATGGATGCTTTCTTTAGGAAAGGGAAGTGCTCGTTGAGAGTTTTTATGGTGTGGAACTCGCCACCATGGATGTTTAGTGTTAGACACCAACGCGGGCTTGAGAGTTTGTTGTTCCACCATCCGGATGCTTGTGTTGTGGTTTTTTCTGAAACATTGGAGCTCAATTTCTTTGATGGTTTTGTAAAAGATGGGTAATTTCTCACTTCATAGCCAATTCTCTCTTTAAAGTGCATTATTTGAGTTTGTTCATTACAATGTAGTTGCTGACCTCATCTTGAATTGTAATTTGTTCTGCAGTTTCAAGGTTGCTGTTGCTATGCCAAATCTTGATGAGTTGCTGAAAGACACACCAACCCATGAATTTGCTTCTGTCTGGTTTGAATGGAGGAAGACAAAGTTTTATCCTACTCATTATAGCGAGCTCATTCGTCTGGCTGCTCTTTACAAGTAAGCAAATTTTGATGGGTCTAATTGAATAATAATTTTTCGGTTGAATCAAGTTGTCTTTCGTTTAAAAAATGTGCCCTAGGCGCGAGGCGAACTAGGCAATTGGAAAAACACCTTAGGGCCTTTAGAAGGCGCCTCATTCACATATGGGGCAAAATTAGGGTCTATATGAGGTTGATATGTGAAAACAATAAGGGCATTAAAAAAAAGGATGATATGTATAAGAGATTAGACAGAGTTAATTTTTGTTTGTACATAAAACTCATTTGGTTGTACCTAGAGCTAAACCTCGCATACGTGAAGCTTTTGTGTTGTGCCTCGGCTTTCAGGACCTAAAAGTGCCTTGCGCTTTTTAAAACTAAGTTAGGAGCTAATAATTCAAATTTTAGCGATAATGTTTAATTTGGGTCGCCAAAAGGAAAATGCGTATGCTTACTACATTCCTTTGTTGTGACCAGGTATGGTGGGATCTATCTTGATTCTGATGTTATAGTGATGAAACCACTTTATTCTCTATCTAATATGGTGGGTTTAGAGGATGAATCATCTGCAAATCACTTGAATGGAGCTGTGATGGCATTTAGAAAGCACAGGTATTCTAACTAGCATCTCGTGTTGCTTATTCCTATTTCTGTATCAACTAAACAGATAGAAGGTATCATATATCTTGTGCATCTTCTAAGTTCTTTACAATTGTGCACAGTCCGTTTATAATGGAGTGCTTAATGGAGTTCTATGCAAGTTATGACGATACAAACTTAAGGTGGAACGGAGCTGATCTTTTGACTAGAGTTGGAAGTAAGTTTCTGCATGAAGAAAACAGGTTCAAGAACCAGATGGAACTGAAACTGCAGCCCTTCTTTGCTTTCTTTCCTATAAGTCGTGAGAATATCACGCGGTATGAACAACTTGCGCTTGTATCTTTTTTATTTTGTTCATTTTACAAGTGCCTTGATACCTGTGTTTTTTTTAAATAGATATTTCACCCAACCTGCAACGGATGCTGAAAAGGCTGATCAAGATGTTCTATATCAAAAGATTCTTGATGAGGCATTAGTATTTCATTTCTGGAACAGCTTAACGTCTGGTCTAGTTCCTGAGCCCGAGAGCCTAGCAGCCAGACTTATTGACCAACATTGTATCCGTTGTTCTGATATGTTGTAAATTTTGATCGCGTATTCACCCGCAATGAGTTATACTTCTCACATTATAAGTTATTGCTGATTATGTCAATGACTTGTAAATCTGGGGTAAAGGCCTGTGAGAGTTCATGATCGTGTGGCATTGGTGTTGGGAATGACATATATACGAGATAAGTGCAAAGTTTTCTGCAGTTTAGCCTGTGTAATCATCAACTGGATTTCTCCCTGAGGTACAAATATTATTGAATTTTACCTTAATGAAGTCATTTTTTCCATTGAAAATGTCTGTATAATTACTAATTAGTGTCAGTCTCTTAGTTTTCTATGATATTATGAGATTTTATAATTCCTAAGTGTCTTTAAACATATATGTTTTACCGGTTCTACTGTAAAGTTGGAACCTATCAAAAGTGATGATACGAGATTTTATCATTCGTTATAGGCCCGTTTTGGGGTGGGTTTTGTATCCAATTGTATAACCGTATCTCATTTCCATCGGGTGCTTGATTACTCGTTAGGTGTCGCGTTTACAAGTTTTCTTGGATGTTTTGACGATTTTTCTTTTTATGTTACATATTACATGACATGTGTTTCACTATTATTCTTAAAACATTTGGAGCTAGAGGTTTTATTGGAAATTGTTTTTCTACCTTCAGGATAGAGGAATGACTTGTCATCATTATATCTCTCCTAGATCCTACACATTGTCAAACTATGTGTGAGATATGCAGGTTTGTTTGATACATAAATTGTTTGTGCTTTGTTAAGTCTTACCTTTTAGGTGTAAGTTTATAAATGTCGCATGTTTAAGCTTATTGTTTTGTATTTTGTAACAAGTTTGAGTTCTAACTAGTTTACCGTTTTACAAAGTACAATGATTATTCATGTAATTTACTTTTAGAAAAAAAAAATGACCAACCCTTCATCCCTTGTTCCAACATTGCACCCCCTTTCCCCTCTGTTTTCCATTCAAGATTTTGTTTATGTTGACGTAATGTCAATGCCATTAGGATTAGTTCGAGTTGATGCATCATTGGATTCTCCGATGGACCAATTAGCTTGACAAAAAAATCCTACTGATTGCATCTACAAAACAATAAACGTGTTAAGGCATCATAAGAAACACTTCATCTACAAAACAATAAACGTGTTAAGGCATCATAAGAAACACGAAGTGGGTGTTTCTTTGTGATAAGCCTCCAGTGTGAGAATCAGTTTTTGTTTAATGAGGGAGAAAGCTTAATATAGATGATGACGAGCATGTGTGAGTATAATGTAAGAGCATAAGAATGTTTTGCCTCGTCCCTTTCTATTTATAGTGTATGGACCAGGGTTGTACTCTTGATCTTGCATGGTGATTTGTGGATTCCATAGGAATGTCATGCGGTTGTTACAATAGTCTCCTATTGGTGAGGATGACATCTTCTTAGGTGTGTCAAATGAAATAGACACAAGGGATATATCATTACCTCAATTGTAGTGTATTGAATTCAAAAATTTTAGATGAATCGAAATTGCTAGGAATGTAAATGCAAATTCTTCGGTTATGAAGTGACCCCTTGGCACAGTTAATTCAGATATTAATGAGGGTATTGGAGTATTAAACTCGTCAGAATACAATTAAGTTTGACGTTTATCACAATGAACAAAGAGAGGGATTGAGGGTTTTGAGTGTCAGATAGAGAGATAGAGAGACCGCTTGGAAGATAGAGAGACCGCTTCCGAAGAGAGGGGTGGTTGGTGGCGAGTCTTTCCTCTATCTTGGAAGATAGAGAGACCGCTTCCGAAGAGACCCCCGACTCAGTAAGGAAAACAATAACCGTAACAATTATAGTATACGGCATACAACACACAGGTAAAGAACACATAAAAGCTGAGAAATTGAGTACAACAAATACTCGTCAAGAAACGCGCGAAAGGGCAGATTAAAGAAAACAGGGGTCCCGCAACTAAATCTACGACTACCCTTCCTACCCACAGATCCCGCTAAAAGTCCTTAATTTTAATTCTACGCCTCCACGCACTCCTATCCTCGATCATGTGCTCAGAGAGGTGCAAGTCTACCATATCTCGCCTAATTACCTCGTCCCAAGTCAACCTAGGTCTACCTCTACTCCTCGTACCCTCTACGTTGATGTTCTCTACTGCTCTAACTGGTGCTACCAACGGCCTCCGCTTTACGTGCCCAAACCATCTTAATCTTCCCTCTCGTATTTTATCTGTGATACCAGCCACCTCTAGCCTCTGTCGAAACACGTCATTTCTTATGGATGATAAACAAGTATCAAGTACAAACACAACAATGAGAAATTCAAATCATTTTACATTAAAACCGATTACACATATCAATGATGAACTGTGCGTTTATACAAAATATCTCATAAAAAGGAGAACGCAACAATAGCACCCCAGGTACAACATATGTGACCTAAAGGTCGCCTCTGCGCCTTGCGACTAGGTGGCGGCACATTTCTTAAAACACAAGTATAACCTTCAGAAGATCAAATGTTTAAACATCAAAATTCACATATTTGTGCAAGCAACAGAGCTCAACGCCTCAACATAACCAATCCAAAAGAGCATATTTTGACAGATCAAAAAATAAGTTTTCATATTCCAACATCAGAAGCTGAGCTTTGAGTCAAAAATGCTCAGCTCAATGTGTTCCGACTATTACAGCCTTTTGTTAACATTCAACAAAACTAGCGTAATGCAAGCAGGTTAGTGTTTCTATTTCCAGTTAACGCTATAAAGTTCAAAAAATTGTCACCTTTTGCATCCAAAAAACACCATCTTTATACTTTATATGCTACATGTGCTTGCAGATCACCACTCGATCCAACCACACATCTTTTGGTTATTCTTGGGTAAAACCACCGGGATTGCTTCCACACACACATCCGACACTAGACAGTCACTTTCTGCATTTACATCTCCTTCGTTACGACTTTTTTGGCACTCAGAGATAGACATATGCTGGCTTTCAAGTAAATGTGATGCATTGTTGTCATCTTTGGAAGGTGAACTTTCATCAGAAGTTGGCATCATATTTAAATCAATAAGTTTGGTTGATGCATCAACTCTCTTTGAGCTTTCAAGTACTCTTTTCGTTGAATTACTGTCATCAGGTGCGTTTTCAAGAGAGGCTGGCACTGCTATTGTTGATACACTACAGTTTTCAGAAAGTGTATTTTCAACCTTTTCTGAGGTTTCAACTACTTTCATTGAAACGCTATTGTTTTCAGGAAGTGTATTTTCATGAGCACTAACACCATCAGAAATGAGTTTCTGTTCAACAAAAGCAGGCCGAATCAGTTTCCGTCGCTTACTAGGCATAGCTGTTAACTGATCAGTCTCAACAGGAGCCATGTCTGATGTGGCGCGTACCAAGCATTCAGAGCTCTCTTGGGATGTACCATTAATTCTCTTGTTTGATCTCTTACGACGCTTGAAATCCACGAGTCTGGTCTCCCGCAATACTGACTCACCTTCAACTTCTTCATATTCCACACCAGCATCAACTTCCAAATTCACATCTGGAAACTCATGATCTTTAATCTTACTATCCAGGGAGTTATCAGGTTCTTGTTTAATAACCGGAATGCTTTTTCCAGTTGTTTTTATCGGGTTACTCACAACCTTTTCCAACATTTGCATAACTTTGTCAACTGACGCATTTAACCCATGTTTTTCATCTGTTTCAACAGCTTGTTCTTCTTTCTTCACATTCGAAGTTAAACGAGAGAACACACTACCTCTCTTATTAGTACCAAACGTATGCATCTTTTCATGTTTTTCATGAAAACTTTTGTTGTTATCAGTTGAGTCCACTTCATGCACACGTAGACCAGCATCAGATGAAGAAATTTTTCTGGAAATAAACTTGGGATATATAGAAGTTTGTGAACCAGGATCATTGAGATACCGAAGTGACCCTTCATCATGTGAGTAATACGGAAGTAATTTACTCTCAGAAATTTTCTCAGGACTAGGGTAAAATGGGCAATCATTAGCAATGGGAATAAAACTTGACCCGTCATCAAAACAAGGACTAAGCTGGATATCAGGAACATCAATCCTTGTAGGATCCTGATTTGAATAAGCATTTTGGTTAAAAGAAGAAAAAACATGATTAGTCAAAGGTCGTTCATTCCGAGTTTTCCAGAAGCCTTCTCTAAATTTATATTCATCTTGCAATCTATTATAATCAATAATATCTTTGTTTTCACCATCCATCAGAAAGTCACTGCTTCCAACACCAATTTCATCAAGGTGCTTTATATGATATTTGCTGAAAACCGGCGTGTAACCATCTTCAATATTTCTTTCCCTAAGATCATGGTGTTTTCCTAGTATGTCATTCCGACCATAATCACCAATTTCATCAAGGTGCTTTCCATGATGTTCGCTAAAAATCGGTGTGTAACCATCTTCAATAATTTTTTTCCTAAGATCATGGTGTTTTCCTAGTATGTCATTCCGGCCACAATCACCAATTTCATCAAGGTGCTTTCCATGATGTTTGCTGAAAACCGGCATGTAACCATCTTCAATAACCTTTTCCCTAAAATCATGGTGTTTTCCTAGTACGTCATTCCTACCACAATCACCAATTTCATCAAGGTGCTTTCCATGATGTTTGCTGAAAACCGGCGCGTAACCATCTTCAATAACTCTTCCCCGAAGACCATGGTGTTTTCCTAGTACGTCATTCCTACCACAATCACCAATTTTATCAAGGTGCTTACCATGATGCTTGCTGAAAACCGGCATGTAACCATCTTCAATATTTTTTCCTCTAAGATCATGGTGTTTTCCTAGTATATCATTCCTACCAAAATCACCAAACTCATCACTTTCTGCCATATAATGTGAAAAAAACTCTTCCCTTTCATCTTTCTGCCTAGAATCTATAATATGTTTGTTTATATACATATCATCATCTACTTCTTTAACTTCGTCACCCCTAAAGTCACAGCTGTCAAATCTTATCCTATGTCTAATGTCCTTCCTACGGTCACTAGATCTTGGATTTTCCTCGTCTGATATGTCATCATATCTCCAGATATTTCTCTCTGGATGGTTCTTGGAGATAGATTGTGAACGAAAAAGCTTCATAAGTTTACTTACCTGAAAATTTAAGAGCAAGGAGAATAAACAAAAAATGATATATTTAGAGAATACATCATAACAACATAGAATCAATGCCCAAGCATAGAGATACCTGCTTTTTATTCAAACCAAAGTGGAACTTCTTCTTTGAGAAGTAATTATCCCTGATCACACCCTGAAACTCATGTTCAGCTAGTGGGCTACAATCCCAGACAGTTGTAAAACGAACCTACATTATAAATAAAACCAAATGAAAGTAAAATAAAAATTAAAACAAGATAGATGTTCTAGACCTGACTAATGTTTAACTTTACATGACCTTTGGCATTCCAGTTGTTTGATTAAGTTCTCGTACCTTTATTCACCTAAATCATCAAATGACATTACCCTTGTTTGATTAAGTTCCGGTAGCTTTAATTACCTAAATTATTATTAACTACTTATTTTATAAAGGTAAAAATAATAGAAAATAAGAAATAGACCCGACTACATGTCCTACTCAATGTTAATTGCCTGCATTAGTTTTCAATTTGCAGTGCAAGTTGCAAAGAAGCAATGCGTGACTTAAACAAGTGACCTCACTAAACTCAATATTTTTAATGTGCATATCATGAAACTAAAATCAAGCAAACAAAAAAATTTAGCCTTATAGATGCCGATACCTGTGCAGGGAAGTGCTTTCCTGACGATCTGAAAGCTTTGGGCTCTAAATTCATCCCACCATCACACGTAGCACGAAATACACCATATAATAATCTCCTTTCAAACTCAAAAAGGAAAAGTGTCATTCCTTTTCTTACGTGCAACACAAAATTGGACAAACCTGATGGTAGTCCAAACAACTTCCTTTCTAAACACTCTTCCTTTGTTTCAATATTTGACATAAATATCGCACCGCTTTCTGGAATCTCCCCGTGAACAGAGTTACCTTTATAACCCATCTCCTCTGTGAACTACCAATATATTATGTCCAGCTTGTAGAGTAGTAGTCAGGATGAGAAGAAGAAAAATGGACCATAAAATCAAGCACCTCATGAGATTTACAATCATTTAATTTATTTTTTATTTTCCATTCAACATACTGGTTCTTGCAATTAGCACAAAATACAAGCTAGAGAAAAAAAATCCAATCACATGATCTTTAATCAATTCTAAACTATAACCAACAGATAATCACGCTGCAGTTTTATCAGAAACTTGGCTTTAAAAGGCGCGAGACACTCTGAGGCATTTAGGTCCCAAAAGCCCAAGCACTAGCCGCAAGAAGAAAGCTTCACAGTATTCATACAGTATTTATAAACCAACTGTAGATAATATAATATCATAATATTTACTAATTTGTGAATCAATGAGCACCAAAAGTAACATAATAAAAAAAGCTCCATGTACAACCTAAAAGCCTTTCTCTATAACTTAAAGCTTGTTTCTTAATCCCCAGCCCAGGTGCTTGCATCTTAATAGCAGATTCAGTTCTATATCAATTCAATTAGAAAAATCAAAGGCAAAGAAATCAGTTCTATTGACAAAATCCTGTGTTTTCTTCCAATACAATTTAAAAAATCAACCGTCAGTTTTAGTCCGATTGTCAAAATCAGATGTTTCTTGTTTATATAACCTTTTGAATCGATCAACTAACAACAACCTCCAAAAACAAACAAGCAAATACATCAACAAAGTTATCAGGGGCAAATACTAGCTACAAGAAGAACACTTAAATTTCAGTTTCACATCACAAAAACCTACCAGAAACCGATTCACAACAACAAACAACAAATCCAGTAATCCTCAACCAATACTAACAACACTAACAATACAACAATCCACAACGACAGTCACGATGCACGTATAACCAACAGGCAATCAAAAACCGCTAAATCAACAAACAAAACCACAAAAAAAACGTCGGAAATGAAACCCTAAGTGATAGACGAAGAATAACAGGGTGATATGGATGTTGAATCGCAATCGGAATAGAATGTAAAGTAGGTAAGTAGCGAAATGAAGAAGAAAAAAAGCGATATGATTAGGTTTTCACCGATTAGAAGACGTAGAGGCCAGCGGAAGTAAGTTGTTGATGCACCAAACAAACTGGTGGAAACCGTATGGTGTTGTAGATTTATATTATAGGTGAAGACGATGGGGCGAACCGTCTGGAGCGAATGTGGATCCGATTGTATTTGAATATGAAATGTGATAATATTATCCGGTGATAATATCTCACCGTCGTGTGCGGATGGTAAGTTAGAAAAAAACGTAGTTACACAACTGGCCCTTCAACTAAAACCGAATGGTTTCAAAGGAGGAGACTGTAGACGTAGGATGTGATGATTTTATTCTGATAAACTTTGAATGATGTTGGTTAGATAAAACTAGATCCTAATGATGTTTTAGTTTCTTTTGTTAATATGTTTGTATTGATTAATGAATGTGTGATATGGACAAAAGGATAATGAAGATTTAGGGGTTGTGTTGGCAGCATCTGAATCAGACTATTAATAGTTCAGATGTTTGAATGGTTGAGCATTTAATGGTTCAGACTGTTTGTTTCGCAAACAAATGTCTAAATGGTTCAAACATTTGTCTTTAAATGGTTAAGCATTATAATAATACTGAATGGTTAAAATGTCTAATGCTGAATGGTTAAAACCTCTTATCTAAATTGATCTGATGTCTTAATGGTTCAGCACCTAATGGTTCAGACTTCTTATTGGTTCAGCACTTAATCATTCGGAAATTGTCAAACAGCTCCTTATTGTTTATGAGAGGGAATGCAACCGCAAGGAGTGTTACGTGTGAGTTTGGGTGTTTCTTTAGTGTTTGATTTGACAAATGGTGATGGGAAGATGATATAATAAATGGGTTTTTTGGAACCAGAATGTAACAATGGGTGGGTTTATAATGAAGTCTTGTCGTTGGTGATTGTGAAGAAGGTGAGGCGAGTGACAGTCCCCTCAGATATTTATAATAATAATAATATTAGAGAACTATAGTTAGTATAATAAATTACAAGGTGCATGGAACATAAAGCGTAAAATAGTTATTTTAAAAAACTTTTATTATGTGTTTTTAACAAACATGCTTTTCAAAGTTTGAATATGTGAATATGAAGAACATGTGTGACATTTAAGAACCAAATTTAAAATATGCAATATACCACAAGAATCACTAGTGTATTTTTTTTTCTTAAATCTAATAAAATGTCACACCTATTAAAATGCAATCAAAATAACTTTGTTTATAGGATATTGTGATAATCTCAATAAACCTTATGTTTTAACTTCATAGGGTTATAAATGTTTTGGTTATAGGTTTCTAGATTCATAGAATCACAGAAGCAATCATTTTTTTCACATGTGTTGACACTTAATGGTCATTTTTTATAGTAAAAAAAAAAATAACTTCACCCATTTAGTTGTAAGATATGTGCATCCTTGATCGAGCATCTAGTTTGCTTGCATAACAAACTTAAATCTCGTGAGATGGTTGTTTTGTTTACTACTTGATTTGCATTCATTACGTTCTCACGAATTCACTATCGTGGGCCAACCTTTCTCTTGTATTATAAACGTTGGGTGCTAAATGAATGTTTTCTAGGTGTGGTAGCTGAAATACATAAAAACGGACGAAGACTGATGGCTCCATACGGTATCATAAGCCCAATAGGAGTAGTCTAGGACAAGGGATAAAAACTAAAAGGGTATGATGAAAAGAGTGAAAGAATACAAGGGTGTGAAATAAAATAAAAAATTGAAAGTGGAGTTGTGGTGTGAGAAATAATAGCACTAACAATGTTGCCACTATTATCGGAGATCATCACCCCACTCAACCTACAATAGTACAAGTACCCCTCAGTCCCTCACTTCCTTTGTACGTTATGCTTTACAACTGAAATTTGTCATTTGTTATTTTTGTGGGGCTGAAACTCTTAAAGCCCGATAAATAGCTCTGTTTTTTAACACCAAATGTATGACCTGGTTCGGAGAGTGTTATTTTAATCTGGTTCATATATCCGTATTCTAGCCGGAACCGGACCCCCAACCCCGCCAGGAGGAAACCAACAACTGGAAAAACACTCAGGCTCAACTCTGAGTATTTTTGTTCGAAGTGAAACTTGAACCCAACATCTTTATATAATACATGTCTTGTAGTAACTCACATTAACCACTTAAGCTAAAGATCATTGGTGATGAAAAGCTCTGATCAGTAGCTCTATTGTAGTGTTGATGATTTTTTGTTAAGTTAGTTATGGTAGGTTGAAAATGTTTACTGTTATTTTGATTTCTTATCTACTTATTTTGAAGATATAAAGATGATTTGAATACGGATATTCTAATATCACGAAGATAAAGTTGTTGTGACTGGATCATTGATTGATAAATAATATTCTATCAACAAAATTCATAAAGTGATTTTAAGTTGTATACTTGCATATGAATATAGATTTCGAACTTATGGTTGTTATCATGTGACTTAGAGTTAGCGAGTTCGAGTCGTGAAACAACCGTCTACAGAAATACAAAATAAGAATACGTACATCATGCCCAACATAGCCTGACACCCCCGGACCATGTAAGCATCTTGTGCATCAGGTTTGCTCTTATGTATATAGATTTCAACAGATTAACTAGAACTCCTTTATAGGTCATGTTAATAATTTATATAGTGACATATAAACAATTCATTAAAACCTCTATGAACTATGAACACGAAGAGACATCTAATCGAGTACATGTGATTTTATTGCTTTTATGATTTTATTATTTTGTTTATTAGAATACACGTTTATCCTTTATGTTAATTGTTTCTAAAAGTAACACAATGCTAGTCTACTGGTAAAAATATAAGTCTTTCACTCAAGTGATGTTAAGTTTAAGGCTCACTAAAGACGTGAGGTAAATTTAAAATATAGTATGATTAGATTAGGGTAGTTGAAAAGAATTATTTTTAAAACTTGTTCATTCATGATAATTTTAATGTAATTGTGCTATTAAGGGTTAATAGAACTTAATGACTATCCATATGTCATTGAGGTTCTAGTAAGCAACCAATCACAAATAGTTGTCGTAGTGCATAGGAAGTCGACACAACCGTTGGCATACCATGTGTCATGTGTTGGCAGACCACATAATATCTTTCTACTATAATAAAATGGTAAATGGGGTGCCACGTGTCAGCACCACAATCATTGGGATGACACGTGTCAGCACCACAATAATCCTCATCAAAATTTTCCCGCCTCTCTCTCCTATTAAATAATTACCTTAATTACTAATAATATTATTTTAATCCTTTTTAATAATTAATAAATTAATAAAAAAATCTTTTTATTAAGGTTATATCTAAATAAATAGATATGTTTAAATTATAAAATTTGGGAGTTGTAATAAGAAAATTTTTAATAATGACATTTTTAATACGGTTTGTTTTAAAATAAAATATTTATTTTCAATAAAAGAAATTTAAATACAAAATTTTAAAATGTTGATACTACCATTTTTTATTTCAGTCATATCATATGTTAAAATATCATTGTTTAATTTATAAATTTATTATATTAATATTTTATTTATTTAAACCGTGTAATACACGGGTTTACTAAAGCTAGTTAATAAAATTGCCGTTAAAAAAATGGAGAGGTGCTATACATACTCCTTTTACAAAAAAAATTACTTGTTATACTCCTCCCTTTAATTTTTTAAAATAGTTAACTTTTTATTTTATGTTTTTTTATTTACCCTTTTATTTGTTAAACAAAAGACTTTTAAGCTTTATTTATTTATTATTTCTTTTAGTCTTTCATATTTTTTGTTTTTTATTATTTTTATTGTAGTAATTATGAATGTTCAAAAAAGTCAAACATAAAAAATAACTGAAAACTGAACCGTATCTGTAACCGAAAAAACCAAATCAATTCGTGAATTCGGTTTTTAGCTCGGTTAACGATTACGCAAAATTTTGCTTACTCGGTTCAGTTATCCGTGTAAACCGAATAACAAAACAGGTCAGGTTAAATTAGATAACCGAACCGTATAAATCGGTTTAAATGGTTTAGTCGGTTGAATTCGGTTTGTTTAGGACTATTTTCAATTCTAAATATATTTTATAATTTTTTATTAAAAGTTTTTCTAACTACAGAAATGTTTATATAAATTTTATATATTTTATTATTTTTAAATATGTTATTATATCTTTATATAAAAAGTGTTTTTGGAACTTTTTTTGGGAAAAAAACTTTTTTCTAAAACTAAAAAAAAAATTGGGGTAAAATATGATAAGTTTTGAAATTGGTTTTTAAGAGGGGAGTATGACAAGTAATAGAGTATATATATATAGCCTAACCCAAAAAATATCATGCCTGCAATATTGTGATAATTGTGCTTACCTAATATTTAATCAACATGATATATAAAAACTAAAATTGTTTATATAATTAAACTATAAACTCACAAACGTAAGAATACTCTACTTGTATTTTCAGAAGATTGTGTCGCCTCTACTAACAAAGAAAAGAAGAAAGTGTTGGTATGAAAGCACTGAATAACAAAGAAAGTAATGGAGAATCAGAGAACTCTCGTATATTTTTATTGAGTAATGGACTCAGAGTACATAACAAGACCCACAAGACCCTACTTATATAGATAGTAGGGTAACAAACTAATAGAAAAATACTTAGCTATACGACTTACTAGGTCATCGCAACAGTATAACGGTTACATGACTTATTCAAATTAAAAAACAAATAACCACGTGTGCATGAAGCCCACGTGCATGAAACAACCGAGAGTTCCCTAAAAACCCGCGTAAGTTTGAATCATTTTTCATCAGAAAGAGCGTTAAGGACAACATCATGCTATTCTAAAAAAGTATTCATGGTGTAGTTGAATACTTTCGTATAACACTTGTATTTTGATTATCAATCACATCATAGTTTATGCGAAAGGTCCTAAAATTTCGTTGGAATGATTATAAAAAATTTCAAACTTTTCATAACTAATGTTATCATACAACCATCATTTTGCCTAAACGGGTCTGACTATCACCCATGATATTTACAAAAGATTTGTTCGTTCCTTCACTTGTGCAAGGCTTCATCAGGCTCAACTCTCTTATCTAAGCAAATCACCTAAAAGTACACGTGAGCAACGAATTAACTTATGCTAAGTGAACGTGCAATAATTCAAATATACATCACTTAACCTCATAATGACACAACTCGCTTGAACCATACAACTTCCACGTGGTTTAGAATCACAAAATGGGTCAGATTACTCTCATTTGAGTCCAATAACACCTCAATATTTTCATATCGCTAACTCCTTGCAATTTCATGTTACGTACCATCAATATAACCGTCCTGTAATTTAATCTGACAAGAACTATAGCAAAACGTACTATGTATTAATAACTCCACACATAACATTACATTGTTACACAAGTTATATCTGTAGAACACACGAGCAACACACACCGTACATATGCTTTCAAGGGGTATGTCACTTTCACCCGTATAACATTCTGGATAACCAAAGTTCTACCGGGTAATACCTTATCGTATGAAATGCCCACCAAGTAGTTAATGCTCGAGTACTTAGCCGATGTATACCATAATTATGCAAATCATACACTATAAGGTAACTACAAATACCTCCCAAAAATCATGTGTAATACTTGATGGACATTTATAACCACAAGAAGTAGTCACCACCGATCTCCATCATTGGACCACCATTATTGACTGTCATTCACGTGTCAAGAGCCACCATGTATAACTGTTATATATCCGAGTATACCACTTTACTCGCTCGTTTCATTAGTACATTGCTCCAAATGATCCCGAAGTCACTCGATGACTTCCCAGGACGGGACACCCATGTTGCTTAAATGAGGTTTGGAACTCATATTTATACCTAACCGTACTTTAGTGATGCATCCCAATAATTTTATGTGTTTGCTGACTCACTATCTTACGCTACCTTGTACTTTAAAACTCGTACACTCCCAAGTACCACCTAGTCACACATCAACTTAAGCTCCAAGTGGTGAAACCATTTTCGTGACTCATTTCTCTGTACACACCGGTGTAAATCAACATAAGTGTTACACGATCGTGTAGTCTTGTTTGACAAAATTGCAACTTTAGAGCATTCACAACACATTTCTCATATTTATCCATATAATTACACTAAAAATTACTAATTTTTCTCTTTCATTTTCAACTTTATCATTATTTTTTTTCTCATCCACTCACAATCACTTAAAATATATTAAAAATATTACAGGGTTTTAAACAGTGTTTCCTAAAAATACATATTGAATAGTAGATTTCACATATCCTTCACTCACAACTACTTATAACCATATCATATAATATAGGGTACACACACATAAATTTAGAAAACGAGTTGTGAATGCTCTTAGTCACTCACCATTAACGATTTTTTGTGTTTTTAATACCCTATGTCATGACATTTTGACCATCCATTTATTATATTCGTATATAGATAAACTTGAAACATTATTGTTTATAAACTAAAAACAAACTTTTATGTTTAGTTTGAACTATGATTTTATTAAGTACAATTACAAATATATTTCAGTTGTATTCGTTTGGGTTTTATTTAAACTTACGACCTGGTCAATAAAAAGCAATTAAATATACTAAATCCTTTAAAAACAACCAATAAAATGGGCGTAAGCCCCACCCCTTTCAATCAAGTGTAATGAAAACATGCAACTACGTAGTAACGTCACATTGACGTCACCTTTTGGTACATTAAGGGAGCGTTTGGTTGGATGGAATGGAATGAAATGGAATGGAATTGAGAAACTAGTATAATTTTCAAGTAAATCATGTTTAAGTGGGTAATGAAATATAAAACCCAAGGGAATGTTTCACCTTAAATTCCCTTGGTTGTAGGATTTCAAAATCCTTCCATCTAGAAAGGGAATTTGAAATCCCACAAACAAAGAAATTTGAGGTGAAACATTCCCTTGGGTTTTACATTTCATTACCCACTAAAACATAATTTACTTAAAAATTATACTAGTTTCTCCATTCCATTTCATTCCACTTAATTCATTCCAACCAAACGCAGTCTAAAAATATTACATAACACCACTCACACGATTGATCTACATCAACAACACACAATCTTGTTATTTGAGTGACCGTAACGATTTCTCTCTCCATAGGCCATAGGGCCAACACACAAGGCTTATAAATTATACTCTTGTTTAAAGCCATTAAAACTTTAGGGCCCAAATCAAATTATTTTACACATAGTTTTCTACATAAATCCAAATAATCTAGTTGCAGGCCCATCGCTTGTGCGTAGATACTGAAAATGAATTCTTCGTTCGGCAATGAAAAATCTCAAAAAAAAAACCTAATTGAAACATTTGAAGTGTGAAGTATCGATTTCTGTAAATCGGCCTCATTCTTCAATCGGTTGTTTACTTCAGTGAATCGATTCTGTACTTCTGTTACTCGATTTCTCAAGGTATGATTTCTTTGGACTTGATTGATTCATGTAAGGTTGTTTATTAATCAGGTGTGATATCAGTTTCGTGAATTGATTCTTTTTAGACTTGATTGATATCTGTGAGATTGTTTATTAATTGTGTGATACTTGTGAAACCTTGAATTGCTTAGTTGCATAGTAATTTGGTAATACTTGTGATTGATTATTAGTGAGATGGTTTACTAATAGCAATTAGTTGAAATTGATATCTGTGAGACTGTGAGATTGTTTATCAATTGGATGTTTAAGAATTTGGGTGATACTGGTTTAGTAAGCAGGTGCGTATTTGGATTCTGATTTGGGTGAGATTTGTTTAGTTATTAGGAAGATAAGTTTGGCCATTTCCATGCATCCATACAAACCCAAATTAGGTTATTTTTTCTTTATTTTGTTTGTGTTCATTCAGGTGACTTATATGTAATCAATTTAGTGGTCTTTGAAAATTGGATCTTACAGTATTTGGGATTGCTTTATATATATTGATGTTAGTCTGGTTGTTAAAACATTATTAAAATTCTTTGGACTGCCTGTTAAGCATTATTCCATTTACTACATTCTAAATCATTGACAGATTTACAAACCATACAACTGATACAAGAATGATGCCATTTTATGTTCTGTCAAGCAAACGTGTAAAAGAATTTCGAATCCATGAACCAAAAGATCCATTATGGCTTTATGTGAAATTAATTACATTTGGGTTTTTTTTTTCTCCAGCATACTATTTGGTTTCTCCGGTGGGAGTTTTGTTTGCCGGGATAGGGAGGAGGATAATCTCTGGATTAGTCTTCCAACGGCTTCATTATAGGTAACTTTTGCTTTATATTTATAAACTTTCAAGTTTCAGTTTTTATTTTCATGTGAAGTATGGTTATATATTCTAATATTGTATATTTTTGATATTTTTGGTTTTTGGAATCGGAGGAGGAAGGGAAGGGTCCATTCTGGAATGCAAAAAATGCTGTTTGTTTTTTCTGATGGGATGGATCATCTTGAAGAAATATGATTCCTTACATTTAACTGATTTTCATTCAATGGGCAGAGCGTGCTCTTTCTCCATTCCATCATGGAATGAAATATAAATTTATAATGTAATTCAGATTAATCATGTAATGGTCCCTAAAATTAATTTAAATATTCAACCAGATTACTTTTATATTTTCCAGTAATAACTACAAAATATGTTTTTGATTATAATCTTAATTGCTATGTTCAATTTCTGTCGTTTGTACATGAAATTCTTACTCTTCTAATATTTATTGAATAACGTATGAAGTAGAGTTTTATACGACTTAGCAAAAAATATAAGAATTTCATGTTAAAACCCATTCCGTCCTCCAGGTCAACAAACATGCTAATGGGGTGTAATGATCAATTCCATTACCTTGTTCCATTCCTTTGTTATTCCATTTCAGCCGACTAAACAGAACCCTTAATGATAACAATATGGATAATCTTGTGGATATAAGCTCAAGGTTATCAAATTGTCAATGATATCTAATATAGTAATAGAAAGTATTAGATCAAAACATACGTAACACACCCTCAATGATGACAAGATCAGATAATCTTGTGGATATAAGTTCAATGCTATCAAATTGTTATGATCACTGATACAATAATAGGTAACAATGGATTGAAAAATACCTAACACACCATAATGATGGCAATCGATGTAAGTTCAATGCTATTAAATTTTTAATGATTACGGATACAATAATAGGTAATATTGGATCTAAAATTTGTGAAAAAGGAATTTATGGCATATACTATGGGATATCCTAGAAAGGAATCTTTTGTGTTCAGGTTTGGGATAGTAGGAGTCTGATATTTACACACTGATGACTTAAGCTAGAGAACAGACTGTTGTTTTGTAAGGATGTTTGCTTTTTGGTACCAATCTTTTGTGAAAAGTGGTTAATATAACTGTTTCATCTTTCTTTTCCCTTAGAAACAATGCCTCCAAGAATTGCGCAAATCCGACTAGTGAGTTCACATCCTCAAGTGTACGCACCATGTGATGACTCATTTGCCTTGGTTGATGCACTGCTGGCTGACCGGACCAAACTTTTAGACCACCACCCATCAATCTGTATGGAGATTGGTTCTGGTAGTGGCTATGTCATCACTAGTCTTGCTCTCATTCTAGGATCCGAATCCAAAAACGCTCATTATTTTGCAACCGACATGAACCCTCATGCCACAGAAGTAACCCGAGAGACTCTTGAGGCCCACGGGGTCCATGCAGAGTTATTAACCACTAACATTGCATCAGGGCTTGAAAAAAGAATGTATGGAATGGTGGATTTGATGGTTATTAACCCACCTTATGTGCCAACACCGGAGGATGAAGTAGGTAGTTCTGGCCTTACATCTGCTTGGGCCGGAGGTGAAAATGGCAGAACTGTAATTGATAAGATCTTACCCGTTGCTGACAGTTTATTGTCGGAAAAAGGCTGGTTATATATGCTATTTCTTGCAGAAAATGACCCTTTACAGATATGTCTTCAGATGAAAGACAAAGGTTTTGGTTCAAAAATCATTGTTCAAAGATCAACAGAAGAAGAAACTTTACATGTGATCAAATTTTGGCGGGATCCAGATATACAAATAGATGGAAATGAGGCGGGGTCGGGTGGTAAAACGGTTCCTCAACGAGGTTTGGACTTTTTGCGTTCGCAGATTTCTAGGTTGTCATTTAGGGAGACAAGGCAATAGAGGTGAACTGCAGAAATCTTTCTATTAATGCATTGATTGTTTGTGTTCATGTCACATTTTCCTTCAATTTGTTAAGGTTGATTGATTGATTAATTGAAGCATTTTGGCTTTTGAAATCACAGCACGTGCCTTGGTAACATGTTATAAAAGCGCTTATGAGTTATGACATATCGTTCTATAACCGCGCTTATGAGATAATCAGTTTTACAACGAGGAGGAGTGGTTTTTAACCTTATATTCTTGTTCTTGGCATATTTGTACTTTTATGACCATTTAAATTGAATCATTACTGTTTCATTTAATGTTAAATAAGATTAATCATCAATATGGTTTAATATTATATTCACCAAATTGGGAATTATTATACGTATTTGTTTATGTTATGACTCTTTTTGGCACCCCTGCCTATAAAACAATGATTTAAAGTGAACCCACTAATATCTAAGCTTATTTAAGTACGCATTCATCATATTCTCGTTTCTATAATAATATTGTAAATAGTTGTAAGTATGAACATGCTATGTGAGATGGGATCATGACCTTGTCTTCAAGGGTATATCCATGTGGTAAATATATGCCTTAACTAAAAGATTGTAGGTACACCTCCATTTACAAGCATTTTCATAAATTGGAACCGTACAAGTTTAGAATTTTGTTTTGAATTGGGGGTTAATACAAAACAACTATCAACCTTACTAAAAAAATCATTTACATATTTTTCCTTCCTAGTCATTAATTACATATTTATTCAAGTTAAATAATTAATTACATATTTCCTCTTTCTAAAACATACATATTACATGTTTACCCATGTAATTAAATTTATTTATTAAATGATTATTTTACTCATATTTTCACTAACATATTTTTACACATTTAACTTACCAAGACTATCAATTACATATTTCTCAAGTTCGAGTCTTTTATATAAATAAAAACAACAAGATTACATTTTACTTAAAACTTTATTTTATAACAATGATAATTGATAATCAAAGAAGGGGAAATATGTAATTGATTTTTTTTAACTTGAGAAAATATGTAATTTATGGTTTTAAGAAGAACAAATATGTAAAAATCCCTAAAAAAGAGTGGGGAGGGGGGCTTGATAAATGCAAATAATTGTTGATATTCTCATTTTGCCCTTCCAACATTTTTTTTCCTCCACTTGGATCTTAACAATTGGTTACTTCAATCAATGATTCACTGTTATTCTTATAGTGTTTTTAATATAATTACGTTTTTATTTTATCCTACCCAGATA
The DNA here is from genome assembly GCA_025215565.1 of Flaveria ramosissima. Lineage (NCBI taxonomy): Eukaryota > Viridiplantae > Streptophyta > Magnoliopsida > Asterales > Asteraceae > Flaveria > Flaveria ramosissima. The sequence goes on from CM046040.1 coordinate 16,903,902, forward strand.
TACTTTTGTTATCTTTATCGGCTATAAAATTTATTATGGTTCTTGTCATCGTCACTTCTTGTCTTATTTTAAGTGTTTTGGTACATTTTTAGAAAATGGATTTTCTATATCGTTTTCCACTTCTTTAAATTTTTTACTATCGTACTTGTCACACTATATCTCATCGCTATATATTTTTAGTATTTTGTGATCCATATTATTAAGTGTTAGCTTGCATTATAGTGTGATAACAAATAGTATTATTGGTGAAGATGTTCCAGCTCCATGTGGTCGTTCGTGAAAAACCAAGACCTTCACTAGAAAATGTGAAAATACTATAGGTAATAAGTTACGTAGTACTAAATGTTGAGGTGAAGGAGCAAGAGATAGATATTGTGTGTCGATTGAAGAAAAATATGTTCTTGTGTGAATAGTTGTCTACCCCCAACCCAATCAACTTAACATAATTGAAATGCCATTGGAGATGGTTAAAAGGGGTAACTAACGGGTATGGTCATATATATTAAAATACATGTAATGATTAATTATTGAAATACAAGTGATGGATATGGTTAGAAGGTGTAACTTTGTCTACCTTTGGTTCCACCTTCATACTTATAGTTCTAAAGAAAAACAAATCACATACCTTTTGGAATTCGAGGTCCCTTCCAATGGAAACATTTCGGACAGATATGTTGTAGATATAACAAACTTGACATGTGATATTATGTGCTTTTTGCTAACAAAAACAAAAGGATACCCAATTGCACTTGCACCAATTGCTTTGCTTTTGTGCAAAAGATTACAACAAGTATACATCTTAGAATTTCTCTAGTGACTATATATCTATAGTAAAATGTATCTTTTTATGAATGCTATACCTTTGTATGATATTTAATACTACAATGATCAAAAGTTTCTTGAAACTTAAATTTCCAGTTTAAAACATACATTTATTGTAAATTATCTAAGGGAAGCGTGGTAATCGATTCAATGATTGCTTGTATACTGGTTGTAAGTAGCCATGAGTTAAAGAATTTAATGGGTGTTGCCCCAAAATCACAGGTGAAGTGATGATGAATAATGGAAAATAATCCGAGTGAACCCTTAGGAGAGCAGAAAGGGATGCGTTAAACCACATGGTAATCACTTGGTCACGAGCTAGGAAACAGTCAATCTTACTAGTTTCTCAAACTTGCTTTAGAACGGTCAAATTAAATTCTGCTTTTGGCTATGATATTGATATTTGAGCATTCTACTAGTGTAGCATAAATATTTCATATAGTTTGCAGATATTCAATATTGGCTTTATATGTACTCATTGTAATCCGTGAATGATATTGGTAACTATAATGAGTTTAGGAATATTGACTACTTGGTGAAATAGTATGACCAATGGCATGTACTCCACCACCTAACTTGTGTTGATATTTAGTAAGAGTTATCCATTCGTCTAAAGTAAATCTTCCTATAGTAAAATGATATTAAAATCCCAACATTACTTGACAAAACAAAAACGAAAAAATCACTAAAAACATATGTGAAGGAAGAAAATAATCAACTTAAAGACAAAAAATTATGACAATTAATAAAAATATGAAATATAACTAGCAACACTTACAACCTTCAAAAGCAACAATACATACTTTATAATATATATGTTTGATGAGACACGTGTCACTCTCTGGTGTCTTCTAATCATATATTTTCCGTCTCTTCTCCGACTAATGACGAGACACACGTGACTCTCTCATGACTCATCATCGTTATTTTCTTGTTTTTCTCTCCTATTAAATAATGATATTAAAATACAATCTTCTATAAATTAATGAAATTTTAAATTTTAATTTTATTTATAATCAATTATATTGTTAAATCGTTTTGTAATTTCAAATTACCATTAGGTTGATTCATTTAAAAAGTGGGTTTACCAACAAATGATAGGCGTATGAGAACACTACACATGCACGTTGTTGGTTTTATGAGTGAGAGATACTTGTAACCCATTATGCGTAAATGCAAGACTATTATATAGTATAACTAGGTTAGTATCATGTGTATTACATGGGTTGTATAAATAAAATATTAAATAGTTATTAATAAAAATTAATAAATTATATAACGATCTTTTGATATAAGATATGATTGACGTTACGTACGAGTGATAAAAGAATGATATCATTTTTAAATTTTTTTTGGTTTTTTTGTTTTTTTCTGAAAAAAGTTGGTTTTTAAACAAATTGTTTCAAAACAAATCGTTTTTAAAAAAAATTGTCATTTTTAATAATTTATTTATTTATAACTTTAAAATTTAAATAATATTTGTAATATAAAAAGAATTAAATAATATCATTTGTAGTTAATATGATATTTATTAGAAGAGAGAAACGGAAAAATAAAACTTAGTATCTCTAGAATTGTGATAATTGACATACAAAAACTTTCTTTTATTAGTATTGATAGATTGATAGATAATAGATTGTGTTGTTTTACCAAATGCTACATGATTTTCAATGTAATGACAAAACAACATGGTTATAATGTAAGGCCTCGTTCTCGAAACGCTTACAGTTGGACATTCATCGCACATATTATTTGAAAACTCATAATCATTTACTAAAATATTGCAGCGGAATAACTTAACAAAAACCATTTCATATATTAATAATTGCTTTTGTCAAATAATACAACATTATTAACATTACAAAACATCGTTTGGTTGCATTACAACGCAAAAACATCATTGCTACACAAAATGGATGCCATATATATATATATATATATATATATATATATATATATATATATATATATATATATATATATATATATATATATTACCTTCCATTCGTCAAAACATTTTCTTACTTTCGCACATGATCATACATCGTACATACATCAAGGTAATATTTATTATCTTCATTATCGCACGTAATCGTTCGTTTCGTTCATATTGCACGTTTCGTACATTTCGCACTTTTTATTATCTTTCACTTCTATCAAGATCCTGTCATATGCTAAACCCCCCTCTTGGGCACGAAGCCATCTAATCTAGGGTTTAGCGACAAGGATCCCATATCGCACGTATGGAGCAGTCACCAAGACTAACTCCCCTGTGTGTGAACCTTCACGGGTTAGCCAAGATCGCACGTTGTATGACACACGGTTGAGCTAACAACTCTCATTGAGTTGTGAACCTCCTTACATTTTGATTGCAAGACTTTCATTCGTTCATTCATTATGTTTCACTTTCATTATCTTAGATCTTTCGCTTCGTTAAAATAATACTTTACGTTCAAAAACATAATCACACCACGTAAAGTCACGTAATAATACGTAATAAGAAACATAAACAAAAACAGGCCATAAACATGCACCACATCATCAACATACATCATACCAGAAACATTCCAAGTCGTAGCCTAAAAATCATTTTTCCCAAAAATTTCAGAATATTTTCTAATTCTTTAGGCGCATGGGAACTATGCAGGCGCATGGACACTATGTGGGCGCATGGCTGCTTAGGCGCATGGGAAAAACTTGGGCGCATGGGCACAATACGGGCGCATGGCCAACACCTAGGCGTATGGGGAAAACTTGGGCGCATGGGCACTATTTGGGCGCCTGGCCAACACTTAGGCGTCTGGGCAACTTTCTAGGCGCATGGGCACTTAGGCGTATGAGCAGTTGGGCGCATGGGCAACTACTTTCTAACTAACATCGTTTTCAGACCCCAAATCATCATTCTAACATGTTCCAAGCCTATTTCTAACATACCAAGCATTAAAATAAGCATACCACATGAACATAATCAAAATCTTCCCAATTCATAACCCCCCTCCCCCTCCCCTCAAACAGGGCACACACATACACATACGAGTCACACCCAACATTTATAAAAATGTTATAACATGCATTTCCAGCCCCAAAACAAGTTAAAACATTTAAAACCAGGGATCGAGAACTCACCTTATGCAACCTCAGGGTAAAACTCCTCCAAACCCGAGAGCTCTATGAGTTCAAACACCTAGACATACCAAAACCACACAACCGAACACATACAAACACATAAGCGCATACCCGAGGCTGAAAATCGGCCAAGAACAGCCCAAAACACAAGAAACTAACCTTAAATCTGCACTTCTTCTTCTTCTTCTCTCTAAAACCGAAAGAACTCCAATTCTCTCTCTAAAATCCGAATGAAAAGGTGATGGTACAAGGGGTGAGCGGCCATGCCACCTTTTGTACAAGATAATATAAAATTTTGCCCCTTGTACAACTTTAACCCCTCAACTTGGGTTATTTTGCTTTTCTTTCCTTTTTACTCTCTTTTTCTCTTCTTTTAAAATTTCCGGGTGTTACATATAATGGTACAAACATAATTATATTGGTTAAACAAAAGTCATAAATGGTAAACCAACACAATTATATTATATGGCAAAACAACATAGTTTTCACATACGTAAAACAAAAAGCGTTGCTTATTTTATTGCCAATGTAAAACTAAAAACGGTTCTTTATTTTATAGTGTATCTTTAAAAAAAAATTTGGGAAAAAGTAATAACATGCAAAAAAAGCTATTGACCTTTTATAACAAAACCAGGGGCTTGATAAACGCTAATAATGTTTGCTAATCTTGTTTTTCACCTCCTACACTTTTTTTCCTTCACATGCAACTCAACCACTAATTTCTTTAATCAATGATCCACAGTTATTCTTGTCATTATAGCAAAAACAACTTTTTTTATCCAGCCTAAAATATACATATACACACACGTGTGTGCCCGCCCATATGTGTGTGTTGCCTATTTATGTATGCATCACTTACTTTTGTATATGATAGCTTTTTTATTTTTTCAAATTAATGTATCACATTTATGATCACTTCAGTTATCCTTATTTATAGGGCTCATGTTAACCAGGTGATGCTATTCATTCTATTTGCATGCCTAGCTATAGTAATCTAAAATATAAAAGTTCCATAATTTAGGTATAATAAACCAAACAAAATGACATAAAGACCAAAACCAACATCATCTTTGCTTGAGATGATGATGACATGTTCACTTTTGTTACGTTTACGTCTAAAAATATATATTATGGTTCTTGTCATCATCACTTCTTCTGGTCTCTTTTTCAATTCTTTTGACAATTTTTTAGAATGCAAATTCTCTACATTGGTTTATTGTACTTCTTTAAAACTTTTACTTCGGTCCTTGTCACATCATATTTCATCACACAAGTTTGGTAGTGGTTTGGTTCATATTAATAAGTGTTAGTTTGTAAATTGCAGTGATGACAACAAGTAATAGTATCGGTGAATATGCTCCAGCTCCATGTGGTCCTTCATGGAAAAGCAAGACCTTCACCGGAAAATGTGAGAACATTACACGTGAGGACATATGTATCACTAAATGCCGAGGTGAAGGTGCAAGAGATGGATATTGTGTATCAGTCGAAAAACCAGAATGTCGTTGTGTGAATGGTTGTCTACCCTAACCCTGCTAACCTAACACAATCAAAACCTTGATGTATATGGTTAGAAGGTGCAACTCACGGATACAGTCATAAATTAAAACAAATGTAATATTTTAATTATTAAAATACATGTAATAGATATGGTTAGAAGGTGTAACTTTGTCTACCTTTGGTTCTACCTTCATGCTTATAGAAAAGTGATGTATGTCGAGTCATCAATGTATTAATGTTGTGTCATTAATGGTGACATTGCTTAGTAAGATGGTGCATTGAAGTATTGCCATAGCCCACAACAATGAAACCAATCGATGACTTTGGTTATCGGTTAACATGTACTCAAAGATCCATTCGAAAACAACCCAGATCAGTGAAATCACAAGCATGAAAAGAGTACTTGAAGTGTTTAACATTTGCATTGAGGGCCAACAGTTTAATTTTTTTGAAAACATTTAACCTTTCATGCTTTTGTACTTATACTGATAGTTTATTACCTACTACTTTATCTCCAGTTTCTTTTAGAGTTAGAACGTGGGTAGTTCTTTTAGGATTCCTTTATGTATCGAAAGTTTGGTGAATAACAAAACGATAGAGAGTTTATGAAGAAGAATTATGTTTTGATTTCTCTTATGAGCATGTGAGTAAATCAGTAGTCTATGCTAGCTCCACCGTGATACGTTAGATGGTGTTCTTAGACTGGATTTCCTAACCATAGTGGTGTATATGTATCTCCAATGAGATATCATTTATTTGTGTGGTGTATTCATATTACAAACGAGTCGTAGACCTATCTATACTTTTGACCGTTACGTTTGAGCTGGTGTTATTCAGGGCCGATTTCTATCATCTGGTATTAGAACCTAGGCTCACGCTTCACCCATAAACAAGTAAAAAACAAAAAAACAAAATAAGAAAAAAACAAAAAAGAGCTTTGATGATTATTTGTCTATTCTCTCTGATGAATTGTGTATTATGACACACAAATCCATTTATAGCGAAACTTACATCAAAAGTAGAAAAAAATTGTTATAGTGATATGTTTGGAATTTTATATGAAGTTATATATAAAATTTATAAGTAAGAAAATGCTATGAGTGGGCACATCTTGCTAAGAATGAAACTTATTTTTTGAAGCCAACTCACCTAACTGACCTTCCCAGAAAAATGCTTTCATACTTTGTTGAATCTTCTATTTGTGTTTTGTGTATGCTTGTCCTTTTCAAAAACTATACCTTCTAACCCGCCCTGGGCCATTCTCTAGTGGATCATCTTCTTATCAGTCTTAATAAGTTAAGCGGATTTCAATTCATGTGGTCGTTCTATGTTGCATTGGTGTTTTCACTCCCCAGAATGGGTTCTTAGTGACTTAGTGAATTCTGAGTGAAAGTAAACACACTTGTGAAAGCTTTAAGATCGGTTTTGTCATGATTGAGTCAAAAGGGAAAAAACCAATATGAAAAAAATATAAGGTTCAAATAATAGGTCTAATTAAATGTGATGACCCATGTCGTAGCTTTTTAAGAGACATATTATACCCTTATAAAGTCTTGTTCTAAATGCTTGTACATCATGCATAAAGGCTTGTAAAGCGATTTTGTACTATTGACATCCCGACCTATGCATTGAGAAGTTGTCTTTAAAAGAGAAAAAATAGAACATACCAAAAAGGCGGAACAAATTACAATACTGTCATTATTGCATGTATAGCAAGTTATAATATGTACATAAGATGTTTGTGTTTGACAAATGGAATACATATAAAAACAAGTTTTTTTCTAAGAAGGTTTAGCAAGATTTTTAACCACTTCAAACGCCTTAAATTAACTTCATTGAACTTATTATAGTGGAGTTGCAACCGCCTTGTTCTATAATCTATGTTTATTATCAGCAATAAATCATTCCCGCTATTTGATATAGAAAAAATAAAAATTTATAGACAATACAAATTTTATAAACATACAAAACAAATTAAAAACTGAATTTTCTTACAATTCTAGTATAACAAAACACTACAGCGTTGAGGCAATTCAGAAAATTAGTACAACAACACAATGCGTTTTAAACTTATTATATAAAAACTAATTTAAAAATAATTTAAGTTGAAAAAAATATCAATGATCCTTAACTCAGTTGATTAAGGTGAGATACCCCGAGACTTCAATAAAAAGAAGGTGTCAGGTTGAGACGGAAGATTTTCCCACGTATGGTGGGTTTTATCCTGAGTGTGTATCATGTTCAGTACTGATATACGAATTTTCATTCGGAGACGTACCATCCTAGTGCCCAAAGTTTCGTAACTGAGTAATGAATATGATCGGGTGGGCCAATTACCCTTCAATAAGAGCATTCACAACCCATTCTTCATCTTTATCCATATAATTACACTAAAAATCACTACTTATTATCTCTTCTTTTCAACTTTATCATTACTTTTTCTCTCTCATCCACTCACAACCACGTAAAATATATTAAAAACATTATAGGGTTTTGAACAGTATTTCCCCAAAATACAGATTGAACAGTAAATTTTCAATATCATTCACTCACAATCACTTATAATCATATCATATAATATAAAAAATACACTCATATAAATATAGGAAACGAGATGCAAATGCTCTAATCCAATCAACCGGTTAAAAAAAATCCAAGTTGAAAAAAAGTACAATTGAATAAAAAAAAACCCAGTCGGTGATAGGAGGAAAGAAAATAAAAATATTGAAAAAAAGGAGAACAAAAGCTGGTGGGAGAGTGCGTAGCCCACACACCAACACACTATTGTATCGAAAGAGGAGCTGGTGGTTGGTGAATCATTATTTGTTAGCGGCGATGGCATCAAGACTCTGGGCATCAAAGGCTGCTTCATACCTCAGGATCTCCACCTTCAACAGAGGTTTTGCTTCTGGTAATCAATCAATCAATCCACCTTCGTCACCTTTCTTTTCGTTTTTCAATTTGTCAATTTGTGTGTCCATCATTCCAAACCTTCACCTTCATCTCTGATGATCATTGCTTTACGTTGAAGATCTGATGTGTGAACAATTAATGGGGTTGTTAAGTTTTCACGAGATCCGTTTGATTACTATTTCAGTTTTCTAGAATGATGTTCATTTGTTGTATTATAGAAGAAGGGTTTATGAGTGCTTTATAACGATTCCCTTTAGGGGTGCGTAGTGATAAGCGTTTGAGTCTCTATGTCGGAGGTTTTAGGTTTGAATCTAGTTTCCGTTAGGTTTTTAACCTTTTAACACTTGAAGGTCATTTGCACGGCGCAAGATGCCTTTTACAATATCTTGCTGGTTGGTAGGTTAATGGGTATTGACGGGTCATGTGAGTATTCTGCCACCGCAAAATTGATTATTTTGACTTAAAGTCACAATAATCAGGTGTCTGGTTGTAAGATATTGAAAGACTGAATTGATTCATTACTTAATAATAACGCATTTCATTATATATTGAACGGAATGCAAACCCTAAATACCTAATGGGTTGCATCCGTTCGATATATGTAATAATGCATCATTTAGAGATGAATCAATTCAGCCTTTTAATACCAGTACATCCATGATCCAACCTTGTTAGTATACTTATGTATGATGATGATAAATGTATAAACAAATTCTTTGTTCTTGTACATCTTTTTTACTTCTTCTTTAGTAAGTGTCAAAATGTTGATTATTATAGACAAATTAACTTGTGTTTTTTTATAATGTGTTAAGTGGTGAAGGATTTGAAGTATGCTGAGTCTCATGAATGGGTCAAAGTCGATGGTAACTCGGCCACAGTTGGTATCACGGACCACGCCCAGGATCACTTAGGAGATGTGGTTTACGTTGAATTACCGGAGGTTGGAGCCACTGTGACTCAAGGCAGCAGCTTTGGTGCAGTCGAAAGTGTAAAAGCCACTAGTGATATTAACTCCCCTGTTTCTGGGAAGGTTGTTGAAGTCAATGAAGAGCTCACTAGCTCACCTGGCTTGGTAAGTTGTCCAGTGCTCAACGGGTTTGGGTTGAAACAACTCACTTTTGGTATCGGTCAGAGGGAACTGGTTTCGTTGGGTTGATCTGCAAACATTTTGCTGTCGATTTTATAAACTTTTATTTTAATTTGCTAAATAATGATTACATTAAACAATGCTATTACAATACTAATAGATGATTTGAATGAGCCGATTTAAGAGGTTGTATGCATCAAAAATTGTCTTTTGTCAACGGTTGACCCGTTCCCATTTTAGGTACTTTTTTGCTTGATCCATTTGAGGCAAACACAACGCCCAATTTGTTAGTAAACGGGTCAAAATTTCCACCTCTAATATGGACCCTAACAATAGCACCGTTTAGTCACACTCACCATCATATGAAAACTGCCATTTTGTTTGAAACAGATAGAACTTTTGACTTTTTTGGTCAACCCTGGTACTTTTCTTATCCAACCCAATTTGTCATAGATATAACATGAACATTAGAAATGTAACGTTTCAGGTTAATGGAAGCCCGTATGAGAACGGATGGATTATAAAGGTGGAGGTAAGTGACACTAATGAGGTAAGCTCATTAATGGACTCTGAACAGTATTCAAAGTTCTGTGAAGAAGAAGATAAGCACTAGAGTCAACAATGTATGTCAGTTGAGATGTGTGTTTACTTCTTGTCATGTGGGATTCAACTTGTTTTTGTTTCTTTTTGGTTTGGTACGTTCCATCGTTCGAATTTGGGTTCTAATGATTGCAGTTATTTGGTTGAAAATTCTGATTCCAAATGCTATTTTAGTTGATTGACCTTAATGCATTGAGTTGATCAGCCTCTTGTATAAATCAAAGTCTGATCAACTTAATATTGTTTGATTGGTTTTCTTTGTGGCCATAACTACCTCATATGTTTCACAGTTGGATGTTGGCCATAACTTAAGTTGATCAGACTTGTATAATTCAAAATAATTCTAATGATTCTTTTGAGCGTTATAAGGCTCGTTTAATTTGAGATGACACGACACAACATTTGGAATTGATTCTGGAGGGAGGTTTTGCCCGGTAGTCAAACCGGCCACTATCCGTACAGATTTATCATTGGTCATCTTCTACCTATGGCCGGGTAGCCAGTGCCCTTTAGAAGAAACAGTGTTCATGCATCAACCATATGACTTTCGAGGCCAGTGATTCCTCGATCATGTTTGTTGGCTCAAGCGATCACTTTATAGGTTGAAACAAGCTTCACGAGCTTGGTACCAACAATTTACAAACTTCTTTACTACCCACGGCTTGTCTTCTGTGGGCACTCTTTGAAGAGTTCTATTCGAGTCTCAATGTATGTGAACCTGACGTTTCGACTGCGGGGACATAATAGATAACCTCAATCTGATCCAAAGATTTTGCATGTCTGTATAATATTATATTTGATGTGCATTTGTAACAACTTTCCATGTAGATAGGGAGACAATTGTACATTCATTCTTGGCAAATACTTTTAAAAGAGTGAATTGTCGTTTTCTTTCCTATGGTTTAGTCACATTTGTTATATTCATTCAAAAAAGATATTTTTTACATTTGGATCCCCAAGGTTTTAAGTTGTTATTTTCATTCAAAAAAATTAACTCTGTTAATTTAAATTGTTAAACATATGAATTGAAAATAATTCCTTTAAACTACAAAACAAAATCCCTCAATTACATAACCATAATCGAGTGAAACTGAGTCATGATATAGCGGAGTGGCGACTGAAGGTGATGATCTCTATTATATAGACCCATCGCAATAGGTTCTCGACTACCACAAAAAAGAGGTCCGTTCTCCTCCCCAACTGATGAAGCCAACAATTTTGTAATTCAGTCATGATAAAAGGTTTGAAGATGAAATGTTCGATTTAGTTTTGTGTGGAACAAAGTGAATTAAATTTTAACACCAATACATTAACATAAATGATTTTGTCTTTATATGCACAAATAAATTACATAATTACCCATTTTAATGACAAATGATTTATCCTCAAATTAAACGAGTTAACTTTTTTTGATGAAAATAATAATTTTTTATAACCTTGGAGACTCAGATGCAAAAAAAAATTAAATAAAAATAACAAATATGAGCAAAACACATCGAAGAAAACGCCAATTCACCTCTTTTAAAAAGAGATAAGTTTTTTAATAAGAAAATCATTCAACAATTTTGAGGAGTTTGTATTACATACGCAAAGCTAGAAATGAAAGGCTATTTGCAGGAAAATCATGGAGCTAAGAAAAAGTATTCGAGCACATCAAAGCAACAACCTCTTTATGGATTAAAGAAAGAGTAAAATGATATGTATTATGTTGAGAATCTCAATCTGAGATAGTTTAATTGCTTTAAAATTTTCTTGTAAATGTTTACTTTTCGGCTTTACCAACCTCGTAATGTTGGTCCCCTATTTTAGTAATATTTGATGCTGTTTTTTAAGTGTGGATTCGCATTTTACCCTAATCAATATGGGTGTAACAAAACGATTTGGTAGATTGCAACTTTTAACTTAATCATAAAATAAAACATAGTTAAATATGTGTGGGTAACGGGTTTGGAAGGTGTCGTGCCAAGTTAATCGATTTTATATTTAGCTAAGTGCATTCACAACTCATTCCTTAGCCCCCCGACTTTATAATCTAATTAATCCTTATAATTGAATTAATCAAATACTTTTTTTTTCAAATTTATCTTTCATTTTCTAAAACTCTCTCATGTCTCATTCTTCATATATTTGTTCATTCAATTAAATAATATTATTTATTTATTTTTTTGTTGTTTATCTTTTTCTTAAACTCACATCCACCCTCACAATAAAAAGTGGATATGAGGGATAGGTTTAAATTTCCTTTAAAATATGAGGTTAGAGTACGAGGACGAAAATGGGATGGAGTCAATTATTAGATGTTTTTGTAAAAATATAAGGATGAGGTAAAATATGATGGATGTGGTGAGAATACTCTAAGCTTCTTAAATGTGTCTATCTAATGTAAACTACTTGTGAAATCAACTCATTTGTAAGCAGATATGTTTAGATAAACTCTAAATTTCATTACTATCCTTACAATTCATGTCATAATTCTTTAGCGTCTAAACAAAATACTGAAAAAAGAAATGATGCCAGTCTAAAATTAAACAACCAAACCGAATTATTTGAGAAAACAAAACAACACAATTCACCCATACCTCGTCTTCATGGTAAGAGTGAGCTTGTGATAAGTGTATGATCTTTTCCAATCTGAAAATCCATCATAGTATCATAAATGTAACATGAGGTGACTTTACCATATGTCCCTTAACCGTGATCTAAGGCATAACACCCTTGTGGAGTTATCCTACTTGGTTTGCATGAAATTTTTTTCTATCTTGCCATAATAGTTATACGATAGAAGTTGTATAGAATTTACATGATTAATGAAAATTTATTAAATTAATTAAAAAGATTAATTGATAATTGGCAATTAATTGATCTTGATCATCGATAGTAACTACAATGACCAACAACTTGTACTCATCAATAGAAACTAGCCGACGATAATCGAACATTATTGACAACTGTTCATCAATGGTAGTATGACAAGCGGTGACAATTGTACATTAGTGGCACTTTGACAAGCAGTGGTAATTATATATTTTGTAACTTTTAATCTTCTTAATTGTCTATTATTATCTTTAACTGTGTTTAGTGATCCGTATCAATAGTTAAGGTAATGTGTCATGTAATTGGTTGCTATTGAAGTGCTTATATTTATTCATGTTAAACCTACATCACTTATCACTATGTTAGTTATTTAGTAAGTTACATTTACTACTGTTAAACATGTCGTGTAACTCACTTATTCAACATACATGTGATGGTATTAAAGAAAATGACATCACATTTAGGTTGAATGATCATATTAAACGTGTCGTGTCAAACATAAACCGTTAAACAAAATACAACACGCTACATGTAACATCCGCCCATTTTAAATTATAAATCCAAATCCGAATCCATTTTTAACTTTCATCCGATATAAAAAAAATAATAATAATAAATTATTAAAACTATATTGTTTATTTTATTGAATCATAAGTTAAATGCGTAATTTAACCAATCTTGACTATTGTCTTATTTAATTTTTATTTATTTAATCATTTGAGCAATTTATAGTAAACTTTATAAGTTATAAATAAAGTTTATAAATTTATAAAGTTGGGATATTAACTAGGAGTTTCTTTTTATTAATTAAAATAAATAAATAAAGTATGAAAATTTTTATAAGACTCACAAGATTTATAAAGGTTTTATAAAGATAAATTAACTTATTAATTGATTTTGGTCTTATAAAGTCCAGGGTCTAATATGTAATTCCTAATACTTGAAATAAAAGTTTTAAAACATAAAATAACAAACCATAAAACCTCAGGGAATGAATGTGTCAAAATCCAAAACCCAACTCCCCCACTTTTCCCCTCACCCGTAAATCCGGCGGTTTGCTCCGGCCACCGCCGGAAACCGCTCCGACGAAGCCCCAAAACCACGAAAAACACCCGGTTCGTCACCCAAATCGTTCCAAATGAATGCAAGACTACGTTTCGAACCATAATTGCACTTTAAATCGAGCTTAAATTCGACAACGGATGTCGAATGAACTTGGTAACCGTTGGCCTTAATCACTTAACCGTTCGAACATTAAAACTCAATAATAAACTAATTAAACGTGTGCTAACGTTCGTCTTAACGTTTCTAATCCATTAATCCTTCCAATTTCGAATGAAACGAAGAACTAATCCTCGAATTGAAACCATTTCAATCCGTGTTCGAACCGAAACTGTTTAGGGTCAACCACATCAAATCGTGGCTATATAACAGAGGGTAATCAGTCCTTTTGGTCCTTTTAACCTCACTGTACACCCAATTCCTTGAACGATCCACCGTAGTATCGAAATCAATCCCGTTGTTCATCGCAAGGTTAACCGGAGTCAAACCGAGGCTAAGATCTTCAATTCAATCCTAAACAAGTAAGTTAAATACATGGTTATGCTCGTTTTATCATAGGGAACAAAAGCCCTATGGTTTTGAGCATGTATCTAATCGATTGAAACTTCAATTTGGATTGATCTGTTTCTAGGGTTCTTCGGATTTGGGGGGGGGTTTACTTGTTTTGTTTTAAAAGATAACGGAAACTAGTATTGACAGGCCTAGGCGACCCAGCCTAATGGTAAACTCTTCCCTTGTGAACCTGGAGGTCCCGGGTTCGACCCCGGGCCACCTCCCATTTTCTTTTTTTAGGCTTTTCAGCCTTAAATTAAGTTCTAAAATATTTCTAATAAATATAAAAATGGAGTTTGTAAACTCTAAATATTTCTAAAAGCATCAAATCATTTTCTATATTGTTTTATAAAATTTAGACAAATAAATATTTCTTTTTAAAAACATATATATATATATATATATATATATATATATATATATATATATATATATATAAAGTTTATACTTGGTTATTTTTATGAAACTAAAATACTTATTGGTTCAAACATTGCTTTTAAATTATTATTATTATTATTATTTAAAAAAAAACGTGTTAATCACATTTGGTTATAAAACTTTATTTCAACTTTATATCTAGATTTTTCAAATTATTGTTTCAAATTGTGGTTACTAAACTATATTTAATTTATATATATATATATATATATATATATATATATATATATATATATATATATATTCAAATTTATATAAATGTTATGTTTTCTTTATATATATATAACCTTCCTCAAAATGTTGCAAACTTCTTTGAGTTTAATTAATATAATTGATTATATTTTGATAAACATAATTATAAGACAAACCCCAAATGCTAAATGGGAACCCTAGTCCTCGTCAATTCGTTAATCTTCTTATAATTAAACTTAAATTTTGTAAATATATACTTAGGTACCTTGTGAAGAACCACGTTGGATCGTTGTTTATTATAATTTCTTATTAATCATCATTTTTCTATACTTCTTGCCATGTGAGTATTTCCATACCCCTTTTGCTTATTTTCACACTTTGGGGTGAAACATGTTAACTTATACTTTGCACTTGTAAACTTATTTGAGACTTGTAAACTTTATGGCAATTCATCATGTTAAGTTGTGGTTAGTTGAACTTTTGTGGTTACCATGTTATGGCGTTATATGTACAATCATTAACTATTGCTAGCCCAGCGAAGTCATAGATCTATGGGTAAGACAAGCCTGCTTGGTTGATCCAAGTACACCTAGCTGATCGTATATACTTTTAACGTTTGAGACTTGTAAAACTTTTGTCGAGGTTTGATTGTTGCATTGTTCATAACATCCCTAATCACTTTATTCACTAACTTATGACTTGAATTGCCATCTTTTATATACTTATGTATTGCAAACTATGGAATGCTCACCAACATTTTTATGTTGACCCTTTATTTTTAATATGTTTCAGGTATACCCCAAGTTTATGTTCTACTCTTTGAAGCTTATTGCATCTAGGATTGGACCTAGTAATAAAATGGATGAACATGTTATTTGAAACATTTGTATATGATGTATTCTTTGTTGAAACATTTGTTTGTAATGTTATTAATGAAACTTATGAATGATATATTTGGATTTAATAAATAGCGTTATGTGGTTGTGAACAATCGTAACCCTCACATCTTGACGTTTCCGCCGTCAAGGTTGGGGTGTGACAAATTGGTATCAGAGCCCATAACTATAGGGATTTAGGTTATTAGAAATGGTGACCTAGACTATAGTTGCATGAACCTCATAGAAAGATCCTTATAACTTTGTGCTTACATGTTGTTTTCATGCTACATAATGCTATGCCTTTTGTGCAACTTGATGCCTTAGCATAGGATTGCCTTATGTATGCTTAAACTTAGTTACTTGTCTCCCTAACTTAATTTTAACTCTTTGACTCTCCCCGACAAATGAACTTCTTAAACTTATTCTCAACGACACGTGGAATCTACACTTATCGTCGTGGGTTCAATTCCTTAGACTCTATGTCTAATCTATGAAAATCTCATCAAGGTTTTGATTTCATAAACCAAAGAAATTTATGTGACACATAGACACCTGTATCCTGGATTTCCTGGCAAAAGGCTTTCGGGCTAAGGCAAGAATATCGTATAAATCTCATTGTGAGACCAGTTATGCTTACCTGGGGATTTCTGGGATGAGTGATAAACTATGGTCAACATACACAAGTCTCTATGGCAAATGGGTCAATTTACCTTGACGTGTCAACGATTCCAAATGGTAATGCGTTACCAAATGGAACCATCCTCTTCGTGTCTTAAAAATCTTTGATTCCTTGAACTGGTATCTCTTTATTCTTATCATACATAATGTTCCTATTAATAATGAACCTACCCTACATTTCAACTCGTACGTTTAAACACCGTTATACGTTGAGCGTTTCATGTAACTATTTCTATATCTCGACCAACGTGAACATGGATCTTAATATACCCAAAGATATTGGGAATCTAAACCGAATGGTCATCAAAAACTTTAAACCGTTACTTATGGTTCTCAAGTCTTCTTAAGGATGTGTCCCATAAACATGCAATGCTATAGGTGGAATTCTTACATCTCGGGATACTTTGTCTAGGCAAAGTGTAAATGGTGATTTGACTCGATCATTGAATCCATTTACTTGACTCGAAACCCTTGAGATGAGTGATCACTTTTAAGTACGCGTGTCTTCAATAAGGCTATGGTTGACCTCATATCTTGAGAAGTCCATGTACTCCTTTCGATTGTGAATCGAATGTTCACATCTCATTGTGGTGTTGAATAATTTCCTGCCCTTGATTTCGTCTTCCAGATTGAAACCATCCAAGATTTGAACACCACAACAACTTCTGTTATCTTGAACTTTGATCTTAAGCTTGTAAGCATGATTTTTCCTTTTGTTACATTGATGAAACTTGGAATTTTCTGAATCTCTAATTGATATTATTTTCCCTTCGTCGTTAAGTCAAACTCCGTACCGTCTGCACCGTGAGAGATGCAAGTGTTTGCAAGTCAACCTATGACTAAGAACACCCGTATCTCCTAAATGATTCTAACTCATCAAAACAGGGGTGATTCCCTTACTCTGATGATTCTCTATTCGTTTCGATAAATGGTTTCCAATTGTGATTTATAAAAATTTCATCCTCTGGATCGGGGTGATTTCCTTATCCCGAGGATTGACTTCAATTATTTTCTTTGGAATGGCGTTTCACAAATGACATGATCTCACCAAAATAGGATTGAAACCCGTACTTTGGTGACAAATGTCAATCTTCGATTGTTTTCTTGTTATTATGAAATTCAAATCATCAAGATAGGCGTGAATTCCATACCTTGATGATAACATCATCTTTATGAATTGTATTTGTTCAAATGAGACGACTTCATCAAAGTTGGAGTGAATTCTGGATTTTGATGAAGAAGTTCATCTTGTTATATTTTGTTTTTGTAAAACTTCACCGTTAAGACAGGAGTGATTTCCCTTACCTTAATGGTGAGTTACCTCGTCTTATTTCTGTGGATCCTCAACAAGGAGTTGGGATCGAACTTTTTGATTGGTAAGTTAGTGGTCATACCTTGGGGATACACCATCAAGTTAGGAGTGAAAACCACACCTTGGTGACTATTCTCATTTCTTGATCTCCAACCTACCAAGGTTTTAATCAAGTTACAAGAAACATGTAGTAACTTGAAGGGTGAACCAATGTTAGTGTTTGGACCTATCAAGCCAAAGCATGATTTCTGAATTTGAAAAGAGACCCGAACACTCTAGGTTGATTTTGATTCCGAGCTTGGAGCATTTAAATTTTTAAAACGATTTCTTTCCCTTTTATCTTCATGTTTTAACTCGATCTAGCTACATCGAACCATTTATTCCTTACTTATCAACTTCCATTTTGAGTTGTCATCAACGCATGATTGTGTGATGGTAGCCTTCTTAAACAATCTTTCTACTAAATGAAGACATTATCAACTTGTGGTTATGTCTTTCTAGTCATACGAATGTTCTCGACTGTACTTATGGGTTTGATGAATTACGTATGCAATCTATACTTGGAAACTTGCTATCTTGCAAGACATGGTTACAAATGCATGTCTTATTGTTTGCGTTACTTCTTGAATCACTTTTGAACCCTCAACCTTAGAAAATCTTTAAAACTCTATCTTGGTTTCGACTAACGAGACTCGTTATTACTTACATTGTAACGTGGAGGTTCATAAACCTTCGTAACTTGTAGTCAAGGGTTTGGCATAAAAGAAAAGACGTAACTTGGTATGTATCCAAGTGTCTTACCTTCACATATGACAAAGCCTAACATTCGTGTTCCTATGAATCTCCTGTTTAACTTTCATCACTAAGTGCCTCTTATCTTAGATGCCGTGATGACAAATGGTGCATTATAGACCGATTAACTAATTTCATATTGACTCATGTGGGTTAACGGGTCGAGAAATTGGCTCGTATCTATCTCAAATAGTCGTATACCGTGGTATGTCGTTAAACATCGATCATTAATTTGGGATGATCAATTCATTTTCTGCTTTTAATAATGTTCCTAACCATCGTTGTGAACTTATTCCAAAATCTTCGCATATCGTATTATTCTTAGACCGATGATTGGTCAAAGGAGAGATACATATTCACAAGATATGCGTTAAGATCGTTTCATATAGTGACGTTTGGAATTCTTAAATCCTGACGGTTAACCTTTCTTATCATTGTTGGTCCTTATTGATTTCTAGACATCAAATTACTACGAAATTATATTCTAGAAGTTGTGACTTATGAATCTAAGGTACCACGGTAGCTCGTCATCGTTTTTCAACGTTTCATCTCAAAATGTCTCGCGTTTATTATGTTATGAATTTTGTAAGATTCCATAAAGTGAAGCGTTCCACCTGTAATCAAACGTCAAACAATGTTCGTTGAACACTCACTTTTCATTATAACTCCTTTGTTCATTTAAGTTCATTTTTTTAAAGTAGGGGAGACTATAACATCCGCCCATTTTAAATTATAAACCCAAATCCGAATCCATTTTTAACTTTCATCCGATATAAAAAAAATAATAATAATAAATTATTAAAACTATATTGTTTATTTTATTGAATCATAAGTTAAATGCGTAATTTAACCAATCTTGACTATTGTCTTATTTAATTTTTATTTATTTAATCATTTGAGCAATTTATAATAAACTTTATAAGTTATAAATAAAGTTTATAAATTTATAAAGTTGGGATATTAACTAGGAGTTTCTTTTTATTAATTAAAATAAATAAATAAAGTATGAAAATTTTTATAAGACTCACAAGATTTATAAAGGTTTTATAAAGATAAATTAACTTATTAATTGATTTTGGTCTTATAAAGTCCAGGGTCTAATATGTAATTCCTAATACTTGAAATAAAAGTTTTAAAACATAAAATAACAAACCATAAAACCTCAGGGACTGAATGTGTCAAAAACCAAACCCAACTCCCCCACTTTTCCCCTCACCCGTAAATCCGGCGGTTTGCTCCGGCCACCGCCGGAAACCGCTCCGACGAAGCCCCAAAACCACGAAAAACACCCGGTTCGTCACCCAAATCGTTCCAAATGAATGCAAGACTACGTTTCGAACCATAATTGCACTTTAAATCGAGCTTAAATTCGACAATGGATGTCGAATGAACTTGGTAACCGTTGGCCTTAATCACTTAACCGTTCGAACATTAAAACTCAATAATAAACTAATTAAACGTGTGCTAACGTTCGTCTTAACGTTTCTAATCCATTAATCCTTCCAATTTCGAATGAAACGAAGAACTAATCCTCGAATTGAAACCATTTCAATCCGTGTTCAAACCGAAACTGTTTAGGGTCAACCACATCAAATCGTGGCTATATAACATAGGGTAATCAGTCCTTTTGGTCCTTTTAACCTCACTTTACACCCAATTCCTTGAACGATCCACCGTAGTATCGAAATCAATCCCGTTGTTCATCGCAAGGTTAACCGGAGTCAAACCGAGGCTAAGATCTTCAATTCAATCCTAAACAAGTAAGTTAAATACATGGTTATGCTCGTTTTATCATAGGGAACAAAAGCCCTATGGTTTTGAGCATGTATCTAATCGATTGAAACTTCAATTTGGATTGATCTGTTTCTAGGGTTCTTCGGATTTGGGGGGGGGGGTTACTTGTTTTGTTTTAAAAGATAACGAAAAACGGGTATTGACAGGCCTAGGCGACCCAGCCTAATGGTAAACTCTTCCCTTATGAACCTGGAGGTCCCGGGTTCGACCCCGGGCCACCTCCCATTTTCTTTTTTTAGGCTTTTCAGCCTTAAATTAAGTTCTAAAATATTTCTAATAAATATAAAAATGGAGTTTGTAAACTCTAAATATTTCTAAAAGCATCAAATCATTTTCTATATTGTTTTATAAAATTTAGACAAATAAATATTTCTTTTTAAAAACATATATATATATATATATATATATATATATATATATATATATATATATATATAAAGTTCATACTTGGTTATTTTTATGAAACTAAAATACTTATTGGTTCAAACATTGCTTTTAAATTATTATTATTATTATTATTTAAAAAAAAACGTGTTAATCACATTTGGTTATAAAACTTTATTTCAACTTTATATCTAGATTTTTCAAATTATTGTTTCAAATTGTGGTTACTAAACTATATTTAATTTATATATATATATATATATATATATATATATATATATATATATTCAAATTTATATAAATGTTATGTTTTCTTTATATATATATAACCTTCCTCAAAATGTTGCAAACCTCTTTGAGTTTAATTAATATAATTGATTATATTTTGATAAACATAATTATAAGACAAACCCCAAATGCTAAATGGGAACCCTAGTCCTCGTCAATTCGTTAATCTTCTTATAATTAAACTTAAATTTTGTAAATATATACTTAGGTACCTTGTGAAGAACCACGTTGGATCGTTGCTTATTATAATTTCTTATTAATCATCATTTTTCTATACTTCTTGCCATGTGAGTATTTCCATACCCCTTTTGCTTATTTTCACACTTTGGGGTGAAACATGTTAACTTATACTTTGCACTTGTAAACTTATTTGAGACTTGTAAACTTTATGGCAATTCATCATGTTAAGTTGTGGTTAGTTGAACTTTTGTGGTTACCATGTTATGGCGTTATATGTACAATCATTAACTATTGCTAGCCCAGCGAAGTCATAGATCTATGGGTAAGACAAGCCTGCTTGGTTGATCCAAGTACACCTAGCTGATCGTATATACTTTTAACGTTTGAGACTTGTAAAACTTTTGTCGAGGTTTGATTGTTGGATTGTTCATAACATCCCTAATCACTTTATTCACTAACTTATGACTTGAATTGCCATCTTTTATATACTTATGTATTGAAAACTATGGAATGCTCACCAACATTTTTATGTTGACCCTTTATTTTTAACATGTTTCAGGTATACCCCAAGTTTATGTTCTACTCTTTGAAGCTTATTGCATCTAGGATTGGAGCTAGTAATAAAATGGATGAACATGTTATTTGAAACATTTGTATATGATGTATTATTTGTTGAAATATTTGTTTGTAATGTTATTAATGAAACTTATGAATAATATATTTGGATTTAATAAATAGCGTTATGTGGCTGTGAACAATCGTAACCCTCACATCTCGACGTTTCCGCCGTCAAGGTTGGGGTGTGACACTACACGAGCTCTAACCTAAAACTAGAGTCTCATGTCAAAAATTCACACTCTAGCGGTTTGTTTTACATCATTACAAAGACTAAGGGGTTGTTTGGTAGCCTTTTAATAACCATTAAAAGACTATCTTTTAATGATTCATAATCTCTAAATGGCTAATAGTTAACCATAATATCGAATGGTTAAGAGGTTAAATCTTAATGGTATCTTTTCATCATTCAATATCAATAAAATAATTCAAAAGTTATGAATTATTAAAAAGTAGTTTTCTAATGATCACTAACAAACTATAAAAAAAACTACTGAGATTCAAACTTTCAAGTAACATAAAAAGAAATTCTGTTTATGATAAGAATATAAAGAGATAAAATGAGAAATAGTTTGTTGACTTGATATGAAAGGGAGTGTAGAGGGTGGTTATGAGTGTAGGGTGGTCGGCGTCGGACAAGTGAATATGAAATGAAAATGTTAGTGAGTGCTCCGCACAGCGCAAATCATCATTACATCAACAACCTCCTCATCATCAATTCATCATAATCTCCCCTTTAATCGCCACCAGATCTGAATTCAATTACACAACCTCCACAACAATCGGGTCGCGTTTGTTCAATTCACATCTTTCAAGGTACCATTTCACTTTCTTCTTCTTCTAATCTCGTTTTGTTGATTCTCATGTTTGTAGGTAACGGATCGACATAACTGTAGTGTAGTTTTCAAACGCACAGTTGAATGTTTGCTTGTGGATGTTGTTCTTGAGCAAATTTGAACGAAATTGGAGTTTTAATTGTTGACATCTTGTGAATTAGGAGTAAGGGAGTATGTTACTGTGGATGTTTCATGTTTGATTGATTTGTTGTCAATTCGTTGCCTGTAGTGAAATGCACATGATATGGTTTGAGCCCTAGTTTTGAAATTGCTTACATGTTTGGCTTTATGGAGTGAGGAGAAAGGGGGACCTGCTCATGTTAGAGTGTAGGTTTTTTTTTTTTTTTTTCTTATCTGCTTGTTCGTTTTTGTTTACAAACTTTATTGTGAACATGACTTGTAGTTGGATCTGTGACCAAATTTACCTCATTAGGAAAAGAAACCAATGCAGGTGGGATTTTACTATGAGATTGAACATCTGGTATTCATTTTGTTTACAATTCATTGCAGAATGCACTTGATTTTGTTGGTAGTAGTAACATCTGATCTACATTTTTTCAACTTCTGAGAGCTAGCTATCAATTTTCAGATATATTGGAACTGGATTAGACAAAAGCAATGCAAATGCCAAAATCTAGGTTGAATTTATCAGCACAAGAAGCATTATCAACTTCCCCTAGAGCAAGGGAGGTTGAAGGTCCTTCAAGATGGAGTGAATACTT
This sequence comes from Flaveria ramosissima, assembly GCA_025215565.1. Taxonomy (NCBI): domain Eukaryota; kingdom Viridiplantae; phylum Streptophyta; class Magnoliopsida; order Asterales; family Asteraceae; genus Flaveria; species Flaveria ramosissima. The sequence goes on from CM046040.1 coordinate 16,927,487, forward strand.
GAGTCAGGAAATGGGAACTCCAATGCCTTCTAGAACCTCCCGGAACAATGGATCAGAAGTATCATTCCAGCTTCCTGGAGTATCACATAAGGGGTTGAACATGCAATGGGTATATCAGCTTACACAAGTTGCACAAGGACTAATGGCTAAAATCTATAGATTGAATCAAATCTTGGATTATCCTGATTCAGTAGGTCATGTATTTTCTGAAGCCTTTTGGAAAGCAGGCGTCTTCCCAAATTGTCCAAAGATATGCATCTTGCTTTCAAAGAAGTTTCCGGAACATCATAGTAAATTGCAGCTTGAACGTGTAAGTATAAGATTATTTCTTGGGATTTATTCTTTATACTGCAGGAAAAACTAAACCCTACAATAACTCTTATTAGGTTGATAAGGTTGCGTTGGATGCTTTAAATGATCAAGCTGAAGTTCACTTACAAAGCTTGGAACCATGGATTCAGGTTTGGAATTTACTTCAATACTTTACATGATCATTATGCAAATTGATTTATCTTCTGCTATATTTCTATTCGAGTTAGTTTTCCTTGTTAATGACCATGGATCATCTGTATTTTCAAGTCACATTGTTATCCTTCAATTATGGTCATATCAGTCATGAATCTAAATGTCGTTTGTTACTAAGTGATCTTGCCAAGTAATCCAACATAACCTTGAAGGCATTTGCTGACATGTTTATAACTTCTCTTATATTTTTGTACTCTCTTTACTCATTATTTTATAAGCTTTTATTTGCTTCTAATTGGTTCTTTGTTTGCTTTAAGTTGTTGTCAATTACAGAGAGCATGATTTTTATTAAAATTGATTACACCCTTTTTTATAAGAACCAAATTTTGTAGCTACTTCTTGATATGATGGCATTCCGAGAACAAGCACTGCGACTCATATTGGATCTCAGCAGCACTGTCATTACCCTGTTGGTGAGTTATATAATATTTCTGCTATAATTATTAGAAATATATATTTTGTGATAATTTCAAAATAAAGAAACATGGAAACTAAAAAACAACTCAATTTTTATTTATTTATCATCAACCTATAACCATAAATATTTTGTAATCACAATTTCTGATTAAGTTTTTCTGTTTATCTACTCTGTTTGCAGCCCCATCAGAACTCTCTTATCTTACACGCATTTATGGATCTCTTTTGTTCTTTTGTCCGTGTCAATCTCTTTGCTGAGAAGGCAAGTCTATAGGCCATGTATGATTGATGTTTTTCTTATTGTTTATGTATTAATTTTCCGTATGATATCTTCTAGGTAAAAAAATTAACGGAATGCATGCTTGTTTTTTATTGACTGAAAAATCTTCTATACTGTTTGATTACAGTTGCCAAGGAAAATGTTGCTCCAGATGTACAACCTTTTCCATGCCATGTTGAGAAATGACCGAGACTGTGATTTTTATTATAGGTATCATTATGGGAAAGTGTTTTCTTATTGTTTAGAATCATTTAATTATCTTCATCTGATAAATAACTTTATTTTCATGTCCATGCCTTCTTGAGAAATGAGTCAAATGACTGAGCCTGTGATTTTTATAATTTGTATCGTTATGGCGAAATTGCTTTCTTCTTGTTAAGAAATTAGAATCATTTAATGACCTTCACCTGATTTAAACTTTACATTCATGTGCACTTGCTAAGTTGCTATGCATATAAACTTGTAATTTTTGCATCAATCTACTTATACTACTTAGGGTTTGGCTTAAAATTCTAAAATGGCATGCCAAACCTAATTTTACGCTGCTACAACTCATATATTCCCTTCCCCCTGGATTAACAGGTTGGTTCAATTCATAGATGCATATGATCCACCATTGAAGGGGTTGCATGAAGACCTGAACTTTGTTAGTCCTCGCATTGGGGAGGTAATTATTCTTTCTTGATGCTGACTTAGTCTTACTTTCAAATAAATCCCTTGGGTCGTCAACTTTATAGATTCAGGAAGTACTGAAATGTTTATAATTATCTGCCAGATGATTCTAGAATTGTCTACATAGTTCATGTTTCCCTTGTGCATATTGATTATTTGTTGATGAATAGATGTGTATTTCCTTACATAATCTGCTTGGATATTCGTTAATGTACTTGCTTCTTGAGTAAGCTGATGATAGTCTCTTTGTACTAAATTGCAATGTGTGCTAAACCCATTTATTGCAGGTTTTGGAGGCTGTGGGTCCCATTATATTTTTGTCTACAGATACACGGAAGCTTAGAAATGAGGGTTTTCTTAGTCCTTTTCATCCTCGATATCCTGACATCCTCACAAACTCTGCACATCCAATGGTACCTGTTTTACTCATGAATTTAAATAAATATCGCACCTTTATGAGACCGTACTTATCTGTATGATATCGTTACATATGGATTTTCTTACAAAAAATATAGCCCCATTCACTCATACACACATGTACATACTCCCAAATCTTGTGTGTCTTCATGTTGCTTATCCTTGTTATGTTTTGTTCACAGAGAGCACAAGATTTAGCAAATGTAACTTCTTATAGGGAGTGGGCATTATTTGGCTATCTTGTATGTCCTGATGAGCTTCTTAGAGTAACCAGCATTGATATTGCTATGGTACAATTTCTAGACTTATGAATTTGTTTCTATGTGTAAAAGGTCTTGCATATCATTTTATTCTCTTAATTAATTCCTTGTATCAAAGAAAGATAAGCATAGAAGTACAAGGAGTACAAATGTACACTGCTTTTCTAAGTAATTTTGTATAAATTTGATGCCTATAAGAATTTAAAGTATTCATACTTTTATGTAATTTTATTTGATACAAATTCCACGCCAATAATAATTCAAAGTATTCATACTTTTATGTAAGTTATATTTGATGCAAATTCCATGCCAATAAGAACTTAAAGTGTTCATACTTTTATGTAAGTTTTTTTATTTGATACAAATTATGTAATACATGTGTTTCTTTGTCTAATTTGGTAAGCAATTTTAACAAGCTTTTCTTACTGATGAAACATACTGATTTGATGTCTGCAAACATGTATTTTTTCTTGTCATATTATTATCAACTATGTTTGGTTGAAGGATCCAAAGTTATATATTGTTAGTGATAGCACTTCACCATCTTCTTGCTTACACCATTTTCTTGTTATATATACAGGTTGTATTGAAGGAAAATTTAGTTCTTACTTTATATCGGGATGAGGTATTCACTAAATTGTAGCTGATCTTGATTGTTTCTATGTTGTTGTTGAGGAAATTAATGATTGTTTCATTTCTGAAATACAGTATATATTGTTGCATGAGGACTATCTGTTATACGTTTTGCCACGAATATTGGAATCAAAGAAAATGGCCAAATCTGGGCGTACAAAGCAAAAGGAAGCAGATTTAGAGTATAGTGTCGCAAAGCAAGTCGAGAAAATGATAAGGTATCAAAAGAAGTAGTGCATGAGAAAAATTATTGCATGAGGATAATTAGAGTTTGCACTTTGTATCTGATAAAATGCAATTAATAAGTATTATTTGTATGGTTATTTATTTACTGCAGTGAAGTGAATGAGCAAGCAGTTTTATCCTGTGATGCAATTCATCATGAGAGGAGAGTATTATTAAAGCAGGAGATTGGAAGGATGGTTCTCTTCTTTACCGACCAACCAAGTTTATTGGCTCCTAATATTCAGGCATATTCTATTCCCTAATTTTAAAGGCTTTTAGATTTTAAAGTTTCTTTTATGAACTGTTGCAAATTGCTTGTTTTCACAGATGGTATTTTCTGCACTGGCATTGGCACAAAGTGAAGTCTTATGGTACTTTCAACATGTTGGAATTAGTTCATCAAAGTCAAAGGCCAACCGTATAGTGGCAGTAGAAATTGTAAGTATAAATAACATCATTAAAATACTATGACATCATACTTCATGGTATGCTCCTTTCCTTTTCTTTATTGTTGTGACCACCTCATGTGATAACAAGCTTTCATCTGGCAACTTCTTGCTGCAGAATGCAAGTGACCCTACTATAGGATTCTTGTTAGATGGAATGGATCACCTTTGCTGTCTGGTACGCAAATATATTGCAGGTAAGAATGCAAATATAATTCTCTCTTAATCTGTATTTTTGTTTCAGTCTTTTTTCTTGTGAGATTTACAGTATTGACAATGATTTGCAGCGGTCAGAGGATATGCTTTATCTTATCTATCTTCATCAGCGGGCCGGATTCGGTTTTTGCTCAACACACCTGGCATGGTGGCTCTTGATCTGGACTCTACTCTGAAAGGACTTTTTCAAAAAATTGTTGAGCATCTTGAGAATATTCCAAAACCACAGGGTGAAAATATCTCTGCTATTACATGTGATCTATCGGTAAGTGATTCATTTAACTGTGAAAGATATGTTATATTGGTTAACTTACACATTTTACTCAAAATAAGCAGGAACTACGTAAAGACTGGTTATCAGTTTTGATGATTGTTACATCCGCCCGGTCATCTATTAACATTAGACATTTGGAAAAAGCAACAGTGTCTACTGGAAAAGAAGGATTGTTATCTGAAGGGAATGCTCTATACAATTGGTCCAGGTGCTCTATACTTTTAATTTATAGTTGTTTACTTAATATATCTGTGTATAATTTTATAGTTATGCCAATTGGATATGTCAAGCCAGGTGTGTTGATGAACTTGAATCTCAGCTTTCAAAACACGGGAGTCTTAAAAATCTGTATTTCTACCATCAACATCTTACAACCGTATGTTTTAGCTTTCTGCTTGAATAATAATAATAATTAGACACTTTTTGTCATATAATCTTCTAGGTATGCTACTCTGAAATTGTAATTTCTTTGATCATACAGGTTTTTAGGAATACCATGTTTGGACCTGAAGGGCGTCCCCAACATTGCTGTGCATGGCTTGGTGTTGCTAGTAGCTTTCCAGAATGTGCCTCTACTATTGTTCCAGAAGAGGTATTTTTATTCAACCCAAAATATTGGAACTGCGTTAGTTTAATTTTGACCTGTCACTCAACTAGTCTTGATGTGGTGAATGTTGATTGGTTCAATGCAGCTAACTAGAATTGGTCGAGATGCTGTTTTGTACGTTGAGTCCCTAATTGAGTCCATTATGGGGGGATTGGAAGGGCTAATCAACATCCTTGATTCTGAAGGAGGTTTTGGTTCCTTAGAAATGCAGGTTAATTACTTGTTTGTCCGTTACAAGTTAGCCGAATTAATATTTATTATCAAATAATTAATGCATAAGACTGACTATGAACAATTTAATTATCAGCTTCTTCCAGAGCAGGCAGCAATTCTCATGAACATGACATCTAGACTTTCTATTCCTTCAGCAAAATCTCCAAGGGGTGTATCTGGTTTGCAATTGCCAGGCTATGAAAGTTATCCTGAAAGTAATAACTCCATTAAAATGTAAGCCATCTTAACAACATTAACCTTTGAATGCTTTAAGAAAGCACCACAAACATTCTTGTAAGCTATTCCGTCTGTTGGCAGGTTAGAAGCTGCCATGCAGAGGTTAACAAATCTTTGCTCGGTTTTGAATGACATGGAGCCTATATGTGTTTTAAATCATGTATTCGTCTTGAGGGAGGTGAGATACATCATAACCCGAACCGATTCGTTCATTATCAAATGGGTCGAAAATCCCACCTTTTACCCACAATAATCCCCAGCAACTGATATTTCAGCTTTGTTTATTTTAATGCAGTACATGAGAGAATGCATTCTCGGGAACTTCAGGAGAAGGTTGCATGCTGTACTGAAATCAGATACGGATCTTCAACGTCCTACAGTTCTTGAATCACTAATCCGTAGACACGTAAGCATAATCCACCTGGCAGAGCAACACATCAGCATGGACCTCACACAGGGTATGCGGGAGGTCCTATTGAGCGAGTCCTTCTGTGGGCCCGTTTCATCTTTACACACATTCGACAAACCTGCTGACCAACACACCGGGTCCGCTATCGAGGCGGTCTGCAACTGGTATGTCGACAACATCGTGAAAGACGTTCCTGGAGCTGGGATCCTCTTTGCACCACTTCATAAATGCTTTAAAAGTACGAGGCCCGTTGGCGGTTATTTTGCAGAGGCGGTAACCGACCTTAAAGAATTACAATCTTTTGTCCGAACATTTGGCGGCTATGGTGTTGACCGGCTTGACCGAATGATGAAAGAACATACAGCTGCCCTTTTGAACTGCATTGACACGTCACTAAGGGCAAATCGGGAAGCATTAGAGGCGGTTTCGGGCAGCATTCACTCAGGTGATCGTATAGAAAGAGAAGCAAATGTAAGACAGATTATCGATGTGGAAACAGTTATTGGATTCTGTATTCAAGCGGGTCAAGCCATTGCTTTTGACTCACTTTTAGCAGAAGCTGGTGGTGCCGTGCTTGCTGAAGGTGCACCGTTGATACACTCATTACTAACAGCGGTTGCAACACATTTACCAGTCGAAATACCTGAGAAAAAAGAAATTAGGAGGATGCGAAGGGTGGCTAATGGTGTCGGGGTGGTGGCTGATCATGATTCTGAGTGGGTTAGAGAAATATTGGAGGATGTTGGTGGTGCTAGTGATAATTCATGGGGGTTGCTGCCTTACTTGTTTGCCACTTTTATGACTTCTAATATCTGGAATACTACTGCCTTTAATGTTGATACGGGTGGGTTCAATACTAATATTCACTGTTTGGCAAGGTAAAGTGCTTCCAGCTGTTTCACATACGAATTAGAGGTGGCTAGATGGGGGGACGGGCGCCAAGTGGTTTAGTAACCGGTCAAAACAGGTTTGTGGGCCAGATAGGGGTAGGTTGACACATAAACAATTCTTCTCCCTTATAAATTTCATTACAAATCCTTTACTTGTTAACTATGATTAAAAAACAATGTTATTACAGTAATAAGCTAGATCTTTGAAAAAGAATTTAGGAGGATTCATGCTTTAAAAATAGACTTCTATAGCAACTTCTAACCCCTGTGACCTGTTTGACAAAAAAAGAGTAAAAGCACAACCCGAATCGGCCACGTTATTAAATAAATGGGTCAAAATTGCCAACTCAAAAGTTATATATTTATTTACCTTGAATATCTATCGATCAGTCAGGGGTAATATGTTCTTCCCAGTTTTATTGGAAACTAATTATGGTTATCCAAAAACACATCTGCTTTTGTGTTGGTTCTCTCGCTTGTTTATTATAATGGAATAAGATGTTTATTTTGCTAAGATATTTGTTTATTTTGACAACCACTACCTATTGACAGATGTATTTCTGCCGTGATTGCTGGAAGTGAGCTAGTTAGAGTTGAAAGAGAATATCGACAGCGACGCCTGTATTTAAATGGCCATGCTGGTGATACCGCAGAGCCTGAAATGCCAGATCGCACATCCGTTGAGTCAAACATAAAGTCCACAGTACACCTTTTTGTCAAAATTTCGGCAGGGATTGCACTGGATTCCTGGAATGAAATCGACAGGTAATCATAATAGTTCATTTAATACAAGTACCGATCAGCATGATTTGCCTACAAATGAAATAGAGGTTGCCAAATGGGTGGTTATCGTGTCAGGGTCAAAATAGTAATTCTTTTATATGGGTCATTACAGGCTGGTCTGACCTAAAACACACTTTGTCCATGATTTGTAATCTTTTACAAAGGAGATTCTGCATCGAATATGATTACAAAACTTATATTATCAAGAATAATCTATTTTTAATAGAATGATTTAGGAAGTTTCATGCATTACTAAAGTCTTGTACATGTATGCAGGTCTCATATGGTGGCAAAGCTAATATTTTTGGACCAATTATGTGAAATCTCTCCTTACCTACCACGAACTACCCTTGAAATGCACGTGCCTTACGCAATCCTCCGTTCCATATACAGTCAATACTATGGAAATTCCCCTTCTAACCCTCTGGCACTTCTAAGCATATCACCACGCAGTTCACCAGCTTTGTCCGTGGGTCATGCTTCACCTGCCATCAGGCATCCTTATGGTGATTCAACCCCACAATCGAGTCATGATTCAGGTTACTTCAAGCCTGGATCAGCACATGGTCACGATCAGCCCTATGAAGGGCATACACGAAGCACTGATCTCAAACATAGAAATGGGAGACGTTCTGGTCCGTTGGATTATAGTTCCAGCCAGAAAGTGAAGTCTGTCGAGGGCTCGACGTCCGGTAGCCGAGGTCCTAGTCCGTTGCCAAGATTTGCGGTATCAAGATCGGGTCCCATATCTTACAAATAGAGTATGTATGTGTTATTTTCATATCAGTCTGTACTTCGAATGATCAAAGTTTGGTAAATTTGAGATTTAATCAATGAATGATGCCTTTATCTTGTAACAGCTGTTGCTTTGATTCTCTTTTCTTAAGCAGCTTACATATACGCCAACGTAAAGGTGATGATCTTGAACCTACAATAGCCGTTTGCCGTTCTTAGAACTATAGTTAATGGTTTGACCTTGAACCAAATCGTGAACACCCCTTATATGAGATGTTATCTGGTGACATTTTTTTGAGTGTCCAGGCCTGTGAATTCGTGATCTAAATTGGCTACGGGTTATAACTTTCTGCAATGACACATCCGGTCCTTTGATGCCTTCGTCATTATACCGAGTTTATGGTGTGTCTTGTTTAAAAAAATGGTTAATGGTAACATGAATCCATAGCATAAACAAAGAAATGTGTATATTATAATACCACTTATAACAGAGCTATTAGTAAAGTGTGTGAAGGGTACGGTGGGCAAACATTAGTTGTAACGAGGAAGAGAAGCTACTCCTGTTAAAACCTCCGGCTTCAAAAACCTCATTTCAAGTATAATATAAAATAGTATAGTTTAGTAATCCATCGCCAAAATGGCTTAAAAACTAAATCCAACCTTTGGTTTTTATTAAACATGAACATTAATGATAGCCAAACCATCACCGGTTCATACTTGCAAGATGATACGGGTCCAACCGGGTCGGTTCAAGTCGACCCAAATCAGTGGTCCATGAAAAAATTAAAAATAGTCTCTTGTTTGTTGCCCATGTTCCACCATCTGCGGTTCATTTTAACATGTTCTATTTTTGCATTTTAGTTTTTATTTCAATTGTATTCTTATGCTTTTTTAGTTTGTACTTTCTGCATTGTAGGTAGCAACTAATATTTGTTTACTTTGATAGGTTAGATCGTGGGTTAGTGGATATTGATAGGTTAGCTTATCTTTTTCTTTATGTATCGAATTAAGAAGACAATGAAAACGGTGAGTTTTTTAGATGAAAATATTACGTTGATTTATCTCAATGTTGAGTTAGATTGATTTGTGTTTTTGCTAGCTCAACCGTGGCACGTTATGTGGTGTTCTTAGACCTGATTCTCTAACCGTAGTGGTGTATCTGTATATCCAGTTAGATATCGCCGCCCTATCGTTTGTTTGTGTGGTGTATCTGTATCACAAACAAGCCTTAGATCTATCCATTCTTTTGATCGTTACGTTTGAATCGATATTCTACGGGATTACTGCTATCAATTAATTTTTTAATAATGTTAAAATGTTTATTAAGTAATGTATCTAATAAAAAAAATCTAACATGTTAACGTTCTAGATAATTATGTGCCAAATAAAATATATCTATAGATCCTTGAAAGTTGAGATTATTTAATTTGTAATCCAAACAAAAGATGTTAAATAGAACAATATAATATATTATAAAATAATCTTATCGCAGAATCATTAATAACTTAGATCATAAATAAACATCAATATCATATGAAATTCAACATTTTCATCCTACCCTAAAGTCAAAAATGGTACTCTAAAGAAAACATCCAAACTTTCGGTAATTTATCGTAAGCTTTTACGGTGGGTCCAATGATTGTTACACATACCAAACCATTAATTACAGTTTCCAAAAAAAAAAAAAAAAAAAAAAAAAAACAAAACCCGTAGGTTTAGGATGGTCAAGCAGACATGGTTTAACATTCTAAATTGAACTTTTTGTTGTATTATTTCTAAAAAAATTAGTTGGTATTAAAATGTTTAAAACCATAAAAGTGAGTAATAGATATTATAATACATGTAATTACATATTTTGTGAATGAAAAACTTGAACACATGAAATTCACTAAACGAACACTTTAAAGTTTAAAGTTTCAAACACTCGACCGACTAATAAACCGTTAAAACTAACTGTGAACTGAACAATATAAATCTCAGACACTAAATTAGCTAACATATTTCATTTTAGTCGGCTTCAATGGTTTATGATAATTTTTGCTTCAACGGTTTATGACCATTTTTGCATCTTTTTCTCGAGGACGAAGATCTTTTTACGACATTTTTATACAATCAGAAGGTATTGTTTTATTGTAAGGCATCAAAGAGTGTTTAAAGGAGTGAGGCCTTAGATGCGAGTGGCTTGTCACTTTTTGACACTTCAATTATTAATATTATACTATTACTTATTTAGCAAGGTCGGGGGTGTCTCACCGGCCTTGCCACATGTCACATGCTCATTGGTTGCCTCAAGTATTTTTTTTTTTTTTTTTTCTTTGTACGCATTTTCTATGATACATATACGTATATTTCGGCAATGGTTTCAAACTGTGTATTTGGCGCAGTGCTTAAAGTCACGTGTTTTGTCAAAGAGGTCGTGGGTTCCAACCCCACGACATAAATCTTTTTTTAATTATGATTTCTCACTTTGTAGAAACTAGAAACTTTTAATATGTGACTTTTACCTTCTCAGGTTTATAAAGTTCTGGTTTACCTCTGTACAAGTTTACCTAAAATATAATTTCTCGCGTTTTTATCTTTGTGTGCGTGTCGTTATAACTTCGAGTCCGTCTATGTTTTTACGTAATCGGAAACGACTCCGGTCAAATATTAAACACTTATGTGCCTATTTTTATATACGTTTTACTTACATACTACTTATTTTCATATATCTTAGTTGTTTGTATTTTTATATTCAAATCTGAATTGACTCAATTAAATATAAACGCTCATGTACCTATTTTTATATACGTCTTATTTTCAATCTTTTCACTGTCAACTCCTAAAACCTTGTTAATAACTTTCTAAAGCGCCACTTTATTCCACTCGAGTTTTAAAGTTTCCGGTTTATTACTGTACAATTGACTTAAAAAATAATATTTCTTACATTCATATTTTTCGTATCCGTGTCAGTATAAATTCGAGTCAGTCTACGTATGGACGTAATTGGAAACGCCTCGGGTTTTGATGTAAATTTAGTTCAAAAACAAGTCGGGTCGACTACAGTCTATGTTTTATTATGCCGCGTATGATGCCGCCGCAACGCGCACCGGATAGAAAAACTAGTTTTCTCTAGTTATTATTATTTTGTATTGAGGTGGCATATTTCTTTAATTCTTTTTAAATAATTTTTTTGGTTATATTATTCCAAAGTCCCCAAATGTTGTAATAAAGTTACAAAAATATTTGTAATTATTTTTATTATCCTAGTTTAGTATTCAAATTAAAAACGTGTTAAATGTTATCTACAATTAAGTTATAAACATTATATATATGATATCGCCTCATGCTTAAGACGAGGCACCTAAGCTTTTAAGATCTAAGCACTTCGAAGCGTCTCGTGTTTTTAGAACATAATTCAACATGAATACCAAACAATCGACGAAGGTTGCAAAAAATCAAACCGATCTATGGTCATAATTCGTGATTCGACAACAATAATCACTTTCCTCTTTCCTAATCAATCACCACAAAACTCACCAAAAATGGTAACAATTAGGTCCAAAACAACCACAACAGTGGATATAAACACCAATAATAGCAAAAGTCAAAACAGCCATTGATGACTTTATCCACCTTAACATTATGTGCTGTTTTTTAGTGGGCATCCAGCTATTTAGCATCTTCCTAAATTCTATCCATATTTGGGTCCCAAACCAATGGACCCAAACAATGTCACATGTTATTGTTCTCCATCTTGTTACCTAATCCTTTAGTCAATTGGTCCCAACCTTTATACCAATAATCCAACAACCATTTCACATGCTGCACCTTTTACTTTGTCTACATGCCGACAAACGCCTCGCGATGTGCATATAATGGTGCACCATAGGTCACGAGACACCTAACCGCGGTCAAGTCATAACAAAACAAAGGCTAGCCACCAATAATTGATATAAGCCAACACGATATATAATTACACAACGTTACACCAGTATTCGGTAACAAGAAACATACAAAACACGAGTAGTCCATAGAAGTTTTTGTGATAATAACAAGCATGATTTCAAATAACTAACTTGATACTACTATACTATGGATTAAATAAAGAGGCTTTTTTTTCACCTGTTAAAATGGGAGTGTGTTGTTGATGATGGTTTCAGAGGTACCACATGGGCATATCCGGGGTCGGGTTTGACTCGCCAGAAAAGTCAACTGCTCCGAGATTGAAAGGAGACTGTGAAACAAATCTGAAATCCAAATTATTGTTTGCATCAAAGGCTGGATTGTATGGTGGTTTGTTGTCAAACTGGAAGCCTGATGGCAGGAACGTTGACTGATTGGAAGTCATGTTTGACTCGACGACGCCTTGACCAAAAAAGTCAACATCGTCGAGTTGCATGGGGAATTTTTGCTTCTGGAGGTCAGTGATAACATCAAGATTCCCAGTATTGAGATTTCTGTTGGTGTTTTGATGATTAGTATCATAAAACGACATAAGATCAGAAATCGCCCTTTGACCATCTCCCGGAAGTCCAAACTGTGACGCGCCAAATGCAGCATCTTGGTTCACGGGTTGACCCGCGGTCATCTTGGGCTGACCATATGATGGCATTGTGAACATGGGTTCTTTCATTTGGAAGCTTAAGGTTCCACTACGAGGAGGATTATGATTCGGGTTAGGCGCAGGGCGATATGGGCAATTCATCTGGTGATTGTTTCTTGAAACTCTGTCATTGAAACCTACGCGAATGTCGCTATAAGGGCATTGAGAAAACTCACATGTGTATACCTTTGGTGGCTGCTGGTCATCAGATGATTGCTTCCTTTTCTGAACAAAGTTATCTGGGCTCGGGATCTCAACGAGCTCACCCTTGACTTGAGCCAGTTGCGGCCCCATGAGCCCGAGGTTATAAAGATTAGTGACCTCAACGGGTTGTGGCTTGCACTCTTCTACTTCAACAGTCTGATCATCTTCTACACCATCCACATCATAGTCACTGGTGTCAGTTACAAGATACGAAGCGGGCCCACCTGATGAGATAGGCGGACAGCTGTCGGGATACAGTTTACGCGATATAGCTTCTTCTTGGTTAATTATAGCAAGCCATGTCGCGCTTTCTTTAGCTGTCATTTTGTCTTGTAAGCATTTAGACTGCCTAACAAGCTTGCGAATTTTCGCAATATCTGGCGACATATGCTTAATAACAGCGGTTAAAACACCGACTTTCCACGCCTTCTTCAGATCATGAGGCTTCTTGTAGGGCGGGGTCCCTTGTTCTTTCGGTAACCCGAGTTGGGACCACCATTCCTCGTTTCCTGTGGGCCACCATGGCGGTGCAACACCCTTTTCCAAAGGGAACCGCCTCTGTGGTGGGTCACAATGCTGCATCAAAGCAGACAAAAGGGAACCAAGAGTGGTGTCTTGAAGTTCTTGCAGCGTGTGGGGGGTGGAAACCGGGGTACAGTTATCCTCATCTTTCCCGGGGATCGAGTGATCCGCTTGATATTTAGAGATTGCAGCCGGCCCGTTTCTATCAAACCGGACCTTTTCTTTCCACCAGGCCCGGAGATTATCAGAAGCCCCACTAACGGGCTTCCCGTTTTCAGGAATGATTCCATAAACAAACCCTTGAGCCTTGCAAACTTCCATCATCTTAAGCATGTATTTCAAGATCCCATCTTGAGCGCGAGACATTTTCTTTCTTCGTGCCTGTTCTTGAGATTGACGTTGTTTGGGGTTATCGACATCTTTACCTTTACTTTGATCTTTAAGCCGCCTTAAAAGCATACGGTCTCGCCACATCCTCCTTTCGAGCTCATCAACATCCATTTCTTCATCGCTGTAATCTTCCTCCACATGAGCATCTTGTTCGGGTTCAGGAGCCCGTTCTCCCTCACAGTTAGGTGCCGAAAGGAAATCAAGATTCCCATAAAATCCCATTTCTTCAAAGATCCCCATAGATCACAGTAAACCCAAATCAAGAAAGTATTCCAATTCACTAAAAACACCACTTTAATCACTCAAAAGATCATCAATCGTCAATCGAATATATCTTTATCCTGAAAGAAACATAAAATCAACTTAGAATCACACTCTTCATCAGATAAAAACAAGATTAGTTCTGATTACAGTAGTAATGAATATCATATCTAAGCTTCTTAAGCTCATTCTCTAGCTTTGAAGACCAAAAAGTATGAAACAAACTCCATGAGACTAAATTAGAGATTTGTGAACAGCAGATAGATTATAGATATACATAAAGAGGATATTAAAGCTGATTTCAATGATCAATACATCAAACTCCATCAAAAATTGGTCCATGAGGATCATGAACTTAACTTTGTTACTAATATGTAAGTTCAATGATATATTTGTTCATAGCTGCCATGACTTTAAACACAAGATTCCTTCATTAAAAGTAGCTTTCTATCAGTTTTCATGATCTAAAACTTGCTGTTTTGACTTTTATCAAAGATGAAACAGAGCAGATAGAAAAGATTACACTTTAGATGTCACAGATCTCATCAAAAAGGGGAAAATAAACAATCAATCACAACTTGCAAATTTAAAACCATTTGATGCAATCATACAAAAACAAAATCACCCTTAACAACTTCAAATCATCCTCATCATAAAAAAAAGGGGCGATTAACAATCAAACATTCAAACCAACAAATCCAACATCAATTCAAATCCAAACAAACCCAAATCGAAATCCACACAGATCCACCAACAGCAACAAGACCCACATCAAATTTCAAAGAATAATCAAATCCCATCAAAAGGGTTTGAGTTTGAATCAAAACAGAAAAGGGTATTCATCAAAAGAAGAAGAACAAACGATTGAATGAATGAATGAAGTCACCTGATTGTTGAGGTTGAAGACTTTGATTGATTAATCTTGTTGTGGCATCTGAAGGAGTTGAAAAGAAGTCGCCTTTGGCTGCTTTTGTGGTGGCTGAAAGAAAGAGAGAGAGAGGAGATGAATGTGACGAAGGGGTTGATGCAATTAATGGGTATCGTATTACTCAAATAAGGCAACTACACGTATTATCAGTCGTCTTTCTACTTTTGGGAAACAATATACAAATATCTTCAAGATTTATACTTGCTTTCTTCAACCCATAGAAAATGTATTGTCATAAAAGAAAATGAATTCTCCCTAATTATAAGCAAAGATGAAATATGTTTTTTTTTAAATCTTATAGGATATTGATTTGAGAATCGTAAGTAAATCTTTTTGGTTGAATATATTCCTAATTTTGTGTTTTTTATATTGTTTCGGTCATTGAGCTGTTTGATTTTTTGGATGACTATTACGTCAATCACATGTTTGATATGTTATAGTAATCATGTTAATGGGTCGGTCACGTGTTTGACGTGTTACCGTGTTCATACTAGCATCATCGTTTGGGTAATGAGTTGAATAGACGAAAAGTCGTCGCTCATCTTACTTCTAATTATAGTATACGGGGTGGAGAAAATGATACATGACCCATTCACATTAGAGACCATAAGATGTGTTTGTAACTTTACACAACCCACAATTAAATAAGCTTTTCTTTCCATTTTCACGCAAACATTTCCGAATTACTTTATGATCCATAATAACCCTATTTTATTCTTACGTTTAAACATCGAAATAATATCTCATTTGATATTTTAAAATATTCATATTACAATTTACATGGACTAAGGTCTTTTTGATCTAATTCCATGGTTTAACATATTAACAACATATGTTAAGTGATTTTTTACTTTAATCCTAAATCAGACATACAACTCAACTACAATGATAAGTAATAATTAGACACACACTATTTTCATATGATTTGAGGTGTGAGTCACACCTTTTTTAACCTAGACACAAAATTTTTGGATGAAGACATGTGAGAATAATATGCAATTGTCACAAGTTTTCATCTTTGTAAGGTACTTCTTGCTCTTAGGTTTTTAGTTATTTATGTTCGTAAGTTTAACTATCATTAGTGATACATACTAGAATTTTACTTCAACGTAGACAAAGAAGTTAAAATTTTTACCATCAAAATATGATGAAAGCAAATATAAAATGACCATCTTGTTTTAAATGAAAAAAATCACCCCATGTATTAGACTAGTCATGTACTTAATTGTAATAATCATAGTGTTGAAGGTGTTTATTTGTTATATCAAAGTGTGTATATCGATTCCCATATGTAACTTTTTTATACACACAATCAATATACATTACCGTAGTGACTAATTTTGGTAGTAGGTATCAAACCTTACCTCGATCGAAAATACAACATGGCTAACTTAAATCAATACATATTAAAGTTGTTCTTTTTTTGTGCTAACTTAGAATTTGTCACTCGCATAGTGAAATCTTCATAGTTTCTTTCTACGCGATGATCTCGAGGAACTCGTTTATATGAAGCAACCTCCTAGCTTTATTAACATATAATAATCAAGTTGTATTGTCTACTTCACAAGCCCCTTTACGACCTTAAGCTGCCCCATGACATGTCAATGCTTTTTAGGGCACTTCATACACTTGGTTTCATAGGTAAAGATTATTCCTCATGGCTCTAACAAGGTCTTGTTTAGGAAATATTTGTGTGCAATTTATATTGGCAAAATGATCGAATAGTTGATACTTATGACGACATTGCCAACTCTTGTATTTCTCTTCTTATGACCGACAGTTCTACTTCCTTAGCTTGCATAAATACATATACTCGCCAAGTGAAGTGTTTGTATTTATTTTAGTCTCAAAGATATTTGTGAGTAACATCCAACCGTGTATATTAAGCCCTTATGTACACGTTTATACATATACAATTACCTTATTCGATTTCATGCCTCATTTGAAGATCTAATTTGACCTAATGTCATAACAAAGAAACATTCACGCTAGTAGTTTATGTAACAATGACTTTAAATACATTGAAAAGCACCAAGAAGTTTGAGACCCCGACCTTCACCGCCTTCTTGAAGTGGTTGTATGAGATGATGATGAACGTCGTTGAAACATAAAATGTTGCATTAATAAACTCAACTTAATTTAACAGTGATGGCTAAGCAAGGATAAAGAAAAGACGATACATTTATAATCGATAAAACATTTAACAAACTTAAAAGAAGATTATAGGTTTGACTATTTCTAAATGAAATTGTCAAGAGAATTCGAGGAATCGAACAAGATCCAAAACTTTTGAGAGAAAGTACAATAATCTATAAGAAAAAAAGTTGACACTTGGTTACGCATTAACAAATATATAACTAATGGGTGAAACACGTCCGTTGTGGCGTGACGATTTGGTACATTAGTATTCATCCCATGAAAACTTGAAGTAGTTTTTACGATTTATACGTTTGTGTTTCGATAACTTGTATATTATTATGATCAATTTCATTTTGAACCAAAATGTATATATAAAAATAAAAATGTCGCAGTGGTATATTTGTATTTTATAAAACATCATATTTAAATGCATAAAAGAAAAAAATAATAAAAGAAGAAAACAAAACAAAAATAGTTTGAGAGGGGCAACGTGTTGAAATACGATATGCCATTTAAAAAAAATAAAAGAATTGGTTTAAATGGTAAGTCAACTTAAATGTGAGGAGACATATTATAAGTTTAAAAGCTCGTGCTTAACTTATTTGTACATTAATGCTTAAACCACTTGTACCTTATTACTACTATTCAATAGATAGCAATTTTGATGTGGCACCAAAGATTACAAATTGTTGTTTATATTATAGTTAAACTCAAATAGATATCAACTTTGCAATATGTGTACTACTGATCAACAGTTTAATATAGTGTAATAGTTGTTTTTGTAAAAAAAAAACATTATGTTTTGGTGGATAGAAAAACAAAATTTACATATCCTGATCGAGTTAAATATTCACACAGATTTATTCACATAAGAAATCTGATTATTAAACACACCCCAAATAACATTTGAAAAGTGAAGTAAT
Source organism: Flaveria ramosissima (assembly GCA_025215565.1). NCBI lineage: Eukaryota > Viridiplantae > Streptophyta > Magnoliopsida > Asterales > Asteraceae > Flaveria > Flaveria ramosissima. The sequence goes on from CM046040.1 coordinate 16,945,678, forward strand.
ACCATATTTTGAAATAAGAGTCGACCACTATAACTGTTCAAGCAATAAAATATAAAAGTCAATTATTAATATCCAGCTAGATTAGTTTGGTTCAATTTGATGGCATATCATGAATCACAAAAATATCATTATAAAATTTTCCAGTTGTAACAAAAACCTCTTGTTCCAAAGCAACTGAACTAACCAATTTGATCCCATTTTATGGTATAACTATTTGACCTCATATTAATAATTTTAATAAAATAAAAAGGAGCAAGATTTGATTTGATTTAGTGCTAATTTTTATTTGTAAAGTCAAATGCATGCACCATTGACCTCATATTTCTCCTAGGTGTATTTTTAATGATTTAAAAAGAGAATTAAACTTGTATTCTATTTAAGGGGCATGTACTTATTGATCACTAGCTTTAGTAAACCCGTGTATTACACGGGTTGAATAAATAAAATATTGATATAATAAATATATTAATTATAAAATGATATTTTTAATATATGATATGACTGAAATTACGTATCAGAAATGACTATAAATAATAAAACAGTGATATCAACTTTTTAAATTTTTTTAAAAAATAAACGTTCTATTCTAAAATAAAACGTATAAAAATATCATTTTAAAAAAAATTTATTACAACTCCCAAATTTGATTATTTTTTGTTTTAAAAAAATTAACTTATTAAAAATATCAATTTATGTAGAAATAACCTTAATAAATAGATTTCTTTCTTAATTTATTATATATTAAAATATATTAAAATAATTTTATTAGTAATTAAGGTATTATTTAATAGGAGAGAGAAGCGGGAAAAAATTAGTGAGAATGATTGTGGTGCTGACACGTGGCACCCCCATTCACCTTTTTATTAGAATAGTAAGATAAGATTAAAATATATTAAAATAATTTTATTAGTAATTAAGGTATTGTTTAATAGGAGAGAGAAGCGGGAAAAAATTAGTGAGAATGATTGTGGTGCTGACACGTGGCACCCCCATTTACCTTTTTATTAGAATAGTAAGATTAAAGGGTAATAAAGATTATTTTGATCATTAATTAAAGGGTAATAAACATTATTTTGGTTGTTAAAGAATAATATGTTATCTTATAATAAAAAGGTAAAGAACTTGTGATTGTGACCATTAAGAGATAACTAACTTTTAAAAATGCTTATAACATGAGAAATCTGACAACGAAGATAAGATAAAAGATAATTTTATGTGGTGTGATGATAAAGATAAAAAGAGTTTAAATGAATTGAGCATGATGCCCGTTTGTTCATCAATTATTTGACAAACTAACAATTTACAAATATATAACTAAACGGAAATTAATCCCCGTGTTAGTTCATTAAAAAATTAAAATTGTTGGTGTTCGTTTGCTAATTATATAAATGAACACAGCCAACGGAAACAAACGTAAATTAATGAACACAAATAAACATATATTAATTTACAAAATAACAATCAATGTTCTTAATTCCATATATTCGACATAATCAACTACTTAATTAATATAAAATTAAACACTTGACCTAATAGTCATAAACATATATATCCCAAAACAAAAGCACTAGTTATACATGATAATTATAAACATAATTATCCCATAATAAAGCTCGAAGACCTAGTTTTTAAACAACTAAGGGAGCGTTTTGTTGGAAGAATGGAATGGAATGGAATGGAATTGATAAACTAGTATAATTTTCAAGTAAAATTATGTTTGAGTTGGTAATAAAATGTAAACCTAGAGGAATGTTTCACCTCAAATTCCCTTGGTTGTGGGATTTCAAATTCCCTCTCTAGGTGGAAGGATTTTGAAATCCCACAATCAAGGGAATTTGAAGTGAAACATTCCCTTGAGTTTACATTTTATTACCCACTCAAACATAATTTTACTTGAAAATTATACTAGTTTCTCAATTCCATTCCATTCCATTCCATTCTTCCAACCAAACGCTCCCTAAAATTATAACCAGATGCAAGCCTGAATGTCTTCATATGATTACGAGCAACCATGATCTCTAATTCCCCATTTCCATCCTATCTTAAGATTATTAACAAACAAAGGGACACGTTAGACAAAACATGTAAAATGATAAGAGTAATATCTTCTGACAATAAAGGTTAATCTTAGTAAAATCTAGCGAATTAATATAAATGAAACATGGAAAAGATATTAACTAAAATTCAATTGGAAGAATTTGACAGTTCTCAATTTTCAAGTACGTTCAATATATATAACATCCTTATTTTCGTATGATTTTCAAAGACAATATATATCAATCAAATATAAGGAGACAACTACTAAAGTTGAATATATAAAAAATTACCTTGTTTTTTCTTTTTTTATTTTTCAACCCATTATAATGACAATACTATCAACAACAACATAAATATATCAACCATTTTAGTTCCTAAAAATGAAAGATGTGAGATGTGGATAGAAAGTAAAAATATGAAAATAACAATGGTGAATAGAATAACTAGGATATCAGGTAGGGATGTTAAAAAATATCCGAATCCGAGAATAAGACCCGAAAAGCAAAATCCGAAATATCCGAATTTTCGGATATCCGAAAATTCGGATTCGGATTCAGATAGTGATTTTTTATAAAGTTTGAAAACTAAAAAATATTTTTTTATTTTATTTAAATTTTAGATATATTTTTACTTTAGATTGAGATTTTTAGTGTGTATTGTGACTTTTATGATATAAGTTGATTTTTATATTATTTTTATAATATTATATGTCTAATTATTATAAAAAAAACTAAAAAATAAAAAATGACTTTCGGATATCCGAATCACTATCCGTATTCGGATATCCGAATTTCGGATACGGTTACGGATAGTGATTTTAACTATCCGAAATTTCGGATATCCCACTTTGAACACCCCTAAGTTTGTTCTCCTTTAATTCTACCATGGCAACACATCAAACACATATCCGATTCACTATTCTACTCATTTCCAAAGAAGTGATTAATTCCGACTTCACACTTCAACATTATCCCCACTTTTTAATACGTTGATAACACTTATCACTAACACAGTAACACTCAACTTCAAACACATAAAGAGCGTAAACAAACAAAGGTAAACGAATATACTATCAAATGTCACAATCATGATTGAGCAAGCACGACTTTTGCTCATGTTTGCTCATTAAATAATTAAACATAATTTCTTATAAATATAAGTTCATTTATTAAACGAATGAACATAAATATTTACGACCATAAAAGTTTGTTTTTGGTTCGCTTACGACCATAAAGGGTAAATACTAAATATGATTGAAAAGATGAGACGCCTTTGAGATATTTTCAATAATAATAATATTAATGATCAAACAATAATAAGTGTTTTAAAACATCCGAATTGGCTTTTGACCCTTTGATAGGGACAGCATTTCAAAGTAGTTAATTTTCCTATCATCTGTCAATCGATAAAAGAAGCTTATTAAAAGCCACATCACCTGTTAGAATAATTTTTATATATATATTTTAAATCATCTAAATTTTAACATCTATTCTTTTTCGAATAATCTTATCAATTTTTACTTATCAATTTGTCATCGCTATTAATTAGCCGTTAATGGTAAAAAATTCGCCGCTAATGATGTCGCCACAAAAGGTGGTATTAGCGGCTATAGCGGTCAGCGCTATTACGTTTATTAAAAATTTTTGCATGAGTCGACGTTAATGCTCACTGTTTTTTTATAGTTTTTTTTATAATTTCGTGTTTTTAGTTTTGCAAACCAACCGATCATATATACACCTAATCGAGATTTCCCAATAACAAAATACACTAATGGACTTAGTAGGGGGTGGACCCTATAAGGGATATATGGCGAGGACCCTTATGGACCGACATGGTGGGCTTAGTTAGTAGGGGTGCAAATGTGCTCGGCTCACTTTGACCTAAAAGAGTTTGAGTTCGAGCTTAATTTTGTTTAGGGATTTATTACAAAAGCTCGAGCTTGACCCGTCATAAACTTATTAAACTTGAGCTTGGCTCCTTTATCATTTTATTTTGATTTTGAATGATATGTATTATATTATGCATAAAATGTATACTTATATATATATATATATATATATATATATATATATATATATATATATATATATATATATATATATATATATAAGTATACATTTTATGCATAATATAATACATATCATTTAATTTTATCATAATTTTATATATAACTATAATTGTTTATATAAATTAAAAAATTAAATAAATAATATATAAATAAAAATTCATTAAGACTCATGTGCATGCTCGAGCTTAATATGCGAAGCTCAGGCTCGATAAATCGATGACATTCTTTTGGACTCAGGTTCGGCTCAGGCTTGATAAGGCTCGACTCAGTTCGTTTCGAGCTTTTTATTGATCCGATCTCAAGTAGCTCGTAAACGACTTGACTAATTTTCATCGCTATTAGTCAGAAGTATCTCTACAAATAGAAAATGAAATTCGTTACACTTGAATAATAACGAAAATATAACATGTGTTCCAAATAACTTTGACATAAATAAATTGCGATTCTATATTTTTTTTCCCAATTAAAAGGGGAATGCATTCAATGATTGCAAACACTAGCGTATACTCAAATACATTTTAATAGCTAGTTGGTCACTTTCCCTATAAAAAAAAAAAAAAAGTAGCATTTTGACTCAACATTTTCAGTTCTAAATTTAAATTTAATATTTGACATACGTGTTCGAAGTTGGTCCCCTTATTAGAAACGGGTATATTTACGATGGATTATTATAAGCTTCCTATAACTTGAATCGCAAGAGGTACAATATGTTTAATTTATATCAAACAACAGTTCATAGTTGTTTTAGGATACAAACATCACAACGTACATGCTGTAGGGCTTAAACTTTCATCCTTTTAGTTATGAAACACACAACTTAATCATCAGAATGTTTCGTTAGAGACTATGTCTCAAAACCCTACGAAGTGAAGAACTAATGAACGATGTAGGTGTCTCCATTAAAGCCTTTAATGTTTTTTCTCTTGTGAAGTATTATCTTATTCAAGAAATGGTGATGTACATTGACGTTTCACCACCATGAGGTTGACATAGTGCGGATGATGCACCATCTTTAGGATAGCTTCCGACTCATATAGTTCGTGTTTCCCTAGGCTGATTTGCTTGAGTTGGAGAAAGATTGTCGTATCATTGACCGAAGATGTTTTGGAAATGACAATGGCGCCAACCGATTAGAGGAGGGGTAGAAGCTTCTCGATTAAGTTTTTACTAAATATGTTTCAACAAATTATCCAACTTGAAACGATGCAAAAGCTAAACATTTTTATAATGATGGTTCCATAAAAACACGTCTCCCTTCTGAAAAAGACTTGTTAATTTGTAAATTTAACTACAAATTTTCCAAAAATGAACAAACAGATTTCTTAAAAAGAAAAAAGATCATACAACTTAAACACAATATGACCAATAATCAGTAATAAACACATAATTAAGACTCGCATTAACAAATAATCACATGTCTATTCAAATCCCACTTGTAAACGTTGGTGATCAATTTGACCCATTTAATAACTTTATACCGCCCCTTTCACTAAAGTTACAACAAGTAGCTAGGTTTCTAACATAATGATCTTTAACCAAGTGGTTAAGGTGGGTATTTGATACATGTAAATATATAAAAGTTTTGGATTTAAGTCTTATTTTAAGCAAAAATATTTAGGGTTAAGACAGAGTGTGTTGAGATGCGGTCCCGGTTGAAAAACGAATAGATAAGACCGATTAAAATAACACATATCCTTTGAATCAAGATCTTACATTTGTCGTAAAAAAACTAGGTTTTCAACAAAAGTAACATACCCTGTTTACATGTCATTTACTCAGCTTAAAACTTCTCACCACAAGGCTTAATTACTTTATCAACGAAAGATTTAAATATATAAATCTTCGTCTTTAGATTTCAAGTATTAATAGTCCACCATTTAAGTTTATACTTAAATAAGTCATATGCTACAGATTTTAAAATTTTACCATACTATTTATCTTCCTCTAATAATTAAAATGAACACATGTCAGCTTTATAGGTCATTTAAAAGTTAGTTTCTACGCTCTCTCAAATATTAAATACTAGGTTAGCACCCGTGTGTTACACGGTTGATTCAAACAATAACATATTTAGTTAAATGACGAAACAAAAAAAAAACATTACTCTTGATGGTTAATAGTAGAAATTCAATTATATTGAGAGGAAAAAAAACTTATATATCTTTAAAAAACTCTTTGTGCACCACATTTAATCTCCTTGGTAAGTTTAGTGTCCTTATCTAATGTTACTAATTTGACACCGTCTCTACATTTTACTCTTGATAACATAATACATATAATTGTCCATTAGTAAAAACTGATAAACAATTTTGAAAAATGATTGTCATTGTCTCTTGTTAATTGTCATCGCAAAATAAACAGAAAGTGAAAATTGTCTTCTCTAGAAATAAAAAGGATCTTTTAATAAGATATTAGAAGATTAAGATTTTTTAAAAATGTTCTAGTACCAATATTATTCTCAAAAATTATTTCATCTTCAATAACACTTTTTTAAGAGTTATGACTTGTACGTAAGTACCATTGTAAATACAATTTTGTTAGTCAATATTACATATAAGGATTACCGGAATAACTTTCACTACGAACCTATGATTTAACAATCTTGATATTTAAAACCAAGTCTAATATAATATATCATCACATAAGAATTATACCTTTATTTGACAAATAGGAAGGATCATAAACAAAAAGCTTGCACTTAGTTGTTTCACCCTTTGAAGTAAAATCACAAACATTTCCTTTTTCACTAAACTCAACCTTAGATTTTTCAAAAATTTAATGATCGTTATATAACCTTTGAAATGATCAAAATGATTAATTTTATTTGCTTTTAGCCATGACGTGTTTTTCCACAAGCTAAGATAACCATAATCACACCCTTTTAGCAATATCTAAAATTAAAAATAAATAAATAAATACACCAAAAAGTTATTATAATTCATGATACTAAGCCCACTGGTCGTTGTCTACTTTACAAACTGCATACCCTTGGTTAAAACATTAGCTATTGTTTTATTTTCAGCAATTAAATCGTTCGCTCTTTAACGGCTCATAGAAATATCTTGACTTAAACGTATATCTTACTTACAAACAAAATCTGCAAAGTACATATGATTTATGACACGTATAATAACACTACAGCTTCGACTAAAAAAATACATCAAAATGTTACAAGGCATGGACAACAACAAAAAGCTAAAACATAAAAAAATACACATTAAGAACATTCCATTAAATGACTAATGACAAAATTCAACAGTAAATGCTAATAAATATCAAAAATTACAGACTAAAAACAAACTGAAAGAGCTAATGACTAAATTCTCATTTCTTAGCACCCTTTTTCAAGAACTTATTAGCATTATTAACGCCTTGCATCTATTCAAGAAAAACCAAAATAAAAAAATCAAATCAAAGATAGCTAAAGAAAATACAACACAAACTAACCTCACGGGCACAATCTACAACAGGGACTTATTAAGCAAATGACTCCCTTAAACCTGCACTAAGAAAAGAACAAATCCATTCTAAATTTGATTGCAAGAAACAATCTTCATGTAGATAAAAACACAAAAAGCAAGACCACATACTCAGGCGGAGCGATCAGAAGCAACAAATATTAAGCAAAAAGAATAGTGGAAAATCATCAAAAACCAAACTAAGGACAATGCATCAAGGGAAAGGCACTGAAAAAGCACATGTCATCTACAGGAAAAGGAGGGGGGTTAAAACCAATCAAGACTCGAACCCATGCAACGCAGAAATAAGCAACACCTAAAACAATTGAACCAACAACAAAACAGTAAACATTAGTGAGATGAATTGGCAATAAATAGAGTATAGACGATGTATGGAATAAATAATTAGACCAGTAACCACCTGCAACGCACGTGCCACTATTCATTACAACTTCCCTATCAAATATAGATAAATATGATAATATTTAAATAATAATGTACTTCTTCACCCACGAATTACCTTGGTGGTGTATGAAGAAGGTAAGCACATGTGAGTCTTGTTAGAAACAATGTTTTATCTTGATGAGGTCCTAGTGTAATCTTCAAAGTAGAGAGAGCACTGTAGTAAATAGAGGCGCAAGCCTGTAAATTTTAATAAACTAAGAAAAACCCTAGATAGTAAATAATTTTATGACATCCCATTTAGTTCAACACCACCTAAATGGGAAAAAATTGATAGCAAGAGTCATTTCTAATTGACATTAGCTTAAAATCATAAGCACAAACATAAGAAAATCACAGCTTTTGTGATTCAACTCAAATGGATCACAAACCATATAGAAAAACATATCAAGATAGGAAAATTTTGTTCTTCTTACTTTAGCTAAAGTTCTTGAAAATTTTGTTATCTATCAACATTTAAAAAAATTAAGGAATACCACATAATGATCATGATACTTAAAGTTTAATCCACCAAATTCTTGAGCTACCCCTTGGCTGTAGCTAACCTTTGATGTTTGGTGGAATCTTCATCCTCTAACTCAATGCAAACTTGAAGGTTAACGTCATAAACAACTAAAGTTGATTTATCTAATTTCACACTTGCACATCTAAGAGTGCACATGTAAGAGTTTAGGATTTTTTGGGCTTATAGTCCTAATAGGTGTTGGTGAAAACAATAAAAATATTCCTCTAATAAGAGCATTAGAATATATCTTTTAATAACCACTTCAAAACAAAATAGAAAATCATGAAAGAGGTGAGTAAATGAAGTAAAACCAGCTTTCCTATGCAAAGCATCCTAACTTCAATACCTGAAAATCGTGAAGATGCGGGTTAGGGAACATTAAAGTACAAAAATAATACATCCTAACTGTTAATTTATTTTAACCTGAACATTATGTTTTCACAAATTCACCAAACTATATATCGCATAAACAAAAGTTACGATAGGCTTTCAAAAGCTACCAACCTTAGAAATTTGAATTATTTTGGTTTTCTCTTAAGGTCAGCTAGTGAATTGGCACATTAGCTGTGATCCATTTGTAAGAACACAATTGAAAATTAATCAACATATCATAAGCTCATAATCCATGAAAATCTAATACTTTAAGTTTTTTAATGTTGAAATAAGAGCTGAAAATTAGTGACAGGTTTGTGTACGCTAAGCAAATATGTTGAAATTTACTAATATGTTGAAATTTACTAAATAACAATTAAGTCAAACTTATTGCCACCTGAATAATCATCGGCTACCAACTTCTAATGAAAGTTATATTGCCTTAGGATCCTCTTTGACCCATTATACAACTTGCTTAAATAACCATATTTACATCATGTAAATGTATTCATGAGCCAGAAATGGTAAAATAATCATTATGCTAAATACATAACTGCTTTAGGATCATCAAGAACCATATCATAAGTGAATATTACAGTAGACTTGAAATAAGTTAGTAATCACTTTCAAAAGATCTAAACTCATGTTAGTTTAAAAATAAAAGGCATTATTTTGACCAATCAAAGCCAAGTTAAAGCTTTTTTCTTAAGCTGAGGAGTAAATTGAAGTTCATATATTGTCAACAACAAAGTCCAAAAAGCATGTCATAAATCTAACAAAAAGGATACATGAATAAATGAAATCAAAATGATAAATCAGGCTAAAGAGACATATTTTCACCTTTTGTAGATCAGTTTTAAAATCTGAAATACGAAGCACTCGCAGCATCAAAGAATCATTGAAACATAATGTTCTATTACCTTTGATATCGAAAAGTATGCAACAAGCTTGTTAATTTGTTTCAACCATCGATTTTCAATTGCTTTTTGTAACATCAAGTTCTTCATAAAAGCAACAATTAGCAACATACACCAGTTAAATCTGAAAATCAAAACACATGACCTAATGAAACCCAATCATAAACCAATGTAAGGGACTCATCACAAACGTCAACTTCAGCCTACTAACAAATAAGTGTGATAAAACATATGTAACAGGGTGTTTAACAAATCTGTAAGTAAAAATAATGTCGATCAAAATCAAAATCAACATCCACATTATAATCATAATCAAACCTAAAAACAAAATCAATAATGAACTTACGATTAGCAACCGAAGAAAAAACACACAAACGATTAAAAAGAAATCAAAGTTCAGCCTCATTGACGAAGATAATGAAAAGAAAAAGAGTAGATGTCGATTCAGATAGAGAGTTGTGGTTTAGGAAGAAGGTTGAAAGATTTAAGGAAGAAGCTAACCTGGTGTTCGATCGATTGGGTCGATAGGGAGTTTCTGGTGTTTGACTGAAGGGTGATTTTGATCTAGGGTTTGTGTTTAGAAAGAAGGAAAGGGGAATGAAGCAACCGGGTAGTATCCAACCTGATAAGATCCGCGTGAAAGTTATAACGGGTCAAGAATTTTTAGGCGGGATTTCGAATTAGAAGTGTGGTAAGAGGATGACACGTGGCAGATAGATGGTGTAAGAGATGGACATGTGGCTCTAAAAATATTGTTTTATTAGAGTTTATAGATTATAGATTTGATGTGATAATGTGATGAATTCTAAACTTTGATTTTCAGTCTTTTTCTCATTTTAGAACAAAATGTTTTTCTTTAAATTGCTAATTGCTAAATAATAAGATTACGCAGTAAGCCTTTGCAGGACTGTTTAAGGGCTTTAACACAATTACAACACAACAACACAATGAGGAGATTAACTAAACTTTAATCAAACAGTGAACTGTGTTAACCAAAGTGATACAAAGAACACAAGTAAAGCAAGAGACTGAACAAGAGAGTATGGGTTTCAAGGAGGCAGTATATTGCTTTCTCAAGTTCTTTTACAAGTGTTACAAAGCATAAAGAAAGATACAAGAACTTGAAATACTTATACTACAACCTACAGCCGGCTATACTTTGAAAGCCAGCTGGATACAATTGACTAGACACTAACAAAATCAATTGTAGGATCAAAAGGCATATCTGCCTTTTGACCTTGTGACTATGACATGCCATAGCTCACATCCTTATACATTACAAAAAGTATAAAGTACATAAAGTGGAAAGTTACAGACTCAAGACCTCAATGTACAGTTACCAAAAGCATGGACCTTTTCACCAACTCATGTAAGTTGGTGACTTTACAGAGATGCAGCGGAAAAGGTGCTTTATGGAATAGTACATCAGATAAAGCATGTGTACTAAAAGTCTTCGGAAGAAATCTGTCTTCATAGGTTGAAGCTTTGGAAGACTTTGTCTCTGAAGCTTCGGAAGACTTCATGTTTGGCTTCGGAAGATATTGGTCTTGGCTTCGGAAGATTTTACACTTAGAGTATTTTCTAATGCATTGTGTAAAACTTCCGAAGCATTCTTCACTTCAGTACTTAGTGCATGTTGCTGAGACACTTAGGATGTTTTGGGTTGCATCAGACTTAAGGAATCCTTACAAACTCCCCCTAGGCTGATGCTACCAAAACACTTAGAAGATCTTCAAATGTGGTAGTCTTCAGTACAATCAAAACCATTCCTTTCTTCATTAGATGGTCAGGATCATCAAGACTCTCATAGCATCTTTCATCTCAAAGAGATCATGCAGAGGTAAGTTGATTATGTCTTGCCATGAGTAGACATTCTCAACACCTTGATCTCTGATAACATTCCATCTTTCTGGATTGGTAGAGTAAGTCCAGGACAAGATGTGGGTGTCTCAGTTGTTAGAGGAGCCACTTGCATAGAGTTGATTGGCTGCCTCATCATGCACTTCCTCAGGTTGATCTGATCAGCCGCTTTGGTACTTTTCCTCAGGTTGATCTGATTCAGCCTGAGGTGCAGATGTAGATGACTTTGGCTTCTTCTCTTCTTAGTCTTTGGTTTAGAAGCCATCCTCTTCTTCCTCTTAGATGTCTTTAACTGAGAAGACTGGTCCTGCAAGCACCATGTTTGACCATCTTGTCTTTCTCAGTTGGGTGTTCCTCCCTCACAGGTTTGCCATAAGGATAGGGAGTTTACCCTGCCTAGGATCAGAAATATGAAGCTTGCTGAGCTCAGTTGGAGGCTGGTTGAGGTGTCTCTGGTTGTTCAAACTTGACCTCCACTTCAGGTGGGACTTGACTTGGAAGATAGTGCAAGTCATAAGTTCTCCACTTTTTAATCTTCTGCTTGATCACCCTAATATGCTCATCATAATGGATAGAGACATGGGGCAAGTCTCCTTCCGTAGAATCCAATAGCTTCAAGAAGCTCACCTTCTTTGTCCCTGTCAGCAGACTTCTTGCATTCTTTTTGAATGAATGGCTCTGACTTTGCAGCTTTCTTCCCTTAGCTTCCTTTTAGTTGTCTTTCCTTTTTTGACTAGCTCAAGCTCGTTGCTTGCTTTAGGTACTCGAACTCAATGAAGTCATAGGACAAGGGACGAAGTGTCATCGTTCTGATAGAACCCTGTGCCTCATGTGTTGATCATCTGATCCCTATCTTCTTCTTTATCTACCTGAGGTTCTTGGTGGAGCCACCTCTTCCTGTGCAGGCTTTCTTGAACTGGTGAGAGAGTGGGAGCATGCTTGGTAAATCTTTCTGTCTCTTCTCCTCTTTGAGTTGGAGAAGTAACCACTTGCATCCTCTTTCGCCTTCAACTCTCTTGACACTTTCCATGTCAGCCAGTTCATTTTAAACTCTTCTAAGGGGAGGAAGATGATTTTATCAATGTCATAGTTTCCTGGTCTGTAATAGGTAATCCTGACTGCCCTTAACTCACTCATCATCTTGAGTATTTGGTCTGGGGGCAGCCCTGATTGCAGCTTGCCATGAGCTAGATGACCCAGTAAACTGTCTCCCCTTAGTCTTCCTTTTCCTTCTCTCTCTCTCCTCCCTCAATTTCCTCAGGAGTCATTATCCTTTTCCCTTTGTCAGCCAACAGACCTTGTGACTCAGGGTGGATTGAGCTGGCCTTCATTGCTCTGGAGTAGCTTTCCATGCTCTGGCCAGAGATAGGCTGAGAAACACGCTTCACCAGCAGGTTCCTCAGATGGATTTTTTTGGACCTCTTCCGTCAGTTTGTTGATGATGAGACCAGGGGTCTCAGGTTCGGGCCGACTGGGCCTTCACGTCAAGGTTTCCCCCCCTATGAAACTAATCTTAGGTCCACCCTCAACTCCTTTGACGATGCATTGCCTGATTGCCTAAGTGTCCTTCTTAGAGTGAACTCTGCAAGGATCCTGTCCTGGATGTCTTTGAAGCAGCTTTCAGCTTTGTCTTGGAATTGCTTGGATTGACAAGTGGCAAGTTGACTAATCCAGGTCTTTCATAGAAGCTCAGGCTTTGAATTGAAAAACTGTTCTTGTTGGCCTTGAACTCTGTGAAGTGTATAAGGGCTCTCCTGTCATCATCATACCTCACCTTATGATGTAATTTGGCCAGTTCCTTGTGGTGGACTGATGAGACAGCCGCCTTGGTATCCCTTCCTCAAAGAGACTCCTGATGAGTGAGTCATAGAGTCACATTACTGTGAACTTGAGGAAGTTTGCTGAAATGCACAACAGCAAGTGGGAGGTGAGTCCTCTATGTCCATTCTCTCTGAAGAACTCCCAGGTTCTGTGGTTGTCATCTTCTCCCCTTTTTGGTAGCATCATCCACTTGATAGTGAGCTGGAGATAAGTCAATCACTTCCACAGGTTTCTTGTGTTCCTGGTTGAGCTCTCCTTAAAGGTCTCCCAGCTATTTTTTTCCTGCAGATATGATCTGGAGTGCTGATCATTGACCCTGTTTTGGTAAGGGTAGTCACCTGAGATTCCAAGTGACTAACCTTAACTAAAATAGGTGCAGTTTTTTGAACAATTTCTGCCCTTTGTCTCGATTTCCCCTCTCTTCATCCAGAAGAATCATGGGGGATGAGATTATTGGAAACCAAAGTCCTCTCTCTCACCCCCAGCTTGAGTTTCTCCTTGGCTGCTGGTTCCGCTGCTCACAGCCGCCTCAGTTGAGATGCCAAGTGGGCTGAGTTGCCATGGTTGAGGTCTTAATGATTTTATCACTTTTCAAAAGTGGAGAGCCTCTTCCATATGGAACATCCTGACCGGTTCAGAAGTGTCCACCTCAGTATAGGTGAAAACTGATGTGGGATAGACCTGAGGAGAGTCAGATGTACTCATCTCTCTTTGAGTAGGGAGGAGAAGAGAGACTGCTGGTACCCACTGAAACCTAAGTCTTCATCATATAAAGGATGGTTGGGAATTTGGTTGGTTTGAATCCAAAGGTTGGGGTGTAGCTTGTCCCCTAAAGGTTGTTCACTTGAGTGTTGAGACTCAGAGTGAAGCCTTAAGGTTTTTGGGCAGTGAGCTCATCAATGGTATCTTGAGGAACCTCAAGCCCGATAGGTGAAGTAATGGAGTGGTTTGCGCCTCAGGAGAATGGGAGCTCTAGTGTCCACTCTTCCTGTAAGTTGAGTAGATGGGGGCCTCACGACTCAATATAGCCTGAGCAGGGGTTCGTTTGGATTTTCTTTGGTAGGTGAGGGTGAATTTCCTGGTCTATTTAGGGGTAAGTCTAAAAGAGGTGGTGGGTTTCAACACTAGCTTGTTTTGCTAGAGGTTGTCACCGTTGAGCAATGAGCTCTAACATTTTTGTGGGACTAGGCGTTTCTACCACCCGCTGAGAAGCCTACTTTGGCTTTCTTCATTTTTTAAGATGGTTCCCCCCCGGGCTTCATCTGTCCCAATTTAAGAAATTACTTTTTTCCCTCAACTGTGAGCGTTCCCATTTGAGAATGGTGTTGAAAACATATCTAGGAAACCTGTAATACTCCTAAGGAGTCTAAGTTGGCAAGTAAATTGGTATAACCAAATTTAATGAATACTGAACTTGACCCCCTGAAACCATTCAGAACTATAAAGGAGAGATCCTCAGGAATCTGGTCCCACTCCACCATGCTTGTTTGATAAGCGTGGATAACCACATGGAGCAGGAATTTCCATTGGGATGAGACCTTCCCTTTACGAAGGTCTTTACATAGAAATCTCCTCATAGCCCAACGGCTCAAAAAGAATGATTAACAGCTTCTTTTGGGAAGGACACCTCATTCTTGCATTATCCAGCTGCAAATGTTGGTGTAATGATGGCCGGAGTAATGAAGATTGTCCTCCCTTGCACGTGGCAGATAGTGCCTTCGCCCCATCCCTAATACCTCTTGGCCCCAGTTCTTCCAGAATTCAACAGAATCCTCATAAATAGCGTAGGATTAAACAATGGTCGGGAGTAAAATATTTTGATAGAGTCAGAATTAGCAAATCTCTGAGAAACTGCATCTTTCTCAGAGCTTGAACAGAGCAAACTTGATTATGTTTCCCTGTGGAAGTTGTATGGAGAATTCTGGGTTGTTTTCTGCGTAAGGTGGCCATTTCAGAAGCTTTAAGTGTGAGAAAGGTCAAAAGCAAAGGCGTTTTAGAGAATTAGGTTAGAGAAATGTAGAATTGAGGAGATTCGTGGGAAAGAGGGGAAACCGTTGGGTGTTTATGTGATAGAGATAGCACTATTGTTGTCTATGTTGAATAAAGAGGATAAACTTTGAAATCCGGAAGTCGGTCCCACCTCTGAAAAGGTAGTTTACTTTTGCTCAAAAGTAGTTTTCTTGGAATTCGAAAAGCTTCCGAAGTAAATTGTCTTCGGAAGTTTTGATGAAAAAGCTTCCGAATCTAAAGAATGGAGACTTCGGAAGG
>CM046040.1:16961944-17219444 GCA_025215565.1 Flaveria ramosissima
CCAAACAATCGATGAAGGTGTGCAAAAGATCAAACCGATCTATGATCATAATTTGTGATTCGACAACGATAATCACTTTCCTCTTTCCTAATCAATCACCACAAAACTCACCAAAAATGGTAACAATTAGGTCCAAAACAACCACAACAGTGGATATAAACACCAATAATAGCAAAAGTCAAAACAGCCATTGATGACTTTATCCACCTTAACATTATGTGCTGTTTTTTAGTGGGCATCCAGCTATTTAGCATCTTCCTAAATTCTATCCATATTTGGGTCCCAAACCAATGGACCCAAACAATGTCACATGTTATTGTTCTCCATCTTGTTACCTAATCCTTTAGTCAATTGGTCCCAACCTTTATACCAATAATCCAACAACCATCTCACATGCTGCACCTTTTACTTTGTCTACATGCCGACAAACGCCTCGCGATGTGCATATAATGGTGCACCATAGGTCACGAGACACCTAACCGTGGTCAAGTCATAACAAAACAAAGGCTAGCCACCAATAATTGATATAAGCCAACACGATATATAATTACACAACGTTACACCAGTATTCGGTAACAAGAAACATACAAAACACGAGTAGTCCATAGAAAGTTTTTGTGATAATAACAAGCATGATTTCAAATAACTAACTTGATACTACTATACTATGGATTAAATAAAGAGGCTTTTTTTTCACCTGTTAAAATGGGAGTGTGTTGTTGATGATGGTTTCAGAGGTACCACATGGGCATATCCGGGGTCGGGTTTGACTCGCCAGAAAAGTCAACTGCTCCGAGATTGAATGGAGACTGTGAAACAAATCTGAAATCCAAATTATTGTTTGCATCAAAGGCTGGATTGTATGGTGGTTTGTGGTCAAACTGGAAGCCTGATGGCAGGAACGTTGACTGGTTGGAAGTCATGTTTGACTCGACGACGCCTTGACCAAAAAAGTCAACATCGTCGAGTTGCATGGGGAATTTTTGCTTCTGGAGGTCAGTGATAACATCAAGATTCCCAGTATTGAGATTTCTGTTGGTGTTTTGATGATTAGTATCATAAAACGACATAAGATCAGAAATCGCCCTTTGACCATCTCCCGGAAGTCCAAACTGTGACGCGCCAAATGCAGCATCTTGGTTCACGGGTTGACCCGCGGTCATCTTGGGCTGACCATATGATGGCATTGTGAACATGGGTTCTTTCATTTGGAAGCTTAAGGTTCCACTACGAGGAGGATTATGATTCGGGTTAGGAGCAGGGCGATATGGGCAATTCATCTGGTGATTGTTTCTTGAAACTCTGTCATTGAAACCTACGCGAATGTCGCTATAAGGGCATTGAGAAAACTCACATGTGTATACCTTTGGTGGCTGCTGGTCATCAGATGATTGCTTCCTTTTCTGAACAAAGTTATCTGGGCTCGGGATCTCAACGAGCTCACCCTTGACTTGAGCCAGTTGCGGCCCCATGAGCCCGAGGTTATAAAGATTAGTGACCTCAACTGGTTGTGGCTTGCACTCTTCTACTTCAACAGTCTGATCATCTTCTACACCATCCACATCATAGTCACTGGTGTCAGTTACAAGATACGAAGCGGGCCCACCTGATGAGATAGGCGGACAGCTGTCGGGATACAGTTTACGCGATATAGCTTCTTCTTGGTTAATTATAGCAAGCCATGTCGCGCTTTCTTTAGCTGTCATTTTGTCTTGTAAGCATTTAGACTGCCTAACAAGCTTGCGGATTTTTGCAATATCTGGCGACATATGTTTGATAACAGCGGTTAAAACACCGACTTTCCACGCCTTCTTCAGATCATGAGGCTTCTTGTAGGGCGGGGTCCCTTGTTCTTTCGGTAACCCGAGTTGGGACCACCATTCCTCGTTTCCAGTGGGCCACCATGGCGGTGCAACACCCTTTTCCAAAGGGAACCGCCTCTGTGGTGGGTCACAATGCTGCATCAAAGCAGACAAAAGGGAACCAAGAGTGGTGTCTTGAAGTTCTTGCAGCGTGTGGGGGGTGGAAACCGGGGTACAGTTATCCTCATCTTTCCCGGGGATCGAGTGATCCGCTTGATATTTAGAGATTGCAGCCGGCCCGTTTCTATCAAACCGGACCTTTTCTTTCCACCAGGCCCGGAGATTATCAGAAGCCCCACTAACGGGCTTCCCGTTTTCAGGAATGATTCCATAAACAAACCCTTGAGCCTTGCAAACTTCCATCATCTTAAGCATGTATTTCAAGATCCCATCTTGAGCGCGAGACATTTTCTTTCTTCGTGCCTGTTCTTGAGATTGACGTTGTTTGGGGTTATCGACATCTTTACCTTTACTTTGATCTTTAAGCCGCCTTAAAAGCATACGGTCTCGCCACATCCTCCTTTCGAGCTCATCAACATCCATTTCTTCATCGCTGTAATCTTCCTCCACGTGAGCATCTTGTTCGGGTTCAGGAGCCCGCTCTCCCTCACAGTTAGGTGCCGAAAGGAAATCAAGATTCCCATAAAATCCCATTTCTTCAAAGATCCCCATAGATCACAGTAAACCCAAATCAAGAAAGTATTCCAATTCACTAAAAACACCACTTTAATCACTCAAAAGATCATCAATCGTCAATCGAATATATCTTTATCCTGAAAGAAACATAAAATCAACTTAGAATCACACTCTTCATCAGATAAAAACAAGATTAGTTCTGATTACAGTAGTAATGAATATCATATCTAAGCTTCTTAAGCTCATTCTCTAGCTTTGAAGACCAAAAAGTATGAAACAAACTCCATGAGACTAAATTAGAGATTTGTGAACAACAGATAGATTATAGATATAAATAAAGAGGATATTAAAGCTGATTTCAATGATCAATACATCAAACTCCATCAAAAATTGGTCCATGAGGATCATGAACTTAGCTTTGTTACTAATTTGTAAGTTCAATAATATATTTGTTCATAGCTGCCATGATTTTAAACACAAGATTCCTTCATTAAAAGTAGCTTTCTATCAGTTTTCATGATCTAAAACTTGCTGTTTTGACTTTTATCAAAGATGAAACAGAGCAGATAGAAAAGATTACACTTTAGATGCCACAGATCTCATCAAAAAGGGGAAAATAAACAATCAATCACAACTTGCAAATTTTAAAACCATTTGATGCAATCATACAAAAACAAAATCACCCTTAACAACTTCAAATCATCCTCATCATAAAAAAGGGGCGATTAACAATCAAACATTCAAACCAACAAATCCAACATCAATTCAAATCCAAACAAACCCAAATCGAAATCCACACAGATCCACCAACAGCAACAAGACCCACATCAAATTTCAAAGAATAATCAAATCCCATCAAAAGGGTTTGAGTTTGAATCAAAACAGAAAAGGGTATTCATCAAAAGAAGAAGAACAAACGATTGAATGAATGAAGTCACCTGATTGTTGAGGTTGAAGACTTTGATTGATTAATCTTGTTGTGGCATCTGAAGGAGTTGAAAAGAAGTCGCCTTTGGCTGCTTTTGTGGTGGCTGAAAGAAAGAGAGAGAGAGGAGATGAATGTGACGAAGGGGTTGATGCAATTAATGGGTATCGTATTACTCAAATAAGGCAACTACACGTATTATCAGTCGTCTTTCTACTTTTGGGAAACAATATACAAATATCTTCAAGATTTATACTTGCTTTCTTCAACCCATAGAAAATGTATTGTCATAAAAGAAAATGAATTCTCCCTAATTATAAGCAAAGATGAAATATGTTTTTTTTTTAAATCTTATAGGATATTGATTTGAGAATCGTAAGTAAATCTTTTTGGTTGAATATATTCCTAATTTTGTGTTTTTTTATTGTTTTGGTCGTTGAGCTGTTTGATTTTTTGGATGACTATTACGTCAATCACATGTTTGATATGTTATAGTAATCATGTTAATGGGTCGGTCACGTGTTTGACGTGTTACCGTGTTCATACTAGCATCATCGTTTGGGTAATGAGTTGAATAGATGAAAAGTCGTCGCTTATCTTGCTTCTAATTATAGTATACGGGGTGGAGAAAATGGTACATGACTCATTCACATTAGAGACCATAAGATGTGTTTGTAACTTTACACAACCCACAATTAAATAAGCTTTTCTTTCCATTTTCACGCAAACATTTCCGAATTACTTTATGGTCCATTATAACCCTACCTTATTCTTATGATTAAACATCGAAATAATATCTTTTTTTAATATATTAAAATGTTCATATTACAATTTATATGGATTAAGGTCTATTGAATCTAACTCCATAGTTTATCCTATTAACAACACATGTTAAGTAAAATTTCTTGCTTTAATCCTAAATCAAACATACAACTCAACTAAAATGATAAGTAATAACTAGATACACACTATTTTCATATGATTTGAGGTGCGAGTCACACCTTTTTTAACCTATACACAAAATTTTTGGATGAAGACATGTGAGACCAATAATATGCAATTGTCACAAATTTTCATTTTTGTAAGGTACTTCTTACTCTTAGGTTTAGTTATTATGTTTGTTAGTCAACTGTCATTACTGATACATACTAGAATTTTACTTCAACGTAGACAGAGAAGTTAAAAGTTTTAACCCTTAATATAAATAAAAACAAGTATAAAATGACATTCTCGCTTTATATAAAGAAAAATCACTCCATGTATTAGACTAGTCATGTACTTAATTGTAATAATCATAGTGTTAAAAGGTGTTTATTTGTTATATCAAATTTTGTATATCGATTCCCATATGTAACTTTTTTATACACACAATCAATATACATTACCGTAGTGACTAATTTTGGTAGTAGGTATCAAACCTTACCTCGATCGAAAATACAACATGGCTAACTTAAATCAATACATATTAAAGTTGTTCTTTTTTTTGTGCTAACTTAGAATTTGTCACTCGCATAGTGAAATCTTCATAGTTTCTTTCTACGCGATGATCTCGAGGAACTCGTTTATATGAAGCAACCTCCTAGCTTTATTAACATATAATAATCAAGTTGTATTGTCTACTTCACAAGCCCCTTTACGACCTCAAGCTGCCCCATGACATATCAATGCTTTTTAGGGCACTTCATACACTTGGTTTCATAGGTAAAGATTATTCCTCATGGCTCTAACAAGGTCTTGTTTAGGAAATATTTGTGTGCAATTTATATTGGCAAAATGATCGAATAGTTGATACTTATGACGACATTGCCAACTCTTGTATTTCTCTTCTTATGACCGACAGTTCTCCTTCCTTAGCTTGCATAAATACATATACTCGCCAAGTGAAGTGTTTGTATTTATTTTAGTCTCAAAGATATTTGTGAGTAACATCCAACCGTGTATATTAAGCCCTTATGTAACACGTTTGTACACATACAATTACCTTATTCGATTTCATGCCTCATTTGAAGATCTATTTTGACCTAATGTCATAGCAAAGAAACATTCACGCTAGTAGTTTATGTAACAATGACTTTAAATACATTGAAAAGCACCAAGAAGTTTGAGACCCCGACCTTCACCGCCTTCTTGAAGTGGTTGTATGAGATGATGATGAACGTCGTTGAAACATAAAATGTTGCATTAATAAACTCGACTTCATTTAACAGTGATATATGGCTAAGCAAGGATAAAGAAAAGACGATACATTTATAATCGATAAAACATTTAACAAACTTAAAAGAAGATTATAGGTTTGTCTATTTCTAAATGAAATTGTCAAGAGAATTCGAGGAATCGAACAAGATCCAAAACTTTTGAGAGAAAGTACAATAATCTATAAGAAAAAAAGTTGACACTTGGTTACGCATTAACAAATATATAACTAATGGGTGAAACACGTCCGTTGTGGCGTGACGATTTGGTACATTAGTATTCATCCCATGAAAACTTGAAGTAGTTTTTACGATTTATACGTTTGTGTTTCGATAACTTGTATGTTATTATGATCAATTTCATTTTGAACCAAAATGTATATATAAAAATAAAAATGTCGCAGTGGTATATTTGTATTTTATAAAACATCATATTTAAATACATAAAAGAAAAAAATAATAAAAGAAGAAAACAAAACAAAAATAGTTTGAGAGGGGCAACGTGTTGAAATACGATATGCCATTTAAAAAAAATAAAAGAATTGGTTTAATGGTAAGTCAACTTGAATGTGAGGAGACATATTATAAGTTTAAAAGATCGCGCTTAACTCATTTGTACATTAATGTTTAAAATACTTGTACCTTATTACTACTATTCAATGGATAGTAATTTTGTATCTGGCACCAAACATTACAAATATATTGTTGATTATATTATAGTTAAACTCAAATAGATATCAACTTTGCAATATGTGTACTACTGATCAACAGTTTAATATAGTGTAATATATAGTTGTTTTTGTAAAAAAAAATAAAATTATGTTTTGGTGGATAGAAAAACAAAATTTACATATCCTGATCGAGTTAAATATTCACACAGATTTATTCACATAAGAAATCTGATTATTAAACACACCCCAAATAACATTTGAAAAGTGAAGTAATACCATATTTTGAAATAAGAGTCGACCACTATAACTGTTCAAGCAATAAAATATAAAAGTCAATTATTAATATCCAGCTAGATTAGTTTGGTTCAATTTGATGGCATATCATGAATCACAAAAATATCATTATAAAATTTTCCAGTTGTAACAAAAACCTCTTGTTCCAAAGCAACTGAACTAACCAATTTGATCCCATTTTATGGTATAACTATTTGACCTCATATTAATAATTTTAATAAAATAAAAAGGAGCAAGATTTGATTTGATTTAGTGCTAATTTTTATTTGTAAAGTCAAATGCATGCACCATTGACCTCATATTTCTCCTAGGTGTATTTTTAATGATTTAAAAAGAGAATTAAACTTGTATTCTATTTAAGGGGCATGTACTTATTGATCATTAAGGGTAGTAAAGATTATTTTGATCATTAATTAAAGGGTAATAAACATTATTTTGGTTGTTAAAGAATAATATATTATCTTATAAGAAAAAGGTAAAGAACTTGTGATTGTGATCATTAAGAGATAACAAACTTATAAAAATGCTTATAACATGAGAAATCTAACAAAAAAGATAAGATAAAAGATAATTTTTACGTGGTGTGATGATAAAGATAAAAAAGAGTTTAAATGAATTGAGCAGGATGCCCGTTTGTTCATCAATTATTTGACAAACTAACAATTTACAAATATATAACTAAACGGAAATTAATCCCCGTGTTAGTTCATTAAAGAATTAAAATTGTCGGTGTTCATTTGCTAATTATATAAATGAACACAGCCAACGGAAACAAACGTATATTAATGAACACAAATAAACATATATTAATTTACAAAATAACAATCAATGTTCTTAATTCCAAATATTAGACATAATCAACTACTTAATATAAAAATTAAACACTTGACCTAATAGTCATAAACATATATATCCCAAAACAAAAGCACTAGTTATACATGATAATTATAAACATAATTATCCCATAATAAAGCTCGAAGACCTAGTTTTTAAACAACTAAAATTGTAACCAGATGCAAGCCTGAATGTCTTCATATGATTACGAGCAACCATGATCTCTAATTCCCCATTTCCATCCTATCTTAAGATTATTAACAAACAAAGGGACACGTTAGACAAAACATGTAAAATGATAAGAGTAATATCTTCTGACAATAAAGGTTAATCTTAGTAAAATCTAGCGAATTAATATAAAATGAAACATGGAAAAGATATTAACTAAAATTCAATTGGAAGAATTTGACAGTTCTCAATTTTCAAGTAAGTTCAACATATATAACATCCTTATTTTCGTATAATTTTCAAAGAAAATATATATCAATCAAATATAAGGAGACAACTACTAAAGTTGAATATATAAAAAATTACCTTGTTTTTTCTTTTTTTATTTTTCAACCCATTATAATGACAATACTAATCAACAACAACATAAATATATCAACCATTTTAGTTCCTAAAAATGAAAGATGTGAGATGTGGATAGAAAGTAAAAATATGAAAATAACAATGGTGAATAGAATAACTAGGATATCAGGTAGGGGTGTTAAAAAATATCCGAATCCGAGAATCCGACCCGAAAAGCAAAATCCGAAATATCCGAATTTTCGGATATCCGAAAATTCGGATTCGGATTCAGATAGTGATTTTTTATAAAGTTTGAAAACTAAAAAATATTTTTTTTATTTTTTTAAATTTTAGATATATTTTTACTTTAGATTGAGATTTTTAGTGTATATTGTGACTTTTATGATATAAGTTGGTTTTTATATTATTTTTATAATATTATATGTCTAATTATTGTAAAAAAACTAAAAAATATAAAATAAAAAATAAAAAATGACTTTCGGATATCCGAATCACTATCCGTATTCGGATATCCGAATTTCAGATACGGTTACGGATAGTGATTTTAACTATCCGAAATTTCGGATATCCCACTTTGAACACCCCTAAGTTTGCTCTCCTTTAATTCTACCATGGCAACACATCAAACACATATCCGATTCACTATTCTACTCATTTCCAAAGAAGTGATTAATTCCGACTTCACACTTCAACATTATCCCCACTTTTAATACGTTGATAACACTTATCACTAACACAGTAACACTCAACTTCAAACACATAAAGAGCGTAAACAAACAAAGGTAAACGAATATACTACCTAATGTTCACAATCATGATTGAGCAAACACGACTTTTGCTCATGTTTGCTCATTTAAATAATTGAATATAATTTTTTATAAATATAAGTTCATTTATTAAACGAATGAACATAAACATTTACGACCATAAAAGTTTGTTTTTGGTTCGCTTACGACCATAAAGGGTAAATACTAAATATGATTGAAAAGATGAGACGCCTTTGAGATATTTTCAATAATAATAATATTAATGATCAAACAATAATAAGTGTTTTAAAACATCCGAATTGGCTTTTGACCCTTTGATAGGGACGGCATTTCAAAGTAGTTAATTTTTCTATCATCTGTCAATCGATAAAATAAGCTTATTAAAAGCCACATCACCTGTTAGAATAATTTATATATATATTTAAATCATCTAAATTTTAACATCTATTCTTTTTCCAATAATCTTATCAATTTTTACTTATCAATTTGTCGTCGCTATTAATTAGCCGTTAATGGTAAAAAATTTACCGCTAATGATGTCGCCATAAAAGGTGGTATTAGCGGCTACAGCGGTCAGCGCTATCACGTTTATTAAAAAAAATTTGGATGAGTCGACGTTGAGCTCACTTTTTTTATAGTTTTTTTATATTTTCGTGTTTTTAGTTTTGCAAACCAACCGATCATATATACACCTAATCGAGATTTCCCAATAACACAAAATACACTAATGGACTTAGTAGGGGGTGGACCCTATAGGGGATATATGGCGAGGACCCTTATGGACCGACATGGTGGGCTTAGTTAGTAGGGGTGCAAACGTGCTCGGCTCACTTTGACTTAAAAGAGTTTGAGTTCGAGCTTAACTTTGTTTAGGGATTTATTACAAAAGCTCGAGCTTGACCCGTCATAAACTTATTAAACTTGAGCTTGGCTCCTTTATCATTTTATTTTGATTTTGAATGATATATATATATATATAGATATATAAGTATACATTTTATGCATAATATAATACATATCATTCAATTTTTATCATAGTTTTATATATAACTATAATTGTTTATATAAATTAAAAAATTAAATAAATAATATATAAATAAAAATTCATTAAGACTCATGTGCATGCTCGAGCTTAATATGCGAAGCTCAGGCTCGATAAATCGATGACATTCTTTTGGACTCAGGTTCGGCTCAGGCTTGATAAGGCTCGACTCAGTTCGTTTCGAGCTTTTTATTGATCCGATCTCAAGTAGCTCGTAAACGACTTGACTAATTTTCATCGCTATTAGTCAGAAGTATCTCTACAAATAGAAAATGAAATTCGTTACACTTGAATAATAACGAAAATATAACATGTGTTCCAAATAACTTTGACATAAATAAATTGCGATTCTATATTTTTTTCCCAATTAAAAAGGGGAATGCATTCAATGATTGCAAACACTAGCGTATAATCAAATACATTTTAATAGCTAGTTGGTCACTTTCCCTATAAAAAAAAAGAAATAAAGTAGCATTTTGACTCAACATTTTCAGTTCTAAATTTAAATTAAATACTTGACATACGTGTTCGAAGTTGGTCCCCATATTAGAAACGGGTATATTTACGATGGATTATTATAAGCTTCCTAACTTGAATCGCAAGAGGTACAATGTGTTTAATTTATGTCAAACAACAGTTCATAGTTGTTTTAGGATAAAAACATCACAACGTACATGCTGTAGGGCTTAAACTTTCATCCTTTTAGTTATGAAACACACAACTTAATCATCAGAATGTTTCGTTAGAGACTATGTCTCAAAACCCTACGAAGTGAAGAACTAATGAACGATGTAGGCGTCTCCAATAAAGCCTTTGATGTTTTTTTCCCTTGTGAAGTATTATCTTATTCAAGAAATGGTGATGTACATTGACGTTTCACCACCATGAGGTTGACATAGTGCGGATGATGCACCATCTTTAGGATAGCTTCCGACTCATATAGTTCGTGTTTCCCTAGGCTGATTTGCTTGAGTTGGAGAAAGATCGTCGTATCATTGACCGAAGGTGTTTTGGAAATGGCAATGACCGATTAGAGGAGGGGTAGAAGCTTCTCGATTAAGTTTTTACTAAATATGTTTCAACAAATTATCCAACTTGAAACGATGCAAAAGCTAAACATTTTTATAATGATGGTCCCATAAAAACACGTCTCCCTTATGAAAAGACTTGTTAATTTTACATTTAACTACAAATTTTCCAAAATTGAACAAACAGATTACTTAGAAAGAAAAAAAGATCATACAACTTAAACACAATATGACCAATAATCAGTAATAAACACATAATTAAGACTCGCATTAACAAATAATCACATGTCTATTCAAATCCCACTTGTAAACGTTGGTGATCATTTTAACCATTTAATAACTTTATACCGCCCCTTTCACTAAAGTTACAACTAGTAGCTAGGTTTCTAACATAATGATATTTAACCAAGTGGTTAAGGTGGGTATTTGATACATGTAAATATAGAAAAGTTTTGGATTTAAGTCTTATCTTGAGCAAAAATATTTAGGGTTAAGACAGAATGTGTTGGGATGCGGTCTCGGTTGGAAAACGAATAGATGAGCCCGATTAAAATAACCTTTGAATTAAGATCTTACATTTGTCGTAAAAAAACTAGGTTTTCAACAAAACTAACATACCCTGTTTACATGTCATTTACTCAGCTTAAAGACTTCTCACCACAAGGCTTAATTACTTTATCAACGAAAGATTTAAATATATAAATCTTCGTCTTTAGATTTCAAGTATTAATAGTCCACCATTTATGTTTATACTTAAATAAGTCATATGCTACAGATTTTAAAATTTTACCATACTATTTATCTTCCTCTAATAATTAAAATGAACACATGTCAGCTTTATAGGTCATTTAAAAGTTAGTTTCTACGCGCTCTCAAATATTAAATATTTGATGTGATAATGTGATGAATTCTAAACTTTGATTTTCAGTCTTTTTCTCATTTTAAAACAAAAATGTTTTTCTTTAAATTGCTAATTGCTAAATAATAAGATTACGCAGTAAGCCTTATTCTTATTTTTATCAATAAACATCTTTTAAACGTATATGATATGTTATCTCAAAATAAACATTTTAAAAAGAAATAATTTAACGTATGTAATATATAAGTTTATAACCTAACTACTAGCATATATCATGGTTTAGGAATATGTAACCGATCCAACAACATAGCATCTTCATCTTTATTTTTTATAAACATCAACGACAATTCATCTTCATCTTCATAACTAATAAATAAATAACGTTTCCTTGTCACATATCACTCTCCCATGTTTTTTCCTGCCTAAACCATTAAAACCCGAATAGGAATTCACGCAGATCTTTCTTGACATGGTAAGTATGCCCACCCGCTGGCAAAACTCACTTTCAAATTAACTCCACACCACCCCCACCTGTCGGATACCACCTTTTCGCCAAGTTTTAGTAAACGTTGCCTTGCGGTTATATGATTTTCTAGACGTTAGTGTAATAGTGTTCACTGGCTTCATGTTTAATTTTATTCAAATCGTATTTGTTAGGATAAACTCGAATCCTCTTAGAGCATTTACAGTGGAATCCCTAAAATGATGTAAGTGTGTTTCCTATATTATATGAAATGGTTTTGAGTAGTTGTGAGTGAATGAGAAAGAAAATGTTATTGTTGATTGGTATCTCTTCAATCCCTATAAATTTTTAATATTTTTGAAAGTGGTTGTGAGTGGATGAGAGAGATAAAGTAATGATAAGGATATAAAAAGTATTATTTAATTGAAAAATGAGAGAAAAAAATTGTAAATTTTAATATAATTATATGGATAAAAATAAGAAATCCATTATGAATGCTCTTATGTTCATCATCACTCTATTGTTGTATAGACTTCTGTTTCGTTACGCACACGGATTCCTGGATGTCCTTAAAAACCACCATGAGATCCAATTGAGTTCCAGAAAACTATGTCTTTAAATTCCGATTAGAGATCAACTCATGGCGATAAAGTGTATGAATTATGCAGTAGATAATATACCCTTAATTGTAGGTTGTTGCAATGGTCGATTTCTTTTTAATTAGGTGATTTTAGGATGTTAAAGTGGTAGCTTGTTTATGCTTTAAGTATTTCGCTAGTTGAGATAGCGGAAGTGTATAATGTGTTAAAAGGTTGTAGTTCTGGTGATGATAACATGGTTATAAAAGGTGTGTTGCGCTAATTTAGATAGCGGAAGTAAAAAAGAAATTACATCTTGTTGTTGTGGCAAAACTATATCATTTTTTTACTAACATCACACATAAATATGCATCAAATTAGAAGTTCGGTTTATTTTTTTTCAATTTATAAGACTACCGTTTACTATTTCAAAAATTAAAAGATGTTTTATTTATTCATTATATTAAATAAAGAGTAAATCACACGGATGATTCGTCTTTAGGATTTTGACTGTCTTGTTCGAATATTAAAAACGAGTCTCCTCTAGATAACGTAATTGCTAATAGATCGAGTGAGGGACATCCGAAAATTGTTTTTCTTTTTTTTATTACTTTATCGAGTAAATTACATGGTAGATTGGCTGATCTACATGGTGAAGTTGGATTTGTGTTAGGGGCTATTTGTTTGGGTCTGACCCGACTGACTGGCTGACTCGGTCAGCCGTCAGCCTGTTTGATGTCTTTGAAACTAGATCTGATCGGGTCCTTTTAGTCTGACCTGGACCTAGGTTTTAACCATTCTGACCGAGACCAAGAAAAGGGGCGACCCCTGCACACCGCCTTCACCCTGCAATCCGCCACCCGTCGGCGACCCCCTCTCCAGCAATCTCCCCACCGCGCGACCCTCTCCTCCGCCAAAACCCCTCCTTCGCCAAACCCCCACCACACTGCAGCCTGTTATGTCGTCTCAAACAACCGACCACCGCCGTCGATTGCTCTTCGTTTCACCGATGCCAAAAGCCCTGATTTTGGGTGTGAAATTGATGGTTTTGATGGGGTTTGGGGGTTTACCTTGTTAGTCAGATACTAAATCAAACAACCAAGTTTCAGTCAGATGCAGACTCAGTTAGAACTTCTAACTGGGTCAGCTTCTGACTCAGTCAGATCTTACTGAGTCAGCGGTAATCAAACAGCCCCTTAGTCCCATGTACCACTTTTTCTCTAGAAAGCTTGGAGATGTGGGTAGTGAAACAAAAGGATGGGTGATTCATGAAAACATCCATAAAACAGTGGTTCATCTACTACAAGAAAAGTGGCCTTTTCAAAGAAGTCAAGCTCATTGGAAAGCCGAATGAATATTGCATAACAAAAAGTTTTATATATCCAAGTAGCCTGTGTTCAATCAATGGCATTGAAGCTTATTCGGTCAAAAACTGATTTCGAAACAGATTAGGGAGATGGACGTAAGGCTCTTCACAAGGCGAGTGAAGGTCAATCCAACAGTTTACGAGCTGAACCCGAACCCGCTGAATTTGATGTTTCGAACCGAGCCCGAAAGTGAGTGAGCTTATGTTAATGTATCAATGCGAAGACAAATATGTACACAAACAAAACAACTGGTCCAAAGTTGTTTTAATTTTTTTTTAAAAGTTTAGTCGAATTTAACATGTGAAGTGATTTTAATGTGTAATATTTGTTGAAGAATTTTAATATGATAAAAAATAAAGTTATGCAAAATTTGTTGAGGGAATTTTGTGTAAAAAACCTAAATTATATTGGTTTTTTATGTGCAAAATTTTTCTTAACGACTTTTATGAGAAAAAAATAACATTATGTTGACTTATATAATATTTGGTCTTTTTATAGTAAGGTCCTACAAGCTCAATTGACGTTTTATAGATAAAAATTAAAAAAAAATATAATTTCTATGACATTTGGTCTTTCTATAAAAATTTAAAAAAAAAGTACTTTCTATGTGATTGTTCACCATGGATTCTTTATAATTGTATGAGTGTATTCATTATATTATACAGAGTAAATTATCATTTGCATCCCTGACGTTTTTTCATTTTAACCACTTGTATCCCTGCAGTTTCAAAATCTTGATTCGCCCCTAACGTTTCATTTTTGTCTCCATTTGAATCCAAATGACTAACTTCGTTAAATTGTTCAGTTAAATCTTTATGAAAAAGACTAAATTGCCCTTAAGAATAAAAAATAAAAAAATTATGGGACCACCCACATCATCTTCTTCTCCTTTGACCCACACAACCTCCATACATCACGCACAGTACCACTACCCACTGCCGACGGCCTCCACACCCCCACCACCCCCACTACCGCCAACCTCCACACCCCTTGCCTCCACAACCCCTGCCACCCCAACCCCTGCCACCCCCATTGCCGCCGGTCTCTACAACCCCCCCACCTCCACTCCCCCTGCCTCCACAACCCCCACCACCTCCACTGTCGCCATCCACCTCAACCCACACCACCTCCACTATCGCCGCCCTCCACAACCCCCCACTACCTCCAATGTCGCCAGCCTCCACAACCCACACCACCTCCACTATCGTTAGCCTACACAACCCCTACCACGCGGCCGACCACCACAACCCACACCACCTCACTGCTACCGCCCTCCACAACCCCTACCACCTCCATTGTCACCTGCCACCTCAACCCACACCATCTCCAATGTCGCCAGCCTCCACAACCCCCATCACCTCCACTATCTCCGGCCTCCACAACCCCCACCACCTCCACTGTCGCCGGCCTTCAAAACCCCTACCACCTTCACTGCGGCCGACCACCACAACCCACACCACCTCATTGTCGCCGGCCTCCACAACCCACACCACCTCATTGCCGTCGACCTCCACAACCCCCACCACCTCCACTGTCGCCGGCCTCTATAGCCCCCACCACCTAGCCGGCCTCCACAACCCCCACCACCTCCACTGTCACCGGCCTCCACAACCCCCACCACCTCCATTGTCGCCGGCCTTCACAACCCCTACCACCTCCACTACTGCCGGCCACCACAACCCACACCACCTCACTGCCGCCGGCCACCACAACCCACACCATCTCATTACCGCCTGCCACCACAACCCAAAGCACCTCCACTACAGCCCCTCACCACAACCCACACCACACCCACACCACCTCCACACCTCACCCATACCACCACTCACACCACCACCACTACCGACCATAAAGACAACCGACACCACCTCCACTGACGGTGGTTGTGGTGGTGGAGGTGGTGGCGACGGTGGTTGTTGATTCAGAGAGAGAGGGGGTGGGGGAGAGAAGGAGAAAGTGTGTGATATGTGTGTGAGGAGAGTGAGTGTATATGAGTTAAGGGTAGTTATGTAATTTTAAAAAAAGTTAACTGAACAATTTAACAGAGTTAGTCATTTGGATTCAAATGGAGACAAAAATAAAACGTTAGGGGGCAAATCGAGACTTTGAAATTGCAGGGGTACAAATGGTTAAAATGAAAAAATATCAGGGATGCAAATGATAATTTACTCTATTATATAAAATAGTTGTAAATGGTTGTAAGTGAATAAAAGAGAAAATGTTATTGTTCATCTATATATTTGATAAAACATTGTTTAATTCTTATAATTTTTTTAATATTTTGAAAAAATGTTATGAGTGGAAGAGATGGAAAAGATTTAGGTTTGAAATATATGTCTAGTTTCAATTCAATGTCAACATTTTATTCACATAGTTCTCTAATTCTTGATTGTCCTTTTTTGGTTTACATTATGGGATGACGGTCTCTTATGCTTATGAGGAAAGTTGATTGAAGTTGAAAGCAGTGAAGGTTTATAGGAGTTGATGGTTTTGGGTGGTATTACAAGTCTTGGAAAGTTGAGGGACTTGTTCTACCAAACTTGAAACTTGGAGGGCTTGGTGTGCTTATTTCGGAACTACTTCTGGTCCTTTTATCTCTTGTTATCAATCATCTTCTTGTGACCTGATGTATTCAAAACAGAGCAGAGATTAGAGTCAACAAATACATCAATGGTTCATCATCTCTCCTAGGGTTACATATCCATGTTCATGTTGATGAAACCGTTCTGTTAGATCATTTTTGTATGTCGTCTGTTTGTCTTTGTTTCGGTTAGGGTTTCATCTTATTTTTTATGATCCTAAATCACTTTCAGTGTTCTTAGTTGAGTTGTTGCATCACATCATGGTGTTCATGATCTGATTAATTCTGTGTATCGTTTATTAGTCTGGTTGGTCATACAAGATTTGTGTGGTGTTCTTGGTATAATCTTTGTGGTTTGGATTGTATATAGTTAAGATCTATCATTTCTTGGTATTTAGGATAGAGAATTCACGATGAAGACTAACAAATTTATTTTTAGAGACTAAATGATCACATAGAAAGTACATTCGATGTACTATCCAACCGTGGATCGATCGTATACATTTAAAAAGTTTTTTGCTTTATTTCTCGGCTATTTAAGCAACTTTTCTTTTCATACTTTGACTTAACCTTTAAAAAACCTAAAAATTTAAATCAAAATATCTCCAAGTGTTCTTCCACTCACATGCTTCATCAACTTGGAGACCAGATCCAGAAATATCCGAGTGTAATGATTTTAATCATGTTTCACACATATGCATACAAAATGTAGTTCACTAAACTTATGTTTTAACTTTTACGCAAGTGATCGAGTTGTAAATAGTATTATCGGTTTCTCGAAAATGCGAGGTAAATCAAAAATTCGATCCAACTTTATATGCATATGAATATATGATCGCACATTTTGCAACTTTATGGTTGAAAACACAAACATGCAAGTCATATAGTTTTGTGTATTATTTTAAAACATCAAAATACAAATGTAAAATTCGCACAAGTCACATGTGGCTTGGCGTTGACTTATAGGTAAAAGTGTGTTCTAATTCGTTGTATGTTTGTTTGTCATCTTTTGGGCTAAAATAAGTTGAGCCTAGTTTAACCAATTTGTTTATCTTAGCTTAAAATGTGTGTGGTGTGTTTTATGTTACACAAAACCACTTAGGTTATAACAAGTGATTTTGTTTTAAAGGCATGCATATTTGAGTAATGCTTTATATTGGGCCTCAAAGTGCCTTGATATGGGTTGTTATTTTGACAAATTTTACAAAAAATACTTGGGTTTTAACAGGTAACTTTGTGTTAAAAGACACACGTATTTGATAATGATTGTTGTTTTATGTCACAGAAAACCACTTATTAAACAAGTCATTTTGTGTTAAATACATGTATATTTGATCAAGGCTTCATTATTGGGTCTTAATGAGCATTAACAATCTGACACATTACATAAGTTTATAACAAGTCTTTAAATGTTAAAGACATGCATACTTGATTATTGCTCTACTATTTGGCGTTAATGGGTATGGACATTTGTTGTTGTGTTGTTTTACATTATATATTTCCAGATTTTACATATATAAACAACCTTACATATCCGAGTATTATAGATCAACTACTTATATTTCCAGATCTTACACATAGATTACATTATATTTCTATATCTTACTAATAAAGACCAGAAAAGTGAGTCAACTAATATAGAGGAGTACGTGCATACGAGAAATGATGCACACATGGTAACTTAACTCTTCGTACCGAGCTATATCTAATCTCTAAGAGTTGAAAGCGTATTCCAATTTTGTACCACCAATTCCCTCAAACTCGATATGATGAAGAGAAAAAAAAATATTTATAACCATATTGGTTATACGGTAATATGGCTTTATATTTATAAAAAGCTGTCATGACCATTTTGTTTAGCGACATTCCAGATTTCTCCCTATGGGGGAATCTCGGGTTCAACTCTTGCAGACGACATATTTTTTTGTTTTGCAAATCACAGGGTTTTACGAGCTACTCAATTTTTTTTAAAACGGTTGACGCAATTCTTGAGCGTCAAACTAACAATGAACGGTTGGAATTCTGTCTGAAATATGATTCATACCCTCTATTTAGAGGCACGCCACTATGCCCATCTTTGGCACTATTCAAAAGAAATTATATATACTATGAAAAAAGGAACATGAAGAATAGTTGGATTTCAATGAATTATAGTTTGGCCACACATGATTTGTGTCTTTTGCATTTGCTACCCCCTCCCCACAACCGTGTTTAAGTTGAAAACATAGGAAGTGCACCGGGTTCTTTGTGGTGAGAGAAGTTACTCTGCTTTCGTCGTCTCCCTTCCCCGTTCACACCCCCCCCCCCCACCTGCACGGCCACATCTTACAACGTCGCAATCATGGGAAGAACCGCTGGTCAGTTTTGGTTCCCTCTTCTTCTGTGAGTGGCTTCGCGGCATTAGGGCGACAGTCGCCGCCGCGTTGGGGCTATGTGGATCGGTGAGACTCATCGGGCTACGGTGGTCGCCGCCACGTTGGGGCACTGGTCGCCGCTCAGATCTGTCACGGTTGGACTGACGGATCTGTGAGAGAGTGGAGCTATGCGTTTGGTGTTGGTGACGCCGGCGGCGGTGGCTGCTCCGGCTTGGTTGTTTTGTGCTCTGGTTTGGTTGTCTGATGACCCCGTTGGCAATGCCTGTCTGCTCCTTTAGTGTCGGCGATGATGATGAGAAAATCTCATTTGAGTGTTATTATTGGTTTCGTGTTCTCCGGTGGTATCGTCTATTTCCGGTTTCCTTCGGTTTATGGATTAGTGTTGTCGATGAAGACGGGTTGTTGCTCGTCTGATATTACTATTGTTTCGTTTTAGGGCCATGATGATATTGGTGGAGTGGTATCGGTTGCTTTGGCAAGGCTATCGTTGACAGTTAGCAACCGCACCCGAACATCCTTTCTAAGCCCGACAATTATCTTACGCGCGCGACGCGCGCAGATATATAAACTAGTTTATATAAAGTTAGAAGTTTGTTTAATATTATAGATTGGCTTTTAGAATTAAAAATACAGTTTTAATTTTATTGTACCAAATCCGTTAATAAACAACATAAATTTTAACAAAAATACGTATTTATAGGATAAATTAGAATCCCCTTATGTTCGTCACTATCCTCTTATATAGAATTATAATTTCCATCTCCATCTATCAATACTTATTAAAAAAGGTTTTTATATGCCACTTGTCACAACTCTAAAGCTATTAAGTTTATTTTCCCGCTTATCTCTCCTAATAAATATCACATTACCTACAAATGACATTATTTAATTATTTTTATATTACATATATAAATATTTTTTTAAAAGAGATATTTCTACAAATGCAAAGAAATATTTTTTTTATAAAATAAGAAAATTTTATATTTTTTTAAACTTTTAAAAAACACAATATATTTTAAAACCCGTGGCTTCTAAAAATAAAATTCTTATGAAACAAAAGTAATTAAATTTCAAAGTTACAATAAGTAAATTATTAAAAATGACACTTTTTAAAAAGGTTTGTTTTGAAACAATTTGTCTAAAACCAATCTTTTTTGAAAAAAACAAAAAAAGTTTAAAATATTGATATCGTTCTTTTTATCATTCGTACGTAATGTCAATCATATAATATATCAAAAGATCGTTTTATAATTTATAATTTTCATTAATAACTATTTAATATTTTATTTATTCAACCCGTGTAATACACGAGGTACTAACCTATTACTCTAATAAAATGGTATTTTGGGATAACACGTGTCAACATCACAATCATCCTCACCAAAATTTCACGTCTCTCTCTCCTATTAAAAAATTACATTAATTACTAATCATATTATTTAACAATTTTTTTAGATTTAATAAGTTAAAAAATATATCTATTTATTAATGTAATTTCTAAATAAATAATTTTTTATAAAATAATTAGTTTTTTTAAAGCGTAAAACTTTTTTAAAAAAGTACAAATATTTTAAAATTGGTATCTTTAAAAAGTCAATTTTTTAAAACAAAAAATAATTAAATTTGGGAATTATAATAAAGAAATTTTTAAAAATGATTTTTATACGGTTTGTTTTAGAACAAAATGTTTATTTTTTATGATAAAAAATTAAAAACAAAATTTTAAAAAGTTAATATCATTGCTTTATTACGTAATTTCAATCATATCATATCTTAGAATATCATTTATAATTAATAAATTTTATTATGGTAATATTTTATTTATTTAATCCGTGTAACACACGTGTTTACTAAAGCTAGTCCCTAATACATACAGAATCATAAGATGATCATACAACTTTGAGTTACAGATTCATCACCATGACTACATTATACCTTCAGAGATCATCTACAACATCTTATCAAGAACACCCCTCAAATCTTTAGCTCGTTTACTGTGCGTTTCGAAGCTATGGCGCGAGTCTAATCATGATCGCCACGACTCATCTCGAGCACCCGAGCACCAGCTTCTACGCCATCGAACCACAAAGGCCCACGGCTCGAGTCCTGAAGGCGAAAACGATCCCTCATTGAAGTTCAAGTGCACACAAACTATTCAGCAGATAATATATATACCCTTTGTTCAAGGTTCATGCAATGGGTTAGTGTATTTATCACGTGATTGGACCATGCACCCTAGTGATTTTATTGTGGTTAACCCTTTAAGGAAAGAATATTATCAGTTGCCACCTTTGATCTCCGGTTCGACCGGAGTAACTCCGCGGTTCATGGGCTCGGGTTTGATGACTCCACCAACACTTTCAAGATGGTATTCTTTGTCGAACCAGGGAGCGAACCGTTTGGTCTACGCACAATGGTGCATGTCTTCGGGACAAACTCGTGGGGAGAGATATCACGCGTCCCGTTGAGTCCCATGATGACCATCGAGGGCGGGTTAAATATCGCGGTATTTGCTCGAGGGTGTCTGCATCGCGCGCGAGTCGATGACGAAAGCGGTGTGATATGTTTAGGTATGAGGACAGAGGAATTTGTGTTGGTTGATTTGCCCAAAAGACAAAGTAGTGGTGAGAGATATGGTGGATTGGTTGATTTACATGGTAAAGTTGGGTATGTGGAGAGTTATAAGTACATAGGATTAGAGGTTGTGTGGGTACTTAAACAAAAGGAATGGGCGCGTTACTGTCGGTTTGTTCGTAAACCGCCTTTTCCTCGGTCCATGAGGGTGTCAGTTTTGGGTCGTTGGAACGAAGACGGGGACATATTCTTGAAAACCGGCCCCCTCGGGGCCGAGCAAAACAGTTGTTCGTCTACTGTAGGAAAAGTGGTGTTTTGAAAGAAGTGAAGCTCAGTAGTAACCCGAGTGACATTAGTATGAAGGATACGTTTATATATCGAAGTAGCATGTTTTCGATACATGGCTTTAAAGCTTATTCGGTCAAAACCTGATTTCGAAACAGATTAGGGAGGTTATACCAGAGGAGCGTACTGAATATGATATTTCCAACCGAGACAGAAACTAAGCTCGTATTTGGTTCGTCACATCAGTTGTATTCTCATTTTGTTTTTTAATTCTTTTATTTATCAATGCTCAATGTTAGATTTCTAAAACATATACAACAGTATGATTTATATCATGTTTTATACATAATATACTTAATAATGTTTAGTAAACCCATGATTTGCACAAATAAGTACAAGATGTAAAATAAACTGGATTGTATAACAGATACTTTTGTATATTCTAGTAGCCTGTTTTCAATTTGTGGTATCGAAGCTTATTCCATCAAGAACTGATTTTGAAACAGATTAGTTTGGTTTGATTCTCTATTTTGTGATCATTCAATTCTTTTATTGATCACTGCACTGGATTTAATTCCTACAAGTATTCAACAGTGAGGATTGTAATCATGTTTCACACATAGCGTATGACATTGGTTGTTATTAACTTAGGTTCTACATTGATGCTCAACGGATTCTCTTGCAAGGGAAGCATACGAAGTTAATTCAGCATGAGATAAATGAGTCGAAACACTCGTCAGGTACTTGAGATTGACTTGTTGAAAGCTCAAATCAAGTTTAAATGAGCTTGAGCTCCCATAAACAGTTTGTTTTATAAAGTGAGTGGATATTTAGACACTCCGGAATTATAAATCAATACCCCAAATTTCTGTGTGTCGTATAGTCCCATACGCGTCGTATAGGGGGGTCGTATAGTCCTATACGTGGCGTATAACCCATCTGACAGCCCCCTAAATTTTCTTCGTAGTCAGTGTCGAAATCCGCTATACGCGTCGTATAGGGGGTCGTATAGTGCTATATGTGGCGTATAAACATCTGACAGCCCCACCTGAATTGTCTTCATTTTCAATGTTTTCGACCCTTTACGCCGCGTATGGTACCATACGCGCGTATAGAGGTGTCAATTTATCCAAGTGGGTATCTGTATATTAAGACTCTTTATAAATTAGTGGGAGCTTCACCTATTGAGTTGAAAGTGACTCATCAACATAACCAAGGCCTGTTATTTATATAAATTATATATTATACTAATTTGCAACATTTTTATGCATAATAGTATGTATCTTATGCTTAGGGTGTTCTTCAAAAAAGTTTGATTTTTCACTTCTAACTCGAAGCTTTTACTCTTTTGCAATGTAGCCTCACAAATTTTATTTTTTTACTTCTAACTCAAAACTTTTCACTTTTTGCAATAAAACCTTACAACTTTGTTTACTTTAAACTTTATTTCTTTATACTTTTTATCTTTCGCAAATTTTCGTTTTACGTTTCGTTCTAAGTTTTTTCAAGTTAACATGACGCAATATGCATGTGTGGTTCAACATTTTTACGTTTCGCTTTACGTTTCGTTCTAAGTTTTTTCAAGTTAACATGACGCAATATGCATGTGTGGTTCAACATTTTTACGTTTCGCTTTACGTTTCGTTTAAATTTTGTGAGTTAACACGACGCAGCACTCGTGTGTGGTTCAACGCTTTTACGTCTATTTTTCCTGTTTGACAAGTACGTCGCAACGCGCGGGTCCTAGATCGACTTAGTTATACTTTTCTGTGTTTTACGTTTCAGTTTATCTATTTGCATTAACACACCGTAAGTTCAATCGATGGTCGCTAGCGGGGTGTGATATTGGTGATGTTTGGCAAGGTTTAACGCCCCGTCGCAATACGAGGAGGCTTAAATCTAGTTTTTATCTAATATTTATACATGTAAGTATCAAAATAGGATGTCTTTTTCACAACCAAATTTATAAAATACTAATTTGCAAGTTTATCATGAGTGGTACAACATGTTTAAGTGGGTTGTACCCATCTTTTTTCTTTTTATTTAATCTTTGACTTTCCCGGTTTAACCCAATACTTTTACATATTTGACAATTTAGTCCCAACGGTTTTTACTTTTAAATATGGCCACCTATACTTTTCATACTTACAATTTTATGTTTTACGTTTCAGTCTAAATGTTGCGAGTTAAGACGCAGCAGCGTATGTGTGTAATTCGAATTATTTTTTTCCCGTTTAACGACCCTGTCATAGCGCGCTGGTCCTAGGTCGACTTACTTATTGTTTTATATGTTTTACGTTTCGCCTGCATGGTTCAACATTTTTACGTCTACTTTTCGTTTAGTTTATTTTTTTTGTCTTTTATTTCTTTTTCAATACGAGTTTTTCCGGTGATGGTGGTCATTGACGTTGGTGTGATATTGGTGCTACTGGGCACAGTTTTACGCCCCCTTTAACGATCTGTCACAACATGGGATCTTAGATCAACTTAGTTTTTAACGTTTTACGTTTCACGTGCGTGATTCACCGCTTTTACATTTACTTTCCGTTCGGTTTTATATTTTTTGTTTTTATTCCTTTTTTCAATACGAGTTTTTCTGGTGTTAGTGGTCGCTAACGATAATAAGACATTGAGTTACTTGTCATGGTTTTACGTCATCTGACGCAACGCGAAAGTCTTAATACTAGTTTATTAATACTAGTTTATGTTAAGAACCACATAAACCACTTACTAGTACATTGATTATTTAATGAGGTAGTGGTGTAGACGGTTACATGAATGTCTTGTGTATCAAACTTAAAAGTTAAAACAAAAGATATATATGCATTATTTATTTCTCGTAGTTCTCAACGTATATTTGGTATGTAATTTATAAAGGTATATAAATTAATTGATAAATAGCCCAACCCCAGTTCAAGCCTAAAAGCTACTCAACACCCGAGCTTGAACTTTAGAAACAGAGCTTGAAACAAACCGAGCTCAAGCTCTTATAAGCTAAACGAGTCAAGATATGCACACCAAGTGTTTGTCGAAATGCCACAATAGCAATAATCCACATAAAGAGTTGATATTTCATCTATTCTTTCTTTCAATAGAAAAAAAGAGATCATACTTAACAATGTTGTATACAATAAGTTAAGATAATCTTCAAGAGGAAGATTACAATCACGAAAGTAACTCAATGTTAGTATACTTTCACTCTGTATACTGCTCGTAGTAATTGTCACTAATGACGGAAACGAACCTCTCGAGCCATGGAAGCTGATGCAGGTCTTTCATGGTGTTTTCAATATACGAGGACCCCGAGTCTGCACATGGGGGTGGGGGGGACTGGGATTGATACGGGTATGTATGGTGGTCACTGAAACTAAACCCGCCCGCAAGAAACCTTTGTATTAGTGCAAGTTGTGATCTTTCTTGATCCGAGTAAGCATCCATCAAGTTTGAAAGCGAACCACACGAGTCCCATGCCCATTCCTCGAGCGCAGAGCTGGAACCGAAGTTATGGGTGAGGGTAAAATCGTCATTTTCTCCTACATCACTGTCGGATAACACACATCCGCATGTCTGCTCACTGTTGATGTATTCAGCACCACAAGAATAACAGAACTCATGCCCACACCTGCACAAGAACAAGAGATATCAAGTTATTTACGACAAGGATACGAGCAATAGCAAACCATTTACTTATGATTTATGAATGACTTGATGTCGAATCAAAGGGTTAATGAACAAGATAACGGGTTAAACGGGTTGAAAGTTGTTTCTGTAACCATACCAGCACGTCATGTGATAGCAACCATGCGTTAACTCGATCATCCTTTCGCACATTTGGCAACGCCTCCATTTTCTACTTTCCACAGGGCCATCATTGACCCGCCCCTGTGGCGGGCAGTCCTGAAACTGGTCACAACTCATAGACGAATGCCAAGGGACCCCGCATTTCACACATATAAACCTTCGGCATACAGGGCACTCCACACAATTACTATCTGGCTTGCTTGAATCGCAACAAGGATCAAGCAAAACCGAGCAATCAGAAAACGGGCAGTAAAACTTATCTATGGCTAACATATTCGGTTCCAAAAGGGCATCCTGTAATAATGCATAAGATGCAACCGGAAGAAACGACTTGAACTCAGGGTCAGAAATGTAATATCTGCAATTTAAACTAGGGCATTTGATAGGGACTTGAGAGGACTGAACTTGTTCATCAACATAAGCTTTGATGCAACATGAACAGAATTTGTGTGAGCATTTCATGTTAATGGTCATGGGTGTTGGTTTGTCTTCACAACATATCAAACATTTTTGGACCGAAGAGTCACCTTCGATAGGAACATTAACGATTCCCATTGCCACTTGAGCTAACCGCAATGGCTCCTCAAGATCGACACTTGGAACACATTTTAGAACAAAATGTTCAAGATTTTCAACATGTTCTAATATTCTTTGCTTCAATGCCACGAGAAGTGGACTCTCAAGAGCCTCATTAGTCTCATTGGTTGTAATCTGGCGAAAAATCACATCTTTATAATCAATATATGATGCATAAAGATTGCAAAATCTAATTAAAACATTTGGAATAACTCTGTTACCTGATCAAATAAGGTCGTGGAGTCGGTGAATGCAAACACCCTTTTGATATTATTTCGTGCAGCTTCGGTTATACCATCCATTAAAGCCAAATAATCAGCAACAGATTCATCTACATAAAAATCAAGCCTTTTTTGCACTTGGATCACAGGAATCTTGCTAGTTCTTTCCATTACCACCCCGATACCCGAAACATTGAAACTGTTATTCTGAGGATCTGCAATTGATACACCTTTGAAGAACATTCGAGCCGAATGCATATCAAGACAATCATCATCATCACTGTCATTCTTTACACCCTCTTTGATTATTCCTTCTCTATCGAGTTCATCTTCATCTGCACAACAACTCCTAAACTCATCTTCATCTTCTTCAAACTTCAATTCCATCACAACAGTTTTTTGCCCAATTTCAAATGATGAATTTCACCAACCCTAGAACCTGAATCAAAGCCTGTGTATCAATTCAACAAAAACCCAGATCTAAATCACGCTTAATCCCTCACAAACCGATTACAAATAAACATGAAATTCAACAAATTTAACAAATTTAATCAAAACCCAGATCAGATAAGTTTCAAAATCCAAAACCCATCACTCAAATCATCGATTTCGAACAAAAACCATGAATCAAACCCGAATTAATAACTGGGTTTCATTTTTCAATTACAGTCAATGATTGGAAAAACGATGAGCAAACAAGACACTAGAAATCAAACAATAAAGTACAAAAAGTGAAAAAAGAAAACATAAAATAAAGAAGAAATGATGAAGAAAGTGAAGGTTCGATACCGATGTAGTGGAATTGGGTCAAAATTCAGCAAACGCATCTCTCTGAAAGAATTGTCTTTTGATCTGATGCAGAGCAGAGGTGTGTCGGCAAGAACCCTAATCTGACATTCACTGTTGATTGTGTCTACACAATACAACTTGTGATTATTATTAAAAAAACCCTAAATTGGATATTAGAATGGTGATGAAAGGAATCTATGTGTGTATATGCAACTGGAATTGATGAGCAAGTTGTACGTTTTTCTTATTTTTAATTGTATTGAATTGCAATGGGAATTATGTGTGGAACAAAATAATTGGTAATCATTGATTATCATGGTGATTAGAATAAATAATGAGCATAAATGAGTTGCTTTTTGGTTAATATATTGGGGCTTTAGTAAGTTTTAATTACTACATTGTTACCCTTTTCTTTTGTGGTATTTACAAAATTTAACAAACTAGTAACGCGCCCAGAATGCGAGAAAGACTAATGTTCTTAAAAGTTTATACAATTTTGAATGGCGCTGATGTGATGAAGCAGGTAAAGAAAAGCGTAATAAAAGTAAAAGTCTTAGAATTTTATATCGAAGAATAAAAAGCGTTACTAAAATAATATTAATGATATATAAATGGTTGCATAAGAAAACGAAACTGTTAAAAATTATTGTTATATATAAATGAAGGACACCAAATATGTAACATCAAATTAAAAAAGCATTTGTTGCTGAGATACGTAAAAAATTAATGTCATATATTCAAAAAACCATATGAAATGAAAAGGAACTGAAAGTTCTGTGAAAAAAGATAGAAACATATTAAAAGAAAAAATGAAGGTAGAATACCAACATGAAATGAAACTATCAGACTCTAATGGGTTCCTTCACGGGCAAGCAACCACACTTTTTTGTTAATATGTTTTGATAATAAATGTATAAAACATGAAGGGTAGGAGTTTAATGGTTTTAGTCTAACGATTGACAATTAAGTAAATTTAGAAGTAGAATTATACTGTATTTGTTTGTAATTAGAAATTTTTTTTGCAAGTTTTAAAAAATTTGCAACTTTTATTTAATATACAAAGTATAAAAAATGTTTCAATGTGCAAATGTTGATGATCAGCATTTAATGAAACTACATGAATCTAATATTATCTTGAAATGATTAGTAATAAGAAAAAGAGATTATTTTTACATAAAAGACATTACTTTTGTAATTAAGTTTTGAAATGGTTATACTTCAAAGTATGGAATAATTTATAATACTTGTCTATGATAACCTTTAATGGGTAAATTCTTAAAGACTTTCTCATAAAAAAAGATTGGACATAAAATATTATTAACATATTAAAATACAAGTTAGATTTATAAAGCGAGGAACATGGTTTCAAAGATTATCATCTTAGCATTTTATGATTGTACGATTTTGCTTAGACAAAAAGTCTATGATGGATAAGATTTCTACGACATAAAATTTCAATTTTTACAATTTTATATCTCAAGATTATAATTCATTTGAAAACTTATATGGTTTGAATCGATAAATTCAATATGCATAAACTAGCTTTAGTAAACCCGTGTATTACACGGGTTGAATAAATAAAAATATAATAACATTTATTAATTATAAAATAATATTTTAATATATATATGACTAAAATTACATATGAGAAATTTTTTTTAATTCTTTTTCAAAAA
The DNA here is from genome assembly GCA_025215565.1 of Flaveria ramosissima. Lineage (NCBI taxonomy): Eukaryota > Viridiplantae > Streptophyta > Magnoliopsida > Asterales > Asteraceae > Flaveria > Flaveria ramosissima. The sequence continues at coordinate 16,990,872 of CM046040.1, forward strand.
AAAACATTTTTTTAAAACAAACCGTATAAAAATATCATTTTTAAACATTTTCTTAGTATAACTCCCAAATTAATTATTTTTGGTTTTGAAAAATTGAATTTTTAAAAATACCAATTTTTAAAATATTTCGTATGTTAAAAGAGTTTTATGCTTTAGAAAAATTTATTATTTTATAAAAGAATTGTTTATTTAGAAATATCATTAATAAATAGATCTCTTTTTTAATTTATTAAATGCAAAAGAATGTAAAATAATATTATTAGTAATTAAGGTAATTATTTAAGATGAGAGAGAGGCGGGAAATTTTTGGTGAGGATGATTGTGGTGCTGACACGTGGCACCTCAAGTTACTCTTTTATTAGAGTAGGAAGATAAACTAAACTTTGTTGAAATAAAACGGATAGACTAAATGATCTATAAGAGTGTATTATATAAAATTTCAACTTCGACAATTTAGCATTCTAAAATCTAAATCCTAAGTAACCTAATCCCTCATGAGTTGTAGCTTGGAACCTAAAGGATATAAAATGAATAAAGTAAAAAGCTAAGGGTGGTTTAGTAAATACCTCCCACTTTCAAGTTGTTGACGTGGCAGAATATATTGGCGCCTGTAATTTCAAATATTTTAATTTTTAATTAAAGTATGGTACGATTTACACCCTGTGTTCTATGATTGGGATACTACTTTAATTCAATTGTCTTCTTGTACCTGATGAAATGATTCATTGTAAAAGAGATATAAAAACAATATTAACACCTAAATTTCATATTTTTCTAAAATGCCACTCATTTTCCTATCACATTCCCTAGCAGTTACATCATTGTATAACAATAATCTTTAATTCAAGTGGTTAAAATATAATACTTTGCACATGTAAGTATAAGGTGTTTTTGACTTCAAATCTCATTTTAAGTAAAAACTCTTGGGGTTGAGCCAGAGGCTTTTCCCAGTTATGAATTTTCTCCTGAGAGGATTGGAGGTGTGATTCCGGCTGAAAAACGGGTAAACGGGTTCAATTAAGATAACACCTATCATCCAAAGCAGGATCATACATTTTCAATTAAAAAAGTGACATCATCGTATCGATTGGCCTCTTGGTCTATAACTAATGGTAATGACTAATTCACATACTATTTAAAACTACGTTTAAAGGTTTAAACTACACCAATGTTCATCATAAGACCCTCAACCACTTGCGAAAAACATATCTACCACACGCCATACCGTCATGCTACAAGTCCTTTGATTGCGGATGATATTAATATGAGTTTTATAATAGGATGAAATAAAAATACTTAATTGTTACTTAAAAACGAATGTTTAATTATGTATTATGAGAAATTTTCATAGGTAGAAGGAATGATTAGGATGAGCGTTTATAACCATTTCACCTTGAAAGAGTTAAGAAAACCCAACTTTAAGGATTTGTTTTGATGTATTTGACTAGCGAAATTCAATAAATTAGAATCTGAATTTCATATTAAACAAGTCTGATTTGAAGAATTGTTTTATTGTAATCAAACATACAAAGATAATATCTTTAGCTAAGAAATGAATGAAATTAGAATCTAAACAAATTTCTTGAATTCATTTACGTATTCATTCAAGGAAATGGATTGTATTTGTATCAACCTATGGTACATGAGAAAATCTATTCAATTCATTTATCTATAATTTGGTTTTTTCAAATTTGTTTTATACAAGAACCAAAATTATATGGGTAATTTCTTTGCAGAATTTTAAATAAATTGGCATGATTTAAACATAATAGCTTAAAGAAAAAAAGTTAGAATTTCAAAGTATTAATACATACACAGTTAAATAAATAAAAATTTACAAGTTAAATAGATCATGTGTGTAACCCATAAATACACATGTTGTGTTCAGATTCATATATTTGACATAATTTTCATGCTCGTATGAGATTTTCAAGTTCATATTAGGTATGACCACCCAATACGACCTATTTCACAACCCCAGTCAAAAAAAACATCATTTCCATACTCATAGTCAGACCTCCAATTCAAAACCGTCAACCAAACACAACCTAACTCTTAAACCGCACACCTATCATTCCTATTCATCTTTTCTCATTCCTAAACATACCATGAAACCATAATACGTCTTTTGACAAAAGATTAAAAGCCCAAAATATATAGAAGACATCAATAAAGCAACACAAAAGAATGACATATCAACTTAATTTGAACAGGCCACTAACGTCCCTGTTTTCTACACAAGTATAAATTTGCATTCGATAACCTATTTTCATCATAAAGATATGCCTACTTTTTAAAGCACCCTAGATATGTCTCATTACAGAGTACAACAATTCTCTGCTAGATCTAACTACCATGGCTGCCCTTTCTTCCCGAGACGCCGTGCCAACTCCCAATCCTTTTTCACTGGAGAATACGCAATTAAAATACGATAAGTACATGTTGGGTTGACCCGCAAACAATTTTTTGTCGGAATGCAAAACTATTATATTAATAATTAATGTCATGTTTTTTATTTAAAAGGATGTATGCATCAAGGATAATCCGACCTTGGGCGACTTCTAACGCATTACCATTCTAGCTCATTATTTTTTATTTGATCCGTTTGAGATAAAACACAACCTAAATAACTCATTCATAAAATGGATTATGATTGAGTGATTGACACCTTTAGCATGGACAATAAAAGTTCTATGGAAACTTACTAAGGGTAACACGTTTTGCATGAATTGCGCATAGCATTGAATCTTCAAACAACTGAATTATGTAATCTTCTGCTGCCTGAAAATATATGGGACTACTTTGTTACAAATATACCAGAATTTGAGCTAAGAGACGGTTTCCCAAAATCAAGAATGCTCTTAATGTTGGTCTATTGGATGATAAAATTGAAATGCATATAACAACATACAAAACCTGAGGAAGTCAGATTTTATAAGTATAAAGTGAAAAAAATATGATACCTCTTGAAGGGCTTGTAAAGCTTCAGCTTGCCAGCGAGTGATTTCAGGGGCCAGGTAGTTGCTTATCTCCCTCACCTGTTCAATCTCTAATTAACATTACAATTTACAAAAAGTAGCACAAAAGTTTATGTAATTTATTTTAATAAGAGGTGTGACAGTTACACAAGATTCTACCAGGTTATTATTAATTATACAAGTAGTCTTCTAGAGTGGAGACCAGATGCTCATTAAAGATTTAGAAGTTTAAATCTGAGCTACTTGATAAAATATCTCTGACGATAAGATAGCCATTAGTTCACTAACACCTCTTACTATAAAGTTTAGTGTAACAAATCTTCTATACTCAAATTCAATGTGTAGTGCACAAGATACAATTTATTAAACAATCATCAACTTAAAAAGTTTGACAGTTTCAATGCAAAGAAGAAGATTCACCTAAAATAGATGTACTATAACTTGTTTATTTTTACGAAGTATTTGAGATATGTAATATATTTTTTATCAATTTATAACTAATTGGACCCTTAATCACACTAATAAACCGTGTCTAACATTCTTTTTTGAAGGATGCAAGCCAATCAATGGAGTATACGAAAAACTACACATAGTAGACACTTAAGTACAATAGTTGTTCATAATCTCAAATAAAATTGCAGTTCAAAATTAATGTATGTATCAGTCATCACGTCTTTCAAAAATTCTTAGTAGAACTGAAACTAAATTGCAGTTAATCAGTCCATTCTAAAAAAGTACATTGCATGCGACACTTCTGTTGTTAGACAATAACGTTCAAATAATGTTCAATAGGAAAGAGCAAAAAGATAACGATTATTAGGGGGGGAAACTTCAGATGGCAAGCTATAGTTTGTTAGTTCTAAACAATCTCAACATGATCTGCATATTTGTAGTTATAACGAATAAAAACATTGTTCAAAAAACAAAGTGTGAAATACAATTTTATGAAACATGTTGGCACTTCTTGATATGAAGATGAGGGGAGGCAACGGGCATGATGAAAAGGTTATCATGGTTCAATAGGGGAATAGTCATATAGAAAAAAGAGCTTAAATCACTGTTCACTGAAGAAAGTGCAAAGGTAAAGAATGATGTAATTGATAAAAAAGTAACTGTGACTTCATTTCTGTGAAGTTATGTAATTGCTGGGAAATTGGAATCTGATGGGCTTGGTTGGATTTTTGGTTATGCTGGTTAATTGATAAATGGAATCATAGAATGTGTCATGGGAATTACATATCTTGGAGATCAAAAAAGAAGCGGGTCCATGAAAACATATATTTAAGTAGGTTGTGTTTGGTAGGAAACTTGGCACAATCATGCAAAACAAACCAGGAGAAATTCCTCATAGCAAGGCTAATGAAAGCTGGTATGCCAAAGATGGAAAGAGTAGATGTTGCAATTTTTGTTCACGGAGAGTGATGTGCTATATGGCTATATTTCTAAACATAACATGTTACTTCTGGTGCTGATTTGTAAAGATTTTGGCAATGAAGGGAGCAAAGTGTGGATGATCCTTGAATAAAAGGACGATTGCTGTTAGATTGAAGCAGTCAGTTGGTACTCAATAAAATAAAATTGAAAGAGGGATGGAAGTTTATTTAATGCAAATAATGAGAAGTGATTCATTGAACAGTTATGCCAATTCTGTGAAAGGGTTCTAGAAGGTGTAAGCTATGAGCCAGGAAGGTCAAAGTAAGCAATATCATAATTTAAGGAAATTGCGGTGGAATGCTTGAGTAAGATGATGTAGTTGTGTTTGAGACTCTATGTGTAGTGTGCCTCAAGTATTATTAGCATCTTGATTGGGTTGCTGAAGTTTCTAAGTCAAGTAAGCAGTACCATAATTAAAGGAAACAATGGTGGAATGCTTAAGTAAGATGTGGAGTCGTCTTTGTGTGTAGTTGAAGTTTCTGAGTCAAGCAAGCAATATCATAATACAAGTACTATTAGCATCTTGATTGGGTTGTGATACACTGATATCCAAGTTTTGTTTTAATAAAATTGCATTAATGTTCAAAGAAAAGTTAGTTGGTAAAAATCAACTTCATACAAAGTTAGAAAGATCAAATTTTCCCATTTCTCAAAATTGTAGTATTCACATTGATGAATCACACACTAGAGTTTCATAAGTAAATCCAAATTATCTATGATTGTCACTAATCATTATATGTCGCAAACACCATCTTATGTTGGACCAATCTTGACATTAAATAAAGTTTAGGGTTTATTTTGTAATTTATATTAAACTTATTATCTGGTTAAATAAGAAGATAGGTCCAGGTAGTTTAAACTTTATCTCAAATGGATTTGAGATAAGTCTTGATGATTTAAAGATTATCTCAAAAGGATTTGAGATAAAGCCTAATTTGTAGGAGTTGATTAACTTGATGGACAAGGTTAATTAGCTATAAATATAGGTAGGTTTTTCTTTAATGGATGTAAGTTTTTTCCTATCAATTAATTGGAGAAGGAGTTCCAAAACTATTGCTAAGTTTTTGTTCTGTTTTTCTGAATCTGGTATCAATTTTACTTCAATTGGTATCAGAGCTGTGTTCAGAACGGTCTTGTGCAGTTGATTCGAAGGTCTGGATCAACCATCAGATCTGAAAACAGGGCAGCAATTCAAGAGGAGATCAAAGCTTAAAACGATGGGGGAAGTTGTGCAGCAAAACAGTCAGGTGAACCAGAATGAGAAGCTAAATCTTCAATTTCAGTGCCCGATTCTAACAACAACCAATTACCAAATCTGGTCTCTTAAAATTAAAGCAATTTTCAAGGCTCAAGGAATATGGGAGGCGATCGAACCAGGAACCAATGTCGATTCAAAGAAGGACAACTCGGCAATCGCATACCTGTATCAAGCACTCCCTGAAGATTTGATTCTGCAAATTGCAAGTTGTGAAACTGCCAAAGCAATCTGGGATTCAATAAAAACTCGCCATCTTGGAGTTGAACGAGTCATGGAGGCCCGGTTGCAATCATTGAAGACCGAGTTCGATAAATCAAGATGAAGGAAAACGAACCAGTGGATGATTTTGTGGCAAAGCTTTCTGGAATAGCCTCTAAATCAGCCACACTTGGATCAGTCATTGATGAATCAACTTTGGTCAGGAAATTACTAACAAGCATGCCTGAAAACTTCCTGAATATGGTGGCTACAATCGAACAGTTGGTGAACCTTAAAACTGTGAAGTTTCAGGAGGTTGTCGGGCGACTGAAGGCCTATGAAGAAAGGGCCTGTTTGAAGTCAAAAGAATCAAGCAACAATCAAAACCAATTGCTGCTTTCATATGATGATTGGGAGGCAAAGAGGAGACTTGAAAAGGGCTATGGTCGAGGTCGAGGGGGCAACACTGAAACCCGAGGCCGAGGTCGTGGTCGTGGAAGATTTGGAGGTCGAGGGCGTGGAGTTAACCGAGGTCAAGCTGCACAAAGTGGGACTCAAGGCTCATCAAACCAGAAGAAGGATCGTTCACAGTTACAATGCTTCAGATGTGATGCTTTAGGGCACTTCTCTGCAGATTGCCCGACAAGGAAAAAGGAAGAAGTCAACCAACCACAAGCTAGTGTTGACAAGCCTGCACTCTTAATGACCGTTGCCTTTCAAGATCAAAAGGAGCTGATCTATCTCACTGAGGAAAAGGTGTATCCAGCCAGATATGTGTCTAATCAAGATGAACAATTCATGTGGTACTTAGATAATGGGGCATCCAATCACATGACGGGAAATAAAGGGTTGTTTTCTACACTTGACACAAAGGTAGGAGGCAAGGTGAGATTTGGGGACGGATCATGTGTTGACATTGAAGGAAGGGGCTCAATTTTGTTGGAATGCAAGAATGGAGAACATCGTCTCTTGACGGATGTGTACTACATTCCATTCTTGAAAAGCAACATCATCAGTCTTGGGCAACTCACCGAAGGGGGGTGTGAGATCCTAATGAAACAAGAATTCTTATGGATGTACGAGCCCGATGGAAATTTATTAATGAAGGTACAACGATCACCAAATCGGTTGTACAAGATCACTCTAAAAATTGGCTCACCTGTTTGTCTGCACTCAAAAGTAGAAGATCAGGCATGGATATGGCACGCTCGTCTAGGTCATGTGAACTTCGACACCATTACACGGATCAGCACAAAAAGGATGGTTCTTGGAGTACCAACAATAAGCCATCCTACCCAAATGTGTGAGGCATGCCTAGCTGGTAAACATACAAGACAAAGCTTTCCTGATCAAGCTTTGTTCAGAGCAGAAAAACCACTGGACCAGGTGTATGCAGACCTGTGTGGCCCGATATCTCCATCTACACCGGCTGGAAATAGGTATATTTTACTTATTGTTGATGACAACAGTAGGTTTATGTGGGCTTTCATGTTAAAAACAAAGGATGAAGCCTTTGAACAATTCAAAAGGTTCAAAGTCTCTGCTGAAAATCAATATGGAGGTAAAATAAAGGTTCTCAGGACAGATCGGGGAGGAGAATTTACCTCCAGAGAATTTAATGTGTTTTGTGAGCAGGCTGGTATTACAAGACAGTTGACCGCACCCTATACCCCTCAACAAAACGGAATAGTTGAGAGGCGAAATCGTACAGTACTAAGCACAACAAGAAGCATCCTCAATGCGATGAGTATGCCACAAAAACTTTGGGCTGAAGCTGTTAGGCACTCAGTTTATGTGCTGAACAGGCTGCCCACGAAAATCTTGACTGATCAGACCCCATACGAAGCTCTAAAAGGAAGAAAACCAAGGATGGATCATCTACGTGTATTTGGATGCGTAGGCTATGTGAGAGTGCCTTCGAACCAGCTAAAGAAACTAGACAACAGAAGCTTACCAATGGTACATCTGGGAATCGAAGCAGGTTCAAAGGCCTACCGAATGTATGATGTCAAAGAAGGAAGGATAGTAATCAGTCGAGATGTAAAATTTGATGAAAATAGAAAATGGGACTGGCAAGAGTACTCTGATAATTCTGGTGACAAAGATGCTGATTTTATGATCCATATAAATCCACTCAAAACTGATCTAGAGGAATATAACAAAGAATCTGAGCCTGTTGATCCAAACAGCCCACAAAGCCTAGATCAAACAGGCCTATTGCAGCAAGACCTTCCTCATATAGATCATGAAAACTTCTCAGCAGAGCCATCAGGTGATAAAAATCCCACACAGTCTATTTCTAGCAGCCCAGAAACCACCTTCAGAAATAGAGGACCTATTTTACCCCGGTTGCCTACGGATAAAGATGACCCAGCAGACCCATCTTTGGCAGAAGAAGAAACCTTTGATGATACACCACCTCGAGGATGGAAGAATCTAAATGAGGTCTATGATCTACTTCTTACCGAAGGAGATCCAATAAAATTCAAAGAAGCCACAGGTCATAAAGAATGGGAGCAAGCAATGGAAAGTGAAATTGCATCCATTGAGAAAAACAACACCTGGGAGTTAACGGATCTACCCCCAGGACATCATCCAATTGGTTTAAAATGGCTATATAAAAGCAAAAGAGATGCTAATGGTGTGCTTACACGTTATAAAGCCCGGTTAGTTGCAAAAGGTTACATCCAGCAACATGGAGTAGATTACGATGAGGTGTTTGCACCCGTAGCCAGAATTGAGACTGTTAGACTCATTCTGGCATTAGCAGCTCAAAGAGGGTGGCATGTACATCATCTAGACGTCAAAACAGCTTTTTTACACGGGGATCTCAAAGAGGTGGTATTTGTAACTCAGCCTGAAGGTTTTGTCAAGAAAGGGAAGGAACAAAAGGTGTATAAACTGAAAAAAGCTCTTTATGGATTAAAACAAGCTCCACGAGCTTGGAATACAAAGTTAGATGGGGTCTTAAAAGAGTTTGGGTTCAAACGATGCATGCTTGAACAAGCCGTGTATACAAGAAGAACTCACGAAGGATCTCTCTTAATGGGAATCTATGTGGATGACATGATAGTAACCGGAAACAACCTTGGAAAAATTCTGCAGTTTAAAAAACAGATGGAAGATAAGTTCGAGATGAGTGACTTGGGTCAACTTTCCTATTATCTCGGACTTGAAGTTATGCAAAGCGAAGATGGCATCAAGATCAAGCAGTCGGGATATGCTAAAAAGATCTTAAAGCAAGTTGGAATGTGGGAGTGCAACTTCACCAAATTTCCAATGGAACCAGGGCTGAAACTAAGAAAAGATGATGGCAGCAGAAGTGTGGATGCAACTGAGTACAGGAAAATAATTGGGTGTCTGCGGTAGGGGTGTCATTTTTACCCGAACCCGAATACCTAACCCGATTATACTCTACCCGAACCCGCTTAAGGCATAACCCGAAAAAACCGAACCCGATTACAATCAAACCCGAATATGAAATTCTTATTTAAGTCGGTCTTTGGGTTGTGTTTTGGCAATTTGGGTTGACCCGAATAACCCGAATACCATATCGTCATAATTAACAATCCATATTTCATATTTTTGGATTTCAATCTACGTCATCTGTTTTTAACTTTTTATGAACTCGATCAATCCTTCCATCACTCTATTTTCAATCGATGACACAAATTTTAAACTCGATCATTCCATCAATCCATCTTTCATACTAAACCATTTAAACTGATTACAAACAATGTATAGTGATTTCATATTTGAGCATTATCATATATTTGTTTTAAATATATGTTTGTTACTCCTTGTACGTCCGAGCTTAATAATATAAAGAAAACACGTTGTATAGGCCTAGTAACATGTTATTGTTTTACCTTTGTTCGAGCAATAACAAATTAACAATTATGATGATTGGTTGTGTTAAGCGTATGTTCGAGCAATATGTGGATTTAGAGGTTGATTTTGTTTTTTTTTCATCTATGACTACCAAACTTCTTTGTGAAGAGATGTCAAATTCAATTATCAAACCGAAACACTTGAAAGTATGTTGTCTTTAATTTTTAAATTTACTAGTGGACCAACCCGATTACCGATTAACCCGACCCAAATAAACCCGAAAACCAAAATCCGAATACCGATTAAATATAGTTTATTTGGTTCGGTCTTCGGGTTGATTTTCTACATCTACAAACCCGAGAAACCCGACCCGAGGAACCCGAAACCCGATTAAAAAACCCGAATGACACCCCTAGTCTGCGGTACTTAACACATACACGACCAGATCTTGCATACTCGGTTGGATATGTAAGCAGGTACATGCAAGAGCCTAAAACTACTCATTCACAAGCTGTAAAACAGATTTTGAGGTATGTGAAAGGGACCGTAGATCTGGGAATTTACTATAGAAGGAACGGAAGTGATAAGCTATTGGGATTTAGTGACAGCAGTCATTCTATTGATCTGGATGATGGAAAAGGAACTACGGGTCTAGTGTTCTACTTTGCTGATGGACCTATCACTTGGAGCTCTCAAAAACAGCCAACAGTGGCTTTATCCTCCTGCGAATCGGAGTTTATGGCTGCAACTTCAGCAGCCTGCCAAGCAATTTGGTTAAGGGGATTGCTAGCTGAAATTACAGGAAGGGAAAAGGAGCTGGTGGTGATTAAAGTTGACAACAAATCTGCAATTGACCTGATGAAACATCCAGTGTTCTTCGGGAGAAGCAAACACATTGATACTCGCTATTTTTTCATATGTGAATGTGTTGAGAAAGATCAAATCAAGGTTGAATAAATCAGGGGGGAACAACAACGAGCTGATATCCTCACCAAAGCTCTACTGAAGATTAAATTTACAGAGATGAGAGAAATTCTGGGGGTGAAGATGATTGAAGATACCGGAAAATAACAAAAGACTCAAGGTCAAGATTGGGGGGGTGATTGTTGGACCAATCTTGACATTAAATAAAGTTTAGGGTTTATTTTGTAATTTATATTAAACTTATTATCTGGTTAAATAAGAAGATAGGTCCAGGTAGTTTAAACTTTATCTCAAATGGATTTGAGATAAGTCTTGATGATTTAAAGATTATCTCAAAAGGATTTGAGATAAAGCCTAATTTGTAGGAGTTGATTAACTTGATGGACAAGGTTAATTAGCTATAAATATAGGTAGGTTTTTCTTTAATGGATGTAAGTTTTTTCCTATCAATTAATTGGAGAAGGAGTTCCAAAACTATTGCTAAGTTTTTGTTCTGTTTTTCTGAATCTGGTATCAATTTTACTTCATCTTATACCTAATGTATGCATTATATATATAGTCTTATAGAGTGCACCCTAAATTTCTTACTTTATATGTGCTGTTTGGACCTGTTAAAGTCAATAAATCACTTTATCACACAGTTGCAGATAAGCAGGAAAGTTTTATGTTACTATGTTAGTATTTAATGAACTTATAATAAGCAGTTAATGGAGGAGGATATACAACAATACTTTTTTTAACTATATCTATAGAAACTAGAATCCTGATCTTTATGTTTTATATTCACTAATGTTATATATTTCAAGACATTCATACAAATATAGTCATTATAATTTGTCAACTTGATTCATAAACTGAGAATTATAGATGAATGAATATTAATCAAGATTTGTATATAGATAAAATGGAGAGTTGGAGAAGGTACTTCTACATCCTGCATTACTCTTAGACTTTATGTTTTTTTTTTCTTAATTCAGATTCGATCAATCTTAACGGGTGTAAACCAAAACTTTCAAAATCTGTTTCCTTCAATGTGCACAGCATACATACAAACAGTCAACATAAGTAGATAGATAAAGACATCTCACAGTTCGAATGAAGGGAGCAGCAGGAATGAGAAGATTGACCGTCTTTTGCAAACGCCTAATCTCCCGAAGCGCCTGAGTCCCAGGCTTAAACCGATGGGGCCTCTGCTTTTCTCCAGCTCCAGAACCTAAACCCCAAATCACTTCATTTCATCAAAACCAAAACACACATTCACAACACAAATCAAAATGTATACAAACACTCACCCCCTGCATCCTTCCTAGGGCTTTTCCTCGGCTGTCAAATTCAAAAACAAACCAAAAACAACAAAAATCACACCGCATCATCAAATATCCAAAACTTACAAACTACAAATTACATAACCAGAACTTCAAATCGAAACAAAACAGTAGTAGAAGGTAAGTACATACAGTGCTCGTTGAAGTAGATGCTCTACCTGAACATTGAAAAGGGGGGAAATTAGGGTTTGAAAATTGAAAAGTGAAAACAGAAACTACATCATCAAGCATTAGAGATCGAAACTCACCATCTTTTCTAGTGCCCCAACTTCGTTTAGCAGGGTGTTTGGTTCTCGCCATTGTTGATTTGATGCAATCGGAATGAAGACGATGGTCGGAATATTCTGATTTCGAAATAAACTGACCTCTGTGTGTTTCCCCGCTCAGATTAATATGGTTTCGGGTACGGATATTTCGTTCCGGGTCCAACTTGTTGGATTCCGGGTTTTAAGGCGTTAGCGACCGAGATGTTATTCAGTCTGATTAATCAGTAATCGGGTTATCTGGTTCAGGTTTTTTGGGATTTAGGGTATTGGGAATAACTATACAAAATAAGTATGTATAATTGGTTTTCGGGTTATTTGGTTTTGGGTGTGGTGAAGTTGGTTTTAATCGGTAATCGGGTTACAATAAAATTGTAGATGGTGTTTGAAATTTAGACTAGTTATACTTGAATTCAATGTCTTGTACAATTCATAGTTCATACATTGTTGGCTTTTAAATGATCGCAAGGACAACTAACGAGGGTGACGGATGTCTAATGAAAGTTTTAAGAAGTTTGAATGTCGATTGAAACGGTAGGCTTGTAGAATGATCATTGGAACCTTACTGCAAAATCGCCAATTCAAGTGAATTTTTCGTGAAACCGCTAGAATACATGTTGAAAAGATAGCGGCGGGTTGTGTATTAGCTAAACCATAAGTGATTAACTAAACCAAAGCACAAGTGACCATACATGATGCTTAAATACACTTTGATCCATGAACTCCCTCTACTTCAAATTATTGATCTCTTACTCGTTTATAGTTCTTGAGATGTGACAATCCAAGTGTATTGTTCTGATTCATTCTTATGATTTGTTACATAAGTTTTTTTGGAGTCTAATCACTGGAATCTTCGTGAAGCTTGTGTGGCAATATGCTACTAAGAAATCTCTACTCATAATGTATTATGTTGTTGGGAGGTCGAGTCTTGTCTTATTTTATTTTAGGAAAAAAACTTAAATCCAGTTCAAAACATTGGTTGTATGCATCGAGTTGGGGCGAATCTAGCATATCTATACAAGAAGAGCCTCAAGGGACACCTTAGTTGCACGACACCTCTAGCCAAATATTGTTTATAGATGTTTAACCTATGAAAACTTAAGATATGAATTCATTTAAAAAAATTACTAGGTCAAAATATGTTTTATTTTTTAAAAGTCCAATTTTATCAAATATAACAAGACCAATATCCTTTTTTTTTAACAGCTAACGCACAAAACTCTTTAATGTTGCTATCTACTACAAGACTTGAACCATCAATAATTTAAGGAATGACATTTTGTCCTACACACCTTGATATGAGTGAGAAATGAGAGGAAAGAACGGATTTGGGGGTGGTTGAATAAACGTGAGCGGTTAATGGAAGGACTGGATAATGGGGGATGGGGTTGGGAGATACACTAAAAACTATATAAAGTAATTTAGTTTTACCATTTAATTTAAATGATTGAGATTAAATTTAAGGACGGATACTTTATAATCCGATGATCATAAGCATTTTTTACGGTAGTTACATGCCCCGCCATCGGTTATATATATATATATATATATATAATAAGTTATTGATCTATATGTCAATTGATGGAACTTTGAAACACACAAGTTGTACTATAAATAATTATGTTATTGTGAATTGTGAATTGTAAACTGTAAATCATTAATTGTGAATTTATAGATATATTGGCAGTCACTTTATATCAAATAAGCCAACGAATTGTGAAATATCTGTAATTATTGTCATCCTCTATCTGAATTGTGAATTCTGCCATTCTTTTTTGTCTGCAATTATTGTTATCCTCTATTTTTATGTTTTAATTTTTTAAAATATTTTTGTTTCGTATACATAGAAAAATTAAATCATAAATTTATATAACTAAAAAATTACATTACTATACAAATAAGACAAATTTACATTTTCTTAAATACAAAAAAAATACATTTCATTGATACGGGTCTTCAGGAGGGTCTTGATATGAAGGTACCCATATTTGTTTATTAGGTTTAAACCTTCACCTAACTTGTAGATAATCTGCAATTATGTCCATCCATATAACATGTTCACGATCAACAAATCCGGACATAAGAACCAGCCCGTTTAACCTTGCCACGTTCTCAAGGGTGAGAACCTTTAAAGACTCAGCGAGGCTAGTAACATATGTACCACCACAAATATTTGTGCTTCTTTATCCACGTGTAACTAGTAAAATAATCAGCACACATATATGCCAAGTTGTATGGCCTACTGTTAATCAAACAATAAAAAAACAAATCCTTCTTAGTCACCCAACCACTGGTCATCATACGTCCAGCTATAATATGATCAATAATGCGATTAAGATATCTATACAACGGATCGTTCATTCTTGTATCTTTCGTTTTATTATTAGGCACATATTGACACTCATCAATTTCTTGCCAAAACATTGTATCATTATAATCTTCAGGAAATTACGCAATACCATTCAAAAAATCAGATTGATGGGTCTCCTTAACTGTACATAAATTCATCAAAACGCCAAATTGTGACACATAAAAGTTATGTGGCACCCCTCGAGCACGAAAATGATAGCATCTTCATCACTGTTACAAAAAACAAAAAAATATAAGTTCAATGACATTAATATATTTAATCTAATTAGATTAGTATAGCTATAGTTATGGTTACTCGATTCGAAATTAAATGTGGAGAAAAACTCCAAACAAAGCTCTTTATATTCCGGGCATCTAATGGCAGATAATCTTCTTCACGGCTCGTTCATCATGTTACGAGCACAGGTAAATTCCCCGACGTCCCGTAATATGCTCCAAGATATCGAACGTGAAGGCTTATCTTCTTTATCTAAAAGCTTTTGAAGTCTTTTATATTCATCTGATCCTTGACGAAACTAAAGCCAGGAGTGATTCGAAACACGAACTGACGCCGTTTCTTGACGTGAGCTTAAAGCCATTACCTTAAATAATTACAACCGGTAACAAAAGAAAATATATTTAACTAAAATTTATACTAATAATAACAATCTAGCCTTTGTAATACTAAGAACTTTAAAAATTTTAACAAGAAGAAGAAGGGGATGAAGTGTTGATTAAATGTGATGAATGGATGGTTGATTGTTTGATATGAAGATTAATTTGTTAGTAAAATGGGGTGAATATGGTGGTAAAATCGAGTATAATAAGGGGATGGTGGGTGGGTGGTAAGTAAATGTGGTGGTGGGTGGTAAGTGGTAAGTAAATGTGGTGGTGGGTGCATATGTTATTAATGGAAAGAATAAAGAAGAAAATGACTGTTTGTACAGTAGTAAACGACCATTTGTATATATGTAAACGACTGTTTGTAATTAAGAAACTACCGTTTAACGACCATTTATAACTGAGTAAACGACCGTTTGTTCCTAGGTAAACGACCGTTTACAGCGACATGTCAATTCAATGGTGTATGTAATTTCTAACAACCACCCCACCATTATCATATGTGATACGCCCACCAAAAGCACCACCATTATTCATCGTAGTGGCCACCACCTCTAAATATGGTTCAAAAACAAATCAAACCTAACATCAATCTGTTCAGACTAGTTTGGTATATACACATCAAACAACACACAAAATGGGAAAAAAAATAGGTGATTAAATACCTAGAACACACAAGTACACACAAATTGATTACAAATCTGAAATCACCCATTGGCACAAACACATTTGAACTCACTTAAATAAAAGAGGAGAATGGGAGAGCTAATCACAGCCGTTAAACCATACTTTGGTTAATAAAATAATCTTTGTGATTTGTCTTTATTGCCTACTTTATAATTTGTTTAGTGATATTTTTACAATCTGTTTAATTGAATTAAGAGTCAAATTGAGTTTTAATAATTCAAATTATGACATATTGTTTGATAATAATCTATACTATTATTATAGTTGGTAATTATCCAAACTTTTAATTTTGTTGTCAGTGACAATCTGAATAACATAATTATCATCGATTTACATTTGATTTCACTCAATTTTCATTTTGTTTTGTTGTATGTCTCCTTATTTCATTCACAACCATCAATGTGATCAAAATCAAGTAGAAATTAATATAAATCAATAAAGAATTATGTTATTAGGATTGCCTTGGCAACATAAATAAAAGTTAAGATTATTATCGGTTAAATTGATAGTATGTATTATTATATGTCAATAGATTATAGTTTAGATTATTAAAATTCAATTTGATATTTAAAATTATTTGATTTGAATTTGATAATCATTTTGAGTTATGACACTTCACCTTGGAAATAAAAAAAAGGCACTTGATATTTTTGTTCTAAAACATCAATATTAGTTCATTCTGGGTCTAAAATTATCTTTGTTAGTTTGATCAAATTATATATCCAATCAGAATTGAGAATTAGATAAGTTAAGCCCCGTATTTTTACTTTGGACATGGGATAAAATAGGTGGGTGTATAACAATAATTGCTAAAAATGACCTCGGATTTTTATTCGCCTAGAAGTTCTAGTGGATCTAGGAATTTTTTTATGGGTGATGAAAAATTTTAAGAGTCGGTTTTTAATATCTAATTATTAAACATATTTTGTATAGGACATGTCACATAATAAAAAGATAAAGCTAAATTAAATTTTAAATGCATAATGAAGATAAATTAGTCATCATTAGAAATGCATAATAAAATAGAAAAATCCAATTGTCCTCTACAAACCCTAGCCATGAAAATATCTAAATAAAAATTCATAAGCATTTGTTTTCAGTAATACAATAAAACTACTACATAAATTTTCATCACCAATCTAATTATGTTATCTATGCATATATTTTTAAATTGTATAAAAATATTAAATTATCAAGTTATCATCAAAAAAATATTCAAACAACAAATTTCTAACTAATAATCAAACAATCAAACAAATTATCAAATGATAAAGTAAAATTAGGGAAAAAGTTTAGAAAGAAATACCTAAATTAAAGATTTTGGAGTTATTTAGAATCAGATTTAAGAAGGACCATGTAACCATTAACATATTAGCAATTAAACTAATTAACCGCTCAATTGTTGATAATATTGTAAATTTGTGAATTGTGATTGAATTTTTATTAGTTATTATGTTATTGTTTAGTGGTTGGGGCTAATAAAGTAATGAGGTTAACTTTTTAAAATAGTTATTGGATATAAGAATTAATAGAATAATTGGTTTAACTGTTCAAATAGTTATTTGTTATATAAGAACTTTTTAATATATAAAGTAAAAAAATATTAGGGTTAATTTTTTAAAGATATAAAAATATCATGGTTTAAAGTAAAACCATTTATAGTAAGTACTACTCATTAAAACATGATGTACAAACCATAAAATATGTGAAAGTTGGTAATTAATATATGGCTAATAAGTAATAAGTTTATAAATTTAAAACTTTAAAACCTTAAAAATGATTTTTAGGGGCGGCGTAAAATTGCTCTCGGGTTCAAAGTCAAAGTTATTATGAGTCGTATCAAATTTTTATTGGGGGTTGGTGTCATAACTTTTTAGTAGGGATGGCAATGAGATAGGTTTGGGATGGGGTGTAAGTAATCTGAACCTCAAACATGATTATAAAATTGTGTCCCATACTACTCAAAATATGTGAGGTATGTATCAAGTAGTTAAACTCGTTGTGTATCAAGCATACCCGTGAGTAATCGTGTATTTTTTTTGAACGGCAAATTTTTTAAAGAAACAAAGCCACTAGCAAGATGCTAGGACACTACAACAAACAAAATTACACCGGAAAGTTAAGGAACGAAAAATCACACCAAGATTTCCAATCTAGATTGCCTAATTTCGCTCTATGCCTCAGCCATGAGAATGACATGTACTTCACTTCATCCACCACTCTTGATACTGATACGGGCTTTGAGTTAAATATTAAATTATTCCTCGAGTTCCAAATACTCCAAAGGGATGCTAGAAACACCACATACACCGCCTTTCTGTGTTTGGAATTCACATCCATTATCATCTTGGTGTTACAAGTCAGTCTTGGAGTAATCGTGTATACCTGTTAATTTCATGAATAATGCATGTTGGGTATACCCGTCCAGTATCTCTCGACATTTCGGTCAAATCTTTTTGTCGCTATCCTTTTTCGACCAAATATATTTGTTATTGTCTCGCTGACTCTTTTTCAATAGTGGTTACGGTTCAAAGAGAATAAAAGTCTAATTGTCGAATTATTCGAGTAGGATGTTAGAACAATGACCGAATAAGAGGAATATTGGAACTAAAGAAACTTAAAGATAATATAATATAATTAAGATAATTAATAATAAATATAATATAATTAAAATAACAAAAAAATTGTTTCAGGTGAATAGTCAGGTAAATAGGTATGCTTAATCGGGTAAACGAGACGGGCAAGCAGGTATGCTTAATAGGCAAACGAGACAGGTAAACAGGTATACATGTAATCCCATACCTGAAACCTGTGAAAATAATTAAAAGTAATCTCATACCCGGTCTTATACCCTATACCCATCCCAATGTCTCGGGTTTCAGGTGTTCTCATCGGGTTTGTGATTGATTGTCATCACTATTTTTTAAGGGTTGGTTGTAGGGCTACAAATTAACCGAGCATTCAACAAACAGTTCGTGAACCGTTCAGCGAGAAGTTTGTTTGTGTTCGTTCGTTTAATAAATTAACGAACACGAACAAGAAAATTCTATCATTTAGTTAACGCACAAGCATGAACACATGCCGCGTTATGTTCGTGAACGTTCGCTAATATGTTTGCTAATATGTTCGCTTATGTTCACTAATGCCTGTTCGTGAACGTTTGAAATGTTTTTAATGCTGTCAGTTATGTTTATAATAGTTATGTCAAGTATTTTTCAGATATATATGTTAAATACTCATTTACTTTTTATGTATTTTATATAATGTTTGTGAGGAAAATGCAGATTTTATTCTAAAACAAATATATGACCATTTATATTCGTTTATATTCATGAACTTTTATGTGTTCGTTTATATTCATGAATATCTATTTGTGTTCGTTTGCTTTTGTTTGTGTTTGGTAAGTGTTCGTAAATGATTCATGAAAATATTTATTTCCTTAATAAAAAACACAAACAAGAAATCTCATTAAGTAAGTATTTGTGAACAATTTATGAACAAGATAGTTTTTAATGAACAAACACGAATAAAACATTGTTATGTTAGTTCCGTTCGTTTGCAACTCTAGTCGGTTGGAATTTGATCGTATAGTAATGAATAAAAAAATATTCCATGGGATGTTGGCGTTCCCGTTTGTTCTACTTTTTATTATTTTATTATTATTATTATTATTATTATTATTATTATTATTATTATTATTATTATTATTATTATTATTATTTATTTTGAACGACAAAGGTACGACCCTTCTTTGAATGATAAATGTTATTTCAATTGGGCTCACCTATCCGTTTTACAGTCGGGACAGCACCCTCAACCCCCTTAAAAGAAAACCGATTATTATGAAAATCTCTTGACTCAACTTTGAACATGTTGTTCAGTATGAGATTTAAACCTATATTTTTTTCATATTTAAATGTCAATGGTATTTAACATTTAGTTAATTGTATTCCGCCAACGGTAGACTCCTAAAAATTGTTGAGCCTTACTGAATGCTTGTGCAATAAATCAATAATTACACTATACAATCATGGATATTGTGTATCCCAGTTTATAAAAATTTATTGTTATGTGGAGTACATTTTTGGTATGTGGATATAGTTACATAATATTTGCTTTATACCCTCGTTACTTTAAAATAGCTATGCCTATGCTATCTATATAAAGTTAGAAACTACCAATAACATATATGAAAATTCTTGATGGTTCAGTTTCTCTATTTATAAAAGTACCGTCCCCTGTTATCACCCCCAGGCCCCCACCATCATCCTCCTCCTCTATTACCATGTATTTCTATCATTCATCAACCTCATTGCCTCAATATGAGGCATGTTTTGATGGTTCAGTTTCTCTATTTATAAAACGACTGCCAAGCCAGGGTAACCAACACTAGTTTTGATGTATCATTACAGTCATAGAGCAACCAAAACGAAGGGTCTCAAAGGAACATATGGCTATCATCATCAATAAACAGTTTCACCCAACAATATCAACAACATCGAATCACCAACCCAAACACCATCCACATCACCAATTAATAACTATGAGAAACCAGATCTAAAACCCTAAAGGATTTTAGAGCCAAAGAGAGGCGAAGCGGCGACAAAGGTGGTTGCACCACCAGAACCGCCACCACAGTCGTTGGAGAGCCACAACTATGAACGAGATAGCCGGAGGAGACATTCAGCGACAAAGATTGTGTTCCCCTCGGGCGGTAATAGGTAGGTGGCCCCGGTACCGCCAAGGCGCTCTATATGTCACACATCATCTTTTTGCAACCATTTTAACACGTGTCACTACCATAACAATTTACCCATTAAATCATCATATTAAATGCTAAATTATGTCATTTCTAAAATTAAATATAAAATAGATTTGTCAATAATAAAAACATGTTATTTGTTAAAACATAATTTTCTTAAAGAAAAAACAAAATTTTTTGAAAATGAAGTTTTTTTTGTACAAAGAACTTAAAAAAGGAAATTGTTTGTAAATCAGGTTCTAAAAAAACTGGATGTTTAAGAAACAATTTTTTATAAAGCTAAAGTTTTATAAATACACAAGTTTGAAAAAACATTGTTATTATTTTTCAGCTAAAATAGTTAATCATACGTAATTTCAATCGTATTTATCTGAAAATATTATTTTATAATTGCTAAATATTAATTAATAACTGTTAATTTAATATTTTAATTCAACGTGTGTGGTAAACGGGTTGTTAAAGTAGTTTTATATATAAATATAAATATAATATAGAGAAGGTATATATAGATAGAGATAGAGATATATATAGGGATAGAGAGAGAGAGAGGGAGAGGAGAGAGAGATAGAGAGAGAGAGAGAGAGAGATAGAGAGAGAGAGAGAGATAGAGATAGAGAGATAGAGATAGATATATATATAGATATATAGAGATATATATATATATATATATATATATATATATATATATATATATATATATATATATATTCAAAACTACTTTTTTTAACAAATAACCTACTACACAAATATTCTTTAATAAACAAAATTTAGCTTTTTATATATTCTTTAAGAAACAAATATTCACCGTCATTGTATCCTCCGGTTTGAATTATGCTGTCGTCTGGCATTAACGCACCGAAAGAGCACCAAACGTCTGTGAGAACCATAAGAGTACAAAAGGAATTTTAACACAATATGTGTATTCAAATGGAATGAGCAGTAAAATCTTTCTTTAAAGCACATTCGTGTGGGGTTTTGTTTTTAATATTTTCTTCAAACCATTAGTATTATTGTATTAAATAAATTTAAATAATGACTTAGCCTTGAAACTTTTTACAAGACCATAACTACTCTTTTATGAAAAAAAATTATAACTTATATTTGAAAAAAGAAGAATACGTATCTAATAATACTTGTTCGAATGATGTATGTGCCATTATGTTATGTATAAATCAAAAAGGTTTCTAAATTCAAATTCTTGGTAAATTTCAAAACAAACAAAACCATCTTTTGTGGGGTTTTGTTTTTATAAAATACAGAGAAAACTTACAAACCCTAACTCTCATGGCTTCACCTCAAATTCATTATCTTTTCATCTTCTTTCATTTACTTCTTTGGCCCTCCAATGTTCCTGACAATAACGTCATGAGGATCCACGTGGATGCACATCGAAGTAAGATTGCACGCTCATTAGATCGATTATGACGTCACGTTAAATTATATTCGTCTCTCATGGTTTTCATGTTCTTCTGGTGCATTAGTGTCTGATGGCAGCATTGTTCTGACCGGTGGATACAATGACAGTGGACAACATATCTTGTAATAAATGCTACGTGCCTACGTGAAAGAGATAGAATCTAGATTGGTTCATTGTCATTGTATCACCGGTTTGGACAAGACTGTTGTTAGCTATTAACGCACCTGAAGAACACAGAAGTCTGTGAGAACCATGAGAGTACGTAAGGAATATAACGCTACGTTCTATTCAACCGAATAAGCAGAACAGTCTTTCTTCAAAGTGCATTTGTGTGAGGTTCCGTTTTTATCCCACGGGTGCTGAAAGCTGGCGAATTCCAGCAAACCTGTATATCTTCAGTCATGATGTTCTTGGTTGTAGCTTGTAGCTTTATGAATAAATTAACGACGAGTTTTGAAGATGTAATGGTGACAAAATGCATCCCTTCTTAATAGTCTTTTGATGATTTTGTTGCTTGTTGTGATGTTCATTAGAAATGTATCAGCATAATTTGTTGAAATATATGAATTATTTCAATTCAATGTCAAGTAGTTTAGTTTTATAAATTGATGATTGGTTTTCTTATAAGTTTGTTCTTGTGTTCTTTAGTATAATTGGGTTGGATACCATGAGATGATTGGATGTGTGAGATGGATCGGGTTCAAAACGGGCTTGTAGTATTTACAACTATCAGATTATCTTTTTGTCTACTAATCTTGTTCTTTGACTATTTTTTTTCTCTTTGATGGTTTGTTTTATTTGAGTTAGATTGTTTGTATCTTTCATCTTCTGGTTGTAAAACTTCGTTTAAGAGAAATTAGAGTATAGTTTCTAGTTTTGTGACAGAATTACTAACATACATTTGTGTTTCATTTGAATTTTGCTGAATTTAACTTTATTTAGGTTGTTTTTCCTATGAAAATTCTTTTTTTTTATTGGATCTATAGGATTCTTCGTTGATGAAAACTACTTTTGGCGTAATAATGTTAAAGAAAAATGAACATGATCAGATTCAATGAAAAATGTTAAAGGAAAAACTTATATAAATATTTATAAAGATTGAAATTTAAAAACCAATTGTATACAAATTGTATATATCTACAAAAGTACTATTTTAACAAATAGTCAGAACATAAATACTTTTTATAAACAAAAGTTAGCTTTTTATAGGAGTTTGTGGTAATTTAATTATAAAATCTACAAAGGACTGTACATTATAGTTTTATAGGTGATAGTTTTATAAGTGTTACTGTGGTTTCTACTTTCTACATGTAAAAACGTATGAACGTCTTAAAGACTTTAAATAATGCAATATATAAATTATAGAATGAAAAAAAGAACATTTATTACGTGAATTGAAGGTGTAAAGCATATTCCTTATCTGGTATTCTGGTGTGTATTATAGCAACAACCTTCACATGTAGGCACCTATATTTCTTTCACACTTTGTAAAAGAACGAGATTTGAAGCTAAGAATATATTTTTTAATGTAAGTCATTCAATAAAAATTTGATATCTTGTGATGATAAGTTCATGAATTTAAGCCTTGAGAAACTTCTTTTATAAATGTATGGTAAGACTACGTAAATCAGATCGTGAAACAATCCTACATTCTTTAGGATCTAGGTAACGTTGTGAGTTCAAGTCTTACCAGCAGCAAAATTGTTGTTGGTGGGCCTGGTTCTACCACAGTGGCCTTTAGGTGGTGGGTTTTTTCCGATATTAATGGTTGGTGGGCTTGAGTTACTCAGCGCTGTCTGTGATCGCGAGTGTATAAAGTGCCTTTTTGCTATTGGGGTACTCAGGATAGCGGGCTTTATTAGTTGGTCGCTAAAAAAGACTAATTTGATTATGCACATTTAATATTCATCAATCATTCTACTTTTATAATGTGTTGATTAATTTTTACTACTATATAATACATAACATTAAAAGTTGTCATTTCAACAATAAATTAAAACGTCATCCGAATAGTCAATGCCTAAATTTCTTCTCCTCTAACATTTTCTTCCATTTTTGACCCTCTTCAATAGGCTATTCCAAGTTTTTCAATATCCATTCAATGCATTTAAATATTTAATCATATGATCCTTCTTCACTCTTTTTCATTACCTTCCGTTGAATCATCCGACGGGGGAGCAACTGGAGCGGCTGAGTATATCGCCACTTCATGGCGGGGTGGGATGAAATATTATACAATTCAAAAACGTGTCTACAATTTTAAATTGAAATTGGTCATCAAAGTTAGAGAACCTTTATTTTCATTCGAGTGTGCCCTTTGATGTTAATTGTATTTGCAAGTGAAATTTTAATATTATTTAAAATTCAGAATTACTATTACTTATATTTTATTTTTTTATATCTTTTAAGATATATTATTTTCTTAAATTTTAAATATACTATTAGGACATTCTGAATTTATGTTGTGACCTAAGTTTCACTCAAAATGAATACATGTCGAATATAATGTATTTTTACTTTTTTTTTAATTTTTGAAGTCACTTTCGTATGCATTATTGTGATATTTTAATTTTTATCTTAGTCTCGATATAAATTTTTGTTGAGATCAACCGAGTTAGATATAATATATTTTTTAACTTTTAATTCCAGAATATACCATGACGATGATATTATATTTATATGTGTGTACGAGTCAAATCTTCTTATTATAATAAAATGGTAACTAAAAATGCCACATGACATAAAATGGTAACTAGAAATGGCACATGACAACACCACATTCACTCTTAAAAAAATTTCTCGCTTCTCTCTCCTATTAAATAACTTAATTAATTACTAATTATATTATTTAATTCTATTTTTTGATTATAAGCTACTTTTAAAAAGATTAAGAAATAGATCTTTTATTAATGTTTATTTCTAGAGAAACAAATTTTTATAAAAAGAAAATTTTCTAGAACGTACATCATATTTTTTTTAAAACATAAAATATTTTTAAAATGACATTTTTTTAAATATGTTTTGTTTGAAACAAAATGTTTGATTTATTTTTTAGAAAGAAACAAAGAAAGTATAAAAATAAATTTTTAAAAAGTTGATATCATTGTTTTATTACTTATAGTACTTACTCATACATAATTAAATAACATATTATTTAGTAATTAATAAAATTTTATTCTATTTAGTATTTTATTTATTCAACCCGTGTAATACACGGGTTCACTAAATCTAGTATAATATATTTTTTAGTTTTCAAGAACAACTTTTTGAATATATTTTTTGTGCATACGTATTTGTATATACGTTTTGACATAAACTTTATTAAAAATCAAACCGTTGCATCGCGCTGTCAAAACCACTTGTATACAGATAAGCATTGCTGTATTGGTCATTTATTTTTTCATTTAACATAAACTTGCTTATATTGGCATCTAGCTTTTAATGTAATCTATAAATAACTAAGCATTGCTATATTGGTCGATAAACCAAGCATTCTTGAGTTATTTATTTATCCATTTAAATACAATACAATTAACTTCATATCACAAGCCCAAATAGCGATAATTTACTTCGATAAAAATGCATTTTATATAGTAAAGAATGTCGAAACATGTATTTTAAATTACGCCACACTCATACACACCATCTCTCTTGTCACTTCTTAGAGGTGATCGCCACCTACAAAGCACAAACCATCTTCTATCATATTTCATTCCACCAATATATCGATAGATGTGAATTTTATAAATTATAATACTGCCTCATAAATCATTAAAATTATAATACATATTAAAACTATATGTCGGTGGCGACAGTATAGTTTTAGATTCTTTTGGATTGGCCACCACAATTCTGTAATTTACAAATAGGTCCTCACATCATTTCTTTTACATAGCATACTTAAACACGTGTTGTCTGAATTAGAATGAGTAAGCACACAACAATGTTTGCAAGTGCCACGTACACATAAAACAACTGTTAAAAAGCTATACCCACTGTATTCAGATTCAGAGAAGAAAGAAATAGAGGAAGAGAGAAGGGGATGCCGAGAGAAAGAGAGAGGTGTGGAAGGACCGGCATCTTTCCACAATATTTCTATGGCGGCTACGGTGGTCACGCGATAAAGATCAACCATGGCAACTAAAAGGGATCATCTTAGCGATGACCAATACCTTCGTTTTCGACACCGCCATCCTCATCACTTTCTGCCTCCAATAACAACCCACCATTACCATTGTTGGAGCTGCCATCTTCACCCACCAGCCAAGACCCTGAATCTCCGAAGGTTTGTGTTTATTTCATCTTTTAAAAAACTGATTTCACAATGATTTTGGAAAGAAGATGAAACCAAAAAATGATTCATTTTGTAGGAGTCGAGTAGGTACTCCGGTCACCACGATCTAGATTTAGATGGTGACGGTGGATCTTGAATCTTGATGTTGCCGTTTAATGGTGATGGAGGTCTTTGATTTGGTTCTTATTGAAGAGACCATTGATCATCAAACTGCGAGAAACCTCCAACTCCGGCGACAACCATCATCAATGGTCTGGAAGATGGAAGAGAGGCTGAAAAAGGGGGGGAAGAAGCCAGAAGGTGTGTGTGTGTGTGTGAAAGAGAAAGAGAGATAAAAAAAAGATTATAAAGATCCACACTCAAAAACCCACACTTTTAAATTATTTACATGTACTTTTAAGAAGATGGAAGATTATATATACCTGTACTTTTAAATTGTTGATTTACTTTTCTTATTTCTCATATAAAATATAAATAATAAATAATATTAATAAACTTATTTCTTATTGTATTAAAAGATTGACGAAAAGCTTAATTAAATGACGCTTTCACTTTTTGTTTGAACGAGAAAACCCAAAATAATTATGTTACCGAACGTTTTTGATTTATTTTTCCTTTTCATTTAAAAAATACTTGATACTAAATCGGTTATTCATAAATGAATAAAAAAAACTATACTTTACTTACATAAATTATACAAGTAAATACACAATTTGCATAGATTTGAATGTTTAAGACTTCCTTATAAGTTATATGTTATGTTATATATGGCATAACTTATGTACGTATGTATTTGACTGAACTCGATCTACTATTTTGTTTAAAACTAACTCGATCTACTATTTTGTTTAAAACTATTGAAGCAAACATGTTTATGATTTCTGTGTTTAATATTGTTGCCACAACCATCAATGTGATCAAAATTACCCTTGATAAATTACAAATGTCAAGAGTCAGGCTAAGCCAAAGGTTAACCATCTAGAACATAGACATTTAGGGTTTTTGATATTTGTGTCAAGAATTTGGATAATAACGTGAGTGTTCAGTATCTCATTTGGCCTTAGAAATTTTGATGAGGCACTGATTAGGGTTCTTAATATTAAGTTAACCATGCTAGGGTTTGGATAATAACGTGCCTCATCATTACTGTATATACGCCATCTTCATACATAACATTATATTCGGGTTCAACAGTGTAATGGAGTGGTGATAGAATTAACTTCTTTGGAGTTGTGAGATGCTCAATGTTGCTTCCCTTTCAGACATGCAACATAGTTGTCTCTATAGAAAAATTCCTTTTTAGGCACACCATGTACCAAGTTATTTTTGATCAATTTATTCATTATTTTAAAATTGACATGACACATACATTTATGCCATAGAGTTGACTCATCACCATCAGCTTTGGAAAGAAAGCATGATACTTCACCTAATAGGGAAGCACTGTTCATATCCAGCTTGTACAAATCCCCTTTACTGGGAGATGTAAGAATCACCAATTCTTGAGGAATTGTCATCCCCGGTTTGAGAATAATGCACTCATGTTTTGTGAAAAGCATTTGGTGCTTTTGATCACAAAATTAAGAAACACTTAAAAGGTTGTGTTCAAGCTGTTTGACAAAGTTTACTTTGTCGACCGTTTAACTTGCCATTGGATACACTTCCTCTGCCTGAAATGTATCCTCCGGTCTCACCTTCAAACTGAACAGGACCTCCATAAAATATTAAAATTGTTGAAGAAGAGATATGTTCCCAGTCATGTGCCTAGAGCATCCATTGTCTACATCCACACATTATTATTCTTGTCATGTGGATGTCCCTGCACATAAGCTCAAAAGTTAGTTGTGATTGGAAACCCAAACCTTGCTGGTCTTGGGCTTTTCCAATGAAGATGGCGTATATACAGTAATGATGAGGCACGTTATTATCCAAACCGCTAGGTGTATAACCTACAGGAACTCAAATACTATCTTGTGGATCTAAGCAATCAAATGATATATAATCAACAGCCTGAGTTATATGTATGTATTTCGGTTATATGTATCCTTGATGAATGGCCACAAGCCATTTAGGATCTTTGGCAGCAATAGTGGCAGATTTAGGGGTGGTGGTGGCGAACAAGGCCCGATGAAGGGGATGAGTGTGGACCTGTGAAATGTCTGCTCAATGACGAGGCTTAAATTTGTCAGCTTTGGCAAGTGTAGTCATCGGGTGTGTGGGTGGTGGTGGAGGTGGTATAGGGGGGAATCGGGTGCGGGTGGCGTAGAGGAAGGGCCATGATCATGGTGCGATTTCAGGGAAGGGGATTGTTGTGGCCCGATGGGATCGGTTTCCACAGAAGGAGTAGAGGATGGTGAGGTGGTGGTGGAAGAAGGTTCTGTAGGAGGAGAGGGAGTTGTGGTTGCCGAAGCAGGTGGGTTCGATACAGGTGCATCCATGCAAAGGTGGCATGGTGGATGATTAGGAGGGTTGGTCATTAGAGTGGAGGGAACCTTGGTAGGAGAAGGGTGTGAGGGTTGTAGGAATTTGTCATGAAAGGTGACAGGAGGGGAGGGTAGGCCAGCCTCATGAGAAGGAGTGGATGACAAGGGAAAAACATCTTCATAACAACAACACTCTAAAATTTTATGTATGTATTTGTAATGAAAGGTTTTGATTTCACGGCGCAGTCCTGAAATGACTAATAATCTACACAATCTCAGTAGTCCATTCCTATGAGGCACTGATTAGGGTTCTTAATACATAACATTATGTTAGTTGAGCTGTAAAAGGCAACCTTGGATGCTCATTTTGTATTTATATATATAATGCCAAAGGATACACAAGATCAGTTATTATAATACTATATACAATATGAAAACTACATAACATTATGTTAGGATATATAATTTCTAAGGCTTAGCCTGATATCTAGAACATAGACATTTAGGGTTTTTGATATTTGTTTAAACTATTCGTCGCCTGTTTGCCGACCAATAGTAGGGGTCTCGGCCCCCAAAGGCACGTGTCATAGGCTAAGCTTGTGCGACGGACGAGTCGTGCGGGCCGCCTTGAAGTACAATTCCCATCAAGCGACGGGTAGAATCCTTTGCAGACGACTTAAATACGTGACGGGGTATTGTAAGTGGCAGAGTGGCCTTGCTGCCACGATCCACTGAGATTCAGCCCTGTGTCGCTCAGATTCGTCCCTCCCCCACCAAGCGCCTTCACATAATTGTCCCTTTAAGAGTTTTTATGCAGAGGTTACATTCCTATACTTGATGAAAATTTCTCTAAGTGTTGGAAATTTTCATGCTTAAATATGTCCATGTGTTGGGAATGTTCCTCGTCCAACGTCGACCGTGAACGCTAGTTGGGACATGACACAAATAAGTTGTCCAAGCGTTGGAAATTTTCTTGCCCAATATGTTGATACAATAACCGTTGGCCGGGAACGCGAGTGGCACGACGACCCAAAATTTGTCCAAGTGTTGGAATTTATGTCGCCCGATATGTTGCAATAACCTTTGGTCGGGAAAATATCTCCTTGACATATATATATATATACCTCACTTTAAAAGGAATTTTAAAGTGATGGACTTGTTGAGGCTGGCCTACCCTCCCCTCCTACCACCTTTCATGACAAATTCCTACAACCCTTACACCCTTCTCCTACCAAGGTTCCCTCCACTCTAATGACCAACCCTCCTAATCATCCACCATGCCACCTTTGCATAGATGCACCTGTATCGAACCCACCTGCTTCGGCAACCACAACTCCCTCTCCTCCTACAGAACCTTCTTCCACCACCACCTCACCATCCTCTACTCCTTCTGTGGAAACCGATCCCATCGGGCCACAACAATCCCCTTCCCTGAAATCGCACCATGATCATGGCTCTTCCTCTACGCCACCCGCACCCGATTCCCCCTATACCACCTCCACCACAACCCACACACCCGATGACTACACTTGACAAAGCTGACAAATTTAAGCCTCGTCATCGAGCAGACATTTCACAGGTCCATACTCATCCCCTTCACCGGGCCTTGTTCGCCACCACCACCCCTAAATCTGCCACTATTGCTGCCAAAGATCCTAAATGGCTTGTGGCCATGCACCATGATGGACTTGTTGATTAGGGTTTTTGATATTTGTTGTTTTCACAACCATGATGGGATACATATAATCAACCACCCGAACCAACCCCTTTTTCCTCTTTTCTTCTTATTTCCCTCTTCTCCTCACTAGATGGCTGATTTGTGAGTGTGGGGGAGAGGGTAAGGGCTGCCCTCTCCCTTATATACTCCCACTCGCCCAACTTTCTTTCGTTGGCGAGTTTGATCCCTCGACTTTGGACTTTATTTCTTTTTCTTCCTTCGTCGGCTTCAAAATAGTAAATAACCGGGTGTTACAATATACGTATATATATATACATACATATATATATATATATATATATATATATATATATATATATATATATATATATATATATATATATATATATATATATACGTATATATACATGTATACGTAGTAAAAAGGACATAGACATCCGAATAGTCATTACTAACTGCCTTCACAACAAGAAAATGCTTCCAATATGAAAATACTCTTTTTGGCATCCTCAAACTCCTCAATCTTCTTTGCTGATACGACTTTATGCTCCTGGAATTGGGCAATCTCTTGGCTCTGAGCAGCCATTTGCTGTGCCTGCTGCTCAATCAGCTGAGCTTGCTGAGAAATCTGCTAGGATTGTGCAGCTGTGAGATCTGCCAACTGACGAATCTGTGCAGTCTTCTCGTCATCGGCTGCTAACAGACGCATCACCATACGGTTCAGCGCTGATAGCTGTTCCTCTACCCCAATGGGAGGTAGAGGTGATCCATATAGATGGGTAGGATGTGATGATGGCCCAGCTTGGTGGCTAGCGGTGGTGGTGGTGGCAGTGGTGAAGATTGGGTTAGGTCTAGATGATAGTGGTGGTGATGTAGGTGTGAATGATATGGTGGTAGATGTGAAATCCTCCTTGTCTCACCCTAATGTGGCCGCAAAGGCCACTTACGGCAGCCTCTTATTCGACAAACCCTAATTAGGGCATCCCCTTTCGGCTGTAACCCTATTCGGCCGTATTTTCTTCACGCTGCGAAACCGACTGGCACATCCGTTCCTTCCGCGAGTGTGGACAACGAAGACCGGGACAAAACCGTGTTCATCCTTCGGCAACCGCGGTTGTGAACAAGTTCCGCATCGGATCTTGTATTGTTGAATTGCTTTCTTCAGATCTTCAATGATTTTAGCAATCTAACCATGAAATCTCATCAAAATCAATATGAATCCATCAACTCCGGCTCTGATATCAATTGTGTGTTCCCGTTATGAACGGGAACAATGAGCATGGATCTTAGGATTCATATTGATAATAACAAAACTTGAATGATTAGATGCCAAAACAATAATAATGATGATGAAGATGATGAACATAATGTGTTTAATGTTTGATGTTTATTGCTTTGATGATGAAATCATCATACATGTAGGATGATGATATAATGATATTGTTGATGGAATTAATTCCCACCCTTGGTGGAGAATTATTCACTTTTACATGAATGATATATGTTGCTATATATACTAATCTAGCAATTACAATAATTACAAAATAAACCCTAGACTAATATTTTTGTTGCTTTTGTTCTTCAAGTCTTCAACTTCAATAATATTAGAAATCTTCAATTTCTTCTTAGGTAGAATACCCAACATTAGTGAATACAACGAGAGCCTCATAGAAAGCAGTTTTAATTTTTAAGGGGAATAGCCATGAAAACCACAAGTGATCATCAATGAATATGGCATAATAACGGTAGCCATCGAGGGACATAACGGGGGATGGTCCCCATAGATCACAATGGACAAGGTCAAGTGGTTTCAAGGCGCGTTTAACATTATCAACAAATGGTAACTTATGAGCTTTAGCCATTTGACATGAAGAGCATAAACCAGGTTTAGGTAACACCGAAGTTAAAGATAACAATCCAAGTTTTTGAAGTAAAACAATTGTATCAAAACCAACATGACCCAAACGAGAGTGCCATGTTTCATATGAAGCTTTCAGAGCAGTAGTAGCCATGAGGGCTTTATTTGCTTCCGGGTGTAAAACATAAAGCCCATCTTCACGACTTCCTCGGGCCAGAACCTTCTTGGTTCGACGGTCCTGAAAAAAGAAGCAACGATCAGAAAAAATCACATCAATGTCGGTGTCGTTGGTGAGTTTACTCACAGACAACAGATTTTTAGTTATGTGCAGAACGACAAGAACATCACGTAACAAAATAGAGTTAGAGAGTTTGGCGGTGCCTCGATGGGTGATAGGTAGAGTCATACCATTGCCAAAGGTAACCGAAGGATTACCTACGGGAGTCGCTGGGTTGGAGACCGAGGCAGCAGAGGGGGCCATGTGATCAGTGGCCCCAGAGTCAACATACCAGTCAAGTCCGAAGGATGAGACATGGCACTGAGCATGAAAGGCTTGTGCCAACTAATCATCGACAGTGCATGCTTGGAGGCGTAAGAGGCAAGACTGGGGCAGTTGTTGGCATAATGTCCGGAAGATCGACAAAGTTGGCAGTTGGGTTGACGTCGCCCACAGCCCCGACCGCCAGCTGTCCCGGAACCACGAGCAAACCGATTCGCTCGGCCACGGGATGTTGAAGGCAAATGACGGGCATGGGCAGTAAAGGCAGCAACGGGCGTTGAGGATCCATGAAGAGCACGAATGAATAGTTCATGGCGCTCGGCCCGGGCCAGGAGGTCGCTGAATGGAGGTGGCGGTCGAGAGGCACGAACTGAGGTGGAGAATGTCTCGAAGGACGGTCCAAGCCCATAGGAACCAGTGAACTTGACAGTATCAGCAACGGGGTGACCAATGGCCGCTAACTGGTCACAGAGAGACTTGAAGGAGCGTCCAAACTCAGCAACAGATTTGTCACCTTTGGTTAATTGACGAAGTTGATCACGGAGTTGTGAACACGTTTGATGAAGGTGTTGTTGTACGTATTCTCAAAGGCAAGCCAGATCTCGCGAGCAGAAGTGAGACCAACGATGAGGGAGATAGCCTCCTCAGTAAGTGAGGCTTGAAGGATGATGACAGTGCGTCGATCATCAACGATCCAAGTGGAGAACGCGGGATTTGGAATCAACTTTTCAGATTCAAGTAAAGTTGGGGAGGGGGCAACACCGGTGCCATCAACATGAGGGAGAAGATTTTGATAAGTGAGGATGGGAGTGATTTGGTTTTTCCATAGTATATGGTTTTGTAGATGAGAGTTTGATAGTGAGAATGTGGACAAGGGTGTTAAGGGGAAGATCATGAGTAGAAGTTTAGAACCTTGTATGGAAACAAAGTAATAGTTTAGAAGAAAAGAACTAACCTTTGGTGCAAGAAATCCCAAGTCAAAATGTAAAATCTTGAACGTTTTTGTTGTGCTTTTGAAGAAAGAAACGCCGACAACAAGCAAGTAGAAAGACCATTTAAAAATATAAACAAAAAACTAACCTTGTTCTTGAGCTTGAGTCTCGTAATATGAAGAAGGAACTATCAATTTTTACAAATTATTACAAGTGATATTGGAGTAAATAGGTAGCCTCACTTTTTTTAGGGTGCCCTTATAAAGCAGAAAGCGCTTTATGGTTGTTGAAAAACTTGGTTTTTGATATTGCTTTGATGTAAAAGCACTTATCCTTTGGCTATACACCACGGGAACTAGATATAATATTAACTTATTCAGAAAACGCCACACCAAACCGAAATAGTTGCAAACATGATATCATTAGACTTCTTTATACTATTATATATATATAATAGTATGAGGCACTGATTAGGGTTCTTAATACATAACATTATGTTAGTTGATTTCTTGTTGATATTGCAGACATATCGTAGTCCATTCCTATGAGGCACTGATTGAGCAGGCAAAGATATTGCACGCTCATTAGATCGATTATGACGTCACTTTAAATTATATTCGTCTCTCATGGTTTTCATGTTCTTCTGGTGCATTAGTGTCTGATGGCAGCATTGTTCTGACCGGTGGATACAATGACAATGGACAACATATCTTGTAATAAATGCTACGTGCCTACGTGAAAGAGATAGAATCTATATTGGTTCATTGTCATTGTATCACCAGGGAACATTGAATGATACCTGATTACAAATACCATACTAACACTCGAACCTACTAATTATATAAGAAGCAATCAAATCATCTTCGAAATTTTCAAATTTTAAATGATAGCCAGTGTCTTTTGTAGGGATGGATTTTTAATTTTATATATATATATATATATATATATATATATATATATATATATATATATATATATATATATATATGTATATATGTAAACTCAAATAGTTTACATGTGTTTTCAATCTTGATGTGGGTATTGTGAAATTATGGGTTTTGGATGATCATTATTTAGGGTTTTTGATATTTGATATTTACACAACAACATCATGGGTTTACGTACCAAATGCTACGTGCCTACGTGAAAGAGATAGAATCCACTTGACTTTTCTTCTGGGACATTCAAAAACATATATATAATGTTAAGAGAGAAAGAGTCAAGGAGGATTTTACATTTGGACCCTATCACATGGTTCAAGTGATGAGAAAATGAAAGCTTGCTTCCAAAGCAAAGTTGCTTTCAAAAGAAACTAATTCTTTCGATGGGAAAATAGCTTTGGAAGTTAAGCCAAAGAAAATTCAAATGATTTCACGACAGCAGTCCATTCCTATGATGGACTTTAATAGTTACAAAAGTAAATTTTATGTATGTATTTCGGTTATATGTTATGTATTAAGAACCCTAATCAGGTCCATACTCATCCCCTTCACCGGGCCTTGTTCGCCACCACCACCCCTAAATCTGCCACTATTGCTGCCAAAGATCCTAAATGGCTTGTGGCCATGCACCATGAACTTTCTGCTTTTCATAACAACAACACCTGGACCTTAGTTTCAAGACCCAAAGATCACAACGTTGTCAGTTCTAAATGGTTATTTCGTATCAAGTATCAGTCCGATGGTTCTATCGATCGCTACAAAGCACGTCTTGTCGCTCGTGGTTTCACCCAAATGTCGGGTGTTGACTACTTGCACACCTTTAGTCCGGTAGTAAAAGCTACCACCGTTCGCGTTGTTCTCACCTTAGCAACCCTTAATAGTTGGCCACTTCACCAACTAGATGTCAACAATGCTTTCTTACATGGTCACCTTAATGAGTGCATCTATATGGAACAACCACCTGGTTTCATTAACCCCCAATTTCCCAATCATGTGTGTAAACTAAACAAGGCGTTGTATGGACTCAAGCAGGCACCAAGGATGTGGTTTCATCGGCTAAGTGCTTTCTTAGTCGAAAATGGTTTCACTTGTAGCCGAGCGGATCCATCTTTATTTATATTCAAAAAAAGGACTTGCATCATGTACTTATTAGTCTATGTGGATGATATCATTCTCACTGGTAATCAAGATCATGTTCTCAAGGATTTCATACATCGGTTGAACACCACATTTGCCATCAAATACTTGGGGAATCTTAACTACTTTCTTGGGCTAGAGGTTACTCATGCCTCAAATGGGCTATTCTTGAATCAGTCCAAGTATGCCACTGAAATTTTGGAGCGTGCAAACATGTTGGACGCCAAACCGGTCCCCACTCCTCTTGCGCAAAATATCTCCTTGACATATATATATCTCAAGTTATTAATTAACTATTTTGTTATAATTGTTAAGATATTGAACACAAATAATAATAAAACCGAAAATGAAACGTAAAGTGTAAAACACTTTTTAATAATAATTTAAACGGATAAAAGTTACATCTAGACATCAAATCTCAAAGTGTTATTAGCTATAACACTTTCATCATTAGCAATGATATCGATTATATGGCATGTCTTGAGGTACTCCCTCAATATACTTTATGCACTCATACTATCAAGTTTCTCATCTTATCTTGAAACTCTAATTTAAATAGTTAAAATCGAAAGAAAAAAAAACACAACGTTATGTATACACTATCTTATTCATAAGTAGTTGTATTTAAATAATTATTTCTATTCACAACAACCTCGAGTTGTTTTTTTTTCCGAATAATCTCATCAAGACTATTATATGATTTGAGACGCGTTACTTCTCACATAAGTAGCTAATCATTTTAGATTGCAAAACACATGTTTTATTCATTCAAAACATGTTGTTTTTTCCGAATAATCTCATCGAGAATATTATGTGATTTGAGACGCGCTATTTCTCACATGAGTAGCTAATCATTTTAGATTGCAAAACACATGTTTTATTCTTTCAAAACATTTTCTAGCTTTGCAATTTTTAAAAATATATCATTTTTATTTTATCTCTTGATCACAATAGTCAAAACCATAAACTACAAAAATGGTTTTATAGTGTAAATTAATATCTAACACGCTCGTTAGAAGACAAACAATTACAAACCGTTTTTTTTTCAAAAAAATTATTTAACATTTTTCGATTTGTAGAATAAATCGTTTTAACACATTCATTACAGAATGAACGTTTTTAAACACATTTTGGTTTATACACATAAACCGTTTCTAACAAATGATTACAACAATCATTTTAAATATTACGGTTCTTATTACATAAACTGTTTTCTAACACGCTCGTTAGAAAATAAATGATCACAAATATTATTTTAAGCTTACTGGTTAGAAATAACCACTTCTAACCCGTACGTTAGAAATAAACGAATACAATGAATCGTTTTAAAAACTTTCCGATTTATATATAATTAATCTAGTTCTAACTTACTCGTTAGAAATAAACGATTACATAAATCGTTTTTTTTATATATAAAATATAATCCGGTTCTGACACGCTTGTTAGAAATAAACAACTACAAAAATATTGTTTTTAAGCTTATCAGTTTATATACAATAAACCCGCTTCTAACACGCTCATTAGAACTAAACGATTACAAAATCGTTTGTAAGCTTCTCGTCTCATATAAGAAAGACTATTTCTCTTTTTGTTGTTACAAAACACTAGTTTTAATTTCTTTCTAAAACAAAATTTGGTTTTGCTTAAATCATTGTAATCATGAATAGTTTTGAAACTATAAACCCATGATTTTTTAATGGCTTTTAGTAATTAAACCATGTCTAACACACATGGTAGATTGTTAAACATTTATAAAAGTGTTTTAACACATGATAGAATCAAAATATTCGTTTAATAACACTGTATTTTGGATATTAGATTGTACTCCAATCTTTATTATAATCCAAACACGACGTCGTACTACGATATTTCCCAAAAAAAATTGTTTGATTTTAACAAAATCTCAAATAATATTTTTAAACATTTCGTGAACCTAAAAAACCATAGTGATAAGGTTTTAAAAATCCCTTTGAGAAACCTCATTAGATCTACTGAGATTGTGTAGATTATTAGTCATTTCAGCGTATGAGCTTCATAAACTCGTTGACCTCATATTATTCAGATTTGACTTTGTTTGACCCTGACTTTATATTAACTTTTTCAAACTCTTTTTCCAGATTAACACAAGGCATTTTACCCTTTGCCTTTGAAGTGGCCTCCTTTTGTTTTGTTCCAGTTTCATTAGAAGTACATGAGGAATCTGGATCACTTACAAAAGGAGTAGACACCACATGATCCTTGATTGGATTGTTATTTATTAATTCTGAATTTTTTTAAGACTTAATATGTAAAAGCACGGGGTGCCAGTGAATCATATCCGACCGTGATAGCAGATTCACTTCACGTTTTTGGCAGACACTACAGAAAGCGATGGGCACTCGGTTAGACATGAGTACAGCCTATCATCCACAAACAGATGGCCAGAGTGAACGAACTATACAAACGCTAGAAGACATGTTGAGAGCGTGTGTAATTGATTTTGGTGGTAGTTGAGATGCTCATCTACCGTTGATTGAGTTCTCCTACAACAACAGCTACCATACAAGCATTGGATGTGCTCCATTTGAAGCGTTATATGGAAGGAAATGCAGATCTCCCGTTTGTTGGGCCGAAATTGGTGAAGTCAGCTAACAGGCCCAGAGATCATCCAAGAGACAACAGACAAGATTTTCCAAATCAAAGATTGACTTAAAGCCGCGCGAGATCGCCAAAAGAGCTATGCCGACAATCGTCGGAAGCCTCTAGAATTCAATGTTGGGGATCGTGTGTTACTCAAAGTCTCCCCTTGGAAAGGAGTCGTTCGATTCGGAAAGAAAGGGAAGTTAGCCCCAAGATACGTTGGACCATTTGAGATCACTGAAAGGATCGGTCCAGTGGCTTACCGGTTAAGGTTGCCACAAGAGCTTAGCGGTGTGCATGATACTTTACACGTGTCAAACCTCAAGAAATGGTTGGCCGATGAATCCCTTCACGTGCCAATCGAGGAAATCAAAATTGACGACAAGCTTCATTTTGTTGAGGAACCCATTGAGATCATGGATCGAAAGGTCAAGCAACTGAAGCACAGTAGGATACCTATTGTACGCGTAAGGTGGAATTCAAAACGAGGGCCAGAGTTTACATGGGAACGTGAAGATCAGATGAAACTCAAATTTTCACATCTTTTCGAGGATGACACTCTTGGACCTAACTCCAGCTGAATTTCGGGACGAAATTCTCTCAACTGGGGGATATTGTGACATCCGTCACCTTAAGGTCCGTCAATTAACGTGTTTGTCCGTTATCTATTCTTTGATCGGTCATTCCTCATCCTTATTTGACTCTTTATGTGGATATCATGTGTGCATTATTATCGTTGTGTGTGCATTCGTTATAACCATGTGTTAACCTTAAAAAGACTTTTAAAATTTCCTTTTTGAAAACGTCAAATATATCATTTTATAAATATAATACATGTTTTTAATATAACCATTTCTTAAGTCATAACAACATTAAATGAACTTTTACAATTATAATAAAACATCTAATAAAGTCGTTTTTCAACCGAACCAAATTTGGGAAAACTCGGGGGTTAAGTGCAGGGACTAAACTTGTAATTTTGCAAACTTGGGCTGGGTATAAATACCCTCTTACACTTAGAGTATTTTCTAGTGCATTGTGTAAAACTTCCGAAGCATTCTAGACTTCAGTACTTAGTGCATGTTGCAGAGACACTTTGGATGTTTTGGGTTGCATCAGACTTAAGGAATCCTTACAAACTCCCCCTAGGCTGATGCTACCAAAACACTTAGAAGATCTTCAAATGTTGGTGGTCTTCAGTACAATCATGACCATTCCTTTCTTCATTAGATGGTCAGGATCATCAAGACCTTCATAGTATCTTCTCATCTCAAAGAGATCATGCAGAGGTAAGTTGATTATGTCTTGCCAAGAGTAGACATTCTCAACACCTTGATCTCTGATTACATGCCATCTTTCTGGATTGGTAGAGTAAGTCCAGGACAAGATGGGTGTCTCAGTTGTTAGAGGAGCCACTTGCATAGGAGTTGATTGGGCTGCCTCATCATGCACTTCCTCAGGTTGATCTGACTCAGCTTGACGTGTAGAGGTAGATGACTTAGGCTTCTTCTTCTTTGTCTTTGGTTTAGAAGCCATTCTCTTCTTCCTCTTAGATGACTTTAACTGAGAAGACTGGTCTGCAGCACCTTGTTGATCATCATTGTCTTTCTCAGTTGGGTGTTCCTCCCTCACAGGTTCAGAAGGAGAGTGCCCTATAATATTGAAATTAAATCTGATATTAAGTTTTTGAATATCCTAAAATTGGATTTTAAAAGTGTTGAATCTGACTATCAAAAGAAAATTGAAGATAAAGAAAATTGTGTCCTCTTTAAAACATGAATGTATCAATTATAGGTCTCAAATAAAAGATTTAATCTCCAAATTGATTGAGGCTAAAGCCTAGCTAGTAATAGTTGAGGCTCAAGCCAGGAAGCATGTCATTTCTAAGCAAAACTTTCAAGCCATTCTTGCATCATCCTCCCACTCAAAGATTTTATATCAAAACAACGGCGGTTTGGGAACCAATGAAATTGCTCCACCACACTCTTATGAGTTCATTAGACAACCAAGATGTGGAACTCAAGAGCAAGAGGTTCCAACTGCTGACCCACCACACCATGAGTTGAAGGATGATAAACTATGGAGACCATCACAGGGAAGGACCAGGTAGATCAACCCACATCCACAAGTGATGATCAAGCCCTAACTACCAAAGACAGAAGAAACAGGGCTAAGGAAGCCAGAAGAAATGCCAAGAAAGTGGCTGTTCAAGTTTTGTTATTATCAATATGAATCCTAAGGTGGAACAGGTAATAAATAAGATTATGAAACTATATCGGAGTGGAAGTTTATGTAAAAGCACGTTGAGGTCTTGAGTGTTATGAATTGAATCAATATCATCCAAAAGAATATTAGGTTACAAAAGGAATTGAATCAATATCCTTTGGCTATATAATACATAACATTATGTTAGGATCCAATCATAATCTAGAGATGGGACATAGTTACAGCTGCTCAATCATGTGATAGGGTCCAAATATATATATATATATATATATATATATATATATATATATATATATATATATATATATATGTATATATATGTATGTATATATATACGTATATATATATATAATAGTATAAATTACAAGTACTTAAAAGTACTTGTAACTTTTAAGATCTGATCTGTATCATAATAAACACACAACACACAAAACGCCACACCAAACCGAAAGAAAAAGAAGCATAAGAGACGTATATCTTCATCAATGATCATCCAAAACCCATAATTTCACAATACCCACATCAAGAGTTGCCCCCAAATCGTGTTGTTCGTTCAATTTCACGCCCAAATTGCAGGTACCCATCTTTGATTCATGTTTGATTTCGCCAAATCGATGTTGTAATTGATGTTTCGTTTTGATTTGGTGTTTGAGTGGGTGTTTGATTGGGTGTTATTTGTGGTGTAGTGATCATGGAGAAGTGGAGACGAAAGGGTGATAAATGTATCAAGAATTCGCGAGAACAAAGTCTAATTTTCATTACAGAAAGCCACCTGTTGGTATGATTTTGTGACAATATGTTAGAAATTATATAGTTTGTATGTTTGTAATTTTGTTTGCATGCATTTTGGGGTTCAAGATTGAGGGTAAATTATATGAATTTGGTGCTCATTGATTGTGTATTTTGTTCATAGTTGACTTTGTTAAAATTTTATGAGAGGTTACTTAACCCTATGCATGTTTAGATGTTCATATATATAATAGTATAAAGGGAATTGTGCACCAGTTCACTTCTGCCTACACGCCTCAGATGAATGGCGTTGCTGAGAGAAAGAATCGAAGCTTGATAGAGACAGCACGGACAATGCTAGCAGACCCGAAACTGCCTATCCAATTCTGGAATGAGGCAGTGGCAAATGCATGTTACACATTAAATCGAGTTCTGGTAGTCAAGCACCATGGCATGACATGTTACGAGTTACTACAACGACGTAAACCTAATCTGGAGTATCTCGAACCATTTGGCGCGCCGTGCACACTTCTGAAGAAGACTCAAGAAGGAAAATTCAGCCTCCACAAATACCAAAGCCAATTATTTTAACAAATATTGTACTTATTGTGTCATGGCTTATTGTGTATGACGATAGAAATATTCATCAATCATTCTACTTTTGTAAAAACAACAAATATCAAAAACCCTAAATAATGATCATCCAAAACCCATAATTTCACAATACCCACATCAAGATTGAAAACACATGTAAACTATTTGAGTTTACATATATACATATATATATATATATATATATATATATATATATATATATATATATATACATATATATATATATATAATTTAAAATCCATCCCTACAAAAGACACTGGCACCTCCAAAATTTTGAGTGTTCTGAAATAAAAGGTGTATATAAATTTGATAACCTCACATCAAAAAACTAATTATTAAGAACCCTAATTGGTACCTACCTCTGTAATCTGAAGAACAACATCATTTCTCCTGAGGTACTTTCCAAGCAATCGAGGCGCAAGATCAAGGGCGTCAATTTGGTAAAATTCAGGGCCCAAAATTGGGATTTCTCGAAGGAAAAAGAGGGTTTTGGTTCTATTGAATGAATAGTGGGTTGAGTTGGGGTTTTTTGTTTGATTGTTGTAGGTTTTGCTTTCGATTTGAGCTTCAGATTTGGTTTGTTCTTGATGGTATTAGGTTTGAAATCACTTGTGGAGGAATTTGTGGGTTTTAGGGGTTTAATGACTCGATTGAAGCGCTTTGTGATCTTCATTTTGGGGATGAATTTTAGGGTTTTTGATTGTTTTTGCAGCGGAGAAGATGATCAGATGAGAAGGTTTTGGCGGGTGTGAAAATACCACTGAGATGTAAGGGTCTCGGGGCATTTGTAATTTAATTTAGGGTGAGACACCTCTTCAGGACAGTTCATTCCTACAACAACAAGAAAATTATAAATGATTTGTATCATTACTTTTACTTGATGAAGACTTGTGTCAAGAATTTTATGTGAAGACTCGTTGGAGTATATACTAAAGACGTTTGTTCGAATCAAGTTTGGTACATAAATATTGTTTATATTTATTTTTTTTGTCGTATTTGTAAACGTATTGTACTAAAATATTTCTCATGGCTAACGAGAGTATCGTTAGAATTATTATTTTTGAATATAAAAGTGAACCTATTTCCTACAATCTTAAAACAGATTTCGTGATGGGATTTTTAAAACCTTATCACTATGGTTTTTTAGGTTCACGAAATGTTTAAAAATATTATTTGAGATTTTGTTAAAATCAAACAATTTTTTTTGGGAAATATCGTAGTACGACGTCGTGTTTGGATTATAATAAAGATTGGAGTACAATCTAATATCCAAAATACCGTGTTATTAAACGAATATTTTGATTCTATCATGTGTTAAAACATTTTTATAAATGTTTAACAATCTACCATGTGTGTTAGAGATGGTTTAATTACTAAAAGCCATTAAAAAATCATGGGTTTATAGTTTCAAAACTATTCATGATTACAATGATTTAAGCAAAACCAAATTTTGTTTTAGAAAGAAATTAAAACTAGTGTTTTGCAACAACAAAAAGAGAAATAGTCTTTCTTATATGAGACGAGAAGCTTACAAACGATTTTGTAATCGTTTAGTTCTAATGAGCGTGTTAGAAGCGGGTTTATTGTATATAAACTGATAAGCTTAAAAACAATATTTTTGTAGTTGTTTATTTCTAACAAGCGTGTCAGAACCGGATTATATTTTTTATATAAAAAAAAACGATTTATGTAATCGTTTATTTCTAACGAGTAAGTTAGAACTAGATTAATTATATATAAATCGGAAAGTTTTTAAAACGATCTTTGTATTCGTTTATTTCTAACGTACGGGTTAGAAGTGGTTATTTCTAACCAATAAGCTTAAAATGATATTTGTGATCATTTATTTTCTAACGAGCGTGTTAGAAAACAGTTTATGTAATAAGAACCGTAATATTTAAAATGATTGTTGTAATCATTTGTTAGAAACGGTTTATGTGTATAAACCAAAATGTGTTTAAAAACGTTCATTCTGTAATAAATGTGTTAAAACGATTTATTCTACAAATCGAAAAATGTTAAATAATTTTTTTGAAAAAAAACGGTTTGTAATTGTTTGTCTTCTAACGAGCGTGTTAGATATTAATTTACACTATAAAACCATTTTTGTAGTTTATGGTTTTGACTATTGTGATCAAGAGATAAAATAAAAATGATATATTTTTAAAAATTGCAAAGCTAGAAAATGTTTTGAAAGAATAAAACATGTGTTTTGCAATCTAAAATGATTAGCTACTCATGTGAGAAATAGCACGTCTCAAATCACATAATATTCTCGATGAGATTATTCGGAAAAAACAACATGTTTTGAATGAATAAAACATGTGTTTTGCAATCTAAAATGATTAGCTACTTATGTGAGAAGTAACGCGTCTCAAATCATATAATAGTCTTGATGAGATTATTCGAAAAAAAAACAACTCGAGGTTGTTGTGAATAGAAATAATTATTTAAATACAACTACTTATGAATAAGATAGTGTATACATAACGTTGTGTTTTTTTTTCTTTCGATTTTGACTATTTAAATTAGAGTTTCAAGATAAGATGAGAAACTTGATAGTATGAGTGCATAAAGTATATTGAGGGAGTACCTCAAGACATGCCATATAATCGATATCATTGCTAATGATGAAAGTGTTATAGCTAATAACACTTTTAGATTTGATGTCTAGATGTAACTTTTATCCGTTTAAATTATTATTAAAAAGTGTTTTACAATTTACGTTTCATTTTCGGTTTTATTATTATT
Source organism: Flaveria ramosissima (assembly GCA_025215565.1). Lineage (NCBI taxonomy): Eukaryota > Viridiplantae > Streptophyta > Magnoliopsida > Asterales > Asteraceae > Flaveria > Flaveria ramosissima. The sequence continues at coordinate 17,035,621 of CM046040.1, forward strand.
TGTGTTCAATATCTTAAGATAACACATGTAATATTTACAACGAAATAAATTAATTTCTATTATAACTTTCAAAATGATTTTGAAGGAAATAATTTAAATGGAAATATATAACTTTAAACGGATAGTGCAGTAAGAGATTTGCATAAAAAAATCTTGAGAGTTGTTGAATTGTTTTAAGCGTCGAAGATGAGACATCAAATGTCATAGAATATCATGAGATCAAAAATATGATAAGTGTATCATGAGATCGAAAATATGATAAGTGTATTGAGATGAAATACACAAGTATGAGATATACCGATAAACTACATTTGAAATTATCATAAAGATTCACAAGTGTGGATAAATCTACATATGAAAGCAATATATGCTATCTTTAATGAATTTTGCTAAATTCATTTTGAAAGATCTAAATGTTGATACGTCTACCATCATAATATTGTTAAAGTTATGTGGAAGATTTTTCTTTCGTTTGGGAAAGTATCCTTGTTATACATAGCTTAAAGGGAACAACAATACATGTGTGCCAATAACTCTAGAAAAAATTTATGAATTACATATTATTTAGTGTCACTCTATCTTAATGTAATATTGATTGTAGACGAGTTTTATTTATCTTGTTAATGATAAATGTATTCACCAAAGTGAATTAAATCAAGACTTATTACTAAGTCTTTATAAGTCAAAGGGAAGATAGTGCCCTTTGCACTTCGCACACTCGCACTGTTGTGCTTAAAAGTCGGTTGAGAAGTTTTGAAAAATGCTACTGAGATCTTGGTCTTAACTCAATGCCAACTACTGAAGTGTGTGTATGCAATATTGGTACCGAGCTTACCTTTGAGTTGCTACCAACCTATTGTGGTAATGTCGAGTTCCGGTAGTTACTACCGACTGGCTGCTGCTGAGTTGGTGCTGAGGCGACTACCGGGTCCAGCGTTATGACTGGTAACTTGCTTGTGGATGAGAGGTAAAAAGGAAAGCGAGTTATGTCCCTCAATCGAATGATGACGAATAAGTCTCATGATTTGTCTATAATAAGATATGGATATGGACAAGGGATAATGTGTTATTTCTTAAAGCTGTGAAGGATCAGAATGATGCATCTTCTGTTCACATGCTAAAGTACTGTAGTCTAAAGCATGCTAGCCTAGTACTTATCAATTATGATGCTTTAAGGACGTCAATTATGTATAGACAAAGTTGAAAGAGGATATTCATTCGGTTCAAGGAGGTTGATATAACCTATGGAAAACTTAACTAACTAGATAATATTATCTAGTATACAAAGCTTAATGAGGAGGACTTAGTTTTCTAGGTTTGTCCGATAGCAAACCTCACTTTGAAATCAAATTGCAGGAGGGAGATGCCATTTTAGAAACAACCCTTTAGGGTATGTAGAAATGGTTTTGTGAGAAGTTTTCTCAAATATATTTAGAAAGGGAGAACCTTTCATTACCTTATATGGATGTTATCTAATAACACTTAAATGTGGGGGTTTCTTGCATTTGAAAATAAAATGTTAGCAATATGGATTTTGACAATCTAAAGATATTGCAAACACATGATCTAGTGTAGATTACAAAGTTCATAAGAAGTCTATGATAGACTCAAATTCTAATTGGCTAGATTTAGAATCTTGATAGATGTCTACTACCAAAGACATAAAAGAGATGTGTTCGTCTTGAAATAAGAATTGTATTCTTAATACACTTAGAAGTTTCACAAAAGACATTATTAACTTACAAGTTAAGAACACATCATGAAAACTTATCTCGATTTAAGTTATCTATATCGACTTGACAAAGTGATATATAATAATTTTGGATCCAAACAACCAGTGGGTTGAAATGAGATGAGATAGAGAGGAATTGGACTAAAGCCCGTAGAAAAAAAAGGAATATGAGGGAAACCTAACCTAGTTGACTGGAGATCCCAAGATCTAGGTTCAATAGGACAACTTAATCATATGACCAACGGAGTCACTACAGGGGAGTACCCTAAAACGAAAAGGGAGTGACGAACTTCCTAGTCCATTCACTCTGGGGGAGTACCCCGAACCAGTGACCAAGGAAAGGTTAAGCATATTCAGGTTAAATGATTGTGTTAATCAATATAACCATAATGCTTTTAATGATTCATGGAATCACTATGTTAGAGAGAAGTGGGGTCGCTTCGAATGGATTTGTGGGGTGGCGCAAATCCTAGAGCTGTCGCAGAACCAGGATAGTGATCCATGACCATAACGGACACGACAATGAGGGGATGTGCCCGACTAGGGAGAGTCTTGTGTGAATGTATATTGTCGTCTACACCAAAAGGGGTCTGTTCAAAGACATCGCGTCTACACACCACCAGTAGGCTAAATATGCTTCACAAAGAAAGGTTCAATGGGAACACCAACCTATCCTGCAAGACTCAACTGTCGAGTTTTCATTGGGAATTTTGTGTGTTTTGATCGATCTCCATTCATGTGGGGAATTGTTGGAATTTTGGACACAAAATAATTATATTTATATGTTTTTATATAAATAGTTATTTATTTATTGGTTTAAGTTCTCGTTTTGTAACGAACTAACCGTGTCCAAACTGAAGCTAAGATGAATTAGATATCGATGCTCGAAGTTAAGTGGTCGAAATGAAGAAAGTAAAACTTGGGTGATTATTGTAGGAAATTTTGTAATTTCTTGCATAATGCTAATAAAACCATGTATTTATTAACATGGATGTTTTATGTTGACCAAATCTTTTAATAAATATTATGAATGTCTATTATGGATCATAATTTTATTAAAATTGGTATTAACTAGTCATGAATAAAATGAGAGTTTTAATTTGGTCTCATAAAACATTTCATAAATCAAATGGGAGTTTTGGTTGTGAATCATAAAACTCACATTAATATGAACTTATTAGCATGAGTATATAAACAAACTCATGATGATGAAAAGTGAGAAGAAGAAGAAATATATTTTCTTTAGTATCCAAGTTTTATAGAAATTTAGAAATGAGCACTCTCTAAATTGTTCTTCATACACCATCATCTTTAATCTTGTTCCATATAACTTCATAACACATATACTTTACCCGGTGATCTCTTGGGCCGAGGCACTCTCCGGCAGTACATACTGCTTTGGCTGTTGTACCCTGGGAGACAGACGCGTTGTCTTGAGTAGAGACGCGAAATCTGTTTTAAGGGACCCGTGTCTAACACGATCCTCAGCCACAACCGTCAATCTTTTGTTTGTTATTTGTTGTAGTCAAGGGGTATAGTTGAAGATTCAAACTTGATGAAGACTTGTGTCAAGAATTTTATGTGAAGACTCGTTGGAGTATATACTAAAGACGTTTGTTCGAATCAAGTTTGCTACATAAATATTGTTTATATTTTTTTTTTGTCGTATTTGTAAACGTATTGTACTAAAATATTTCTCATGGCTAACAAGAGTATTGTTAGAATTATTATTTTTGAATATAAAAGTGAACCTATTTCCTACAATATATATATATATATATATATATATATATATATATATATATATATATATATAGGGGAGGGATCAAATAGAACTCCCTTTTTTTGTGAGAACTCTAGGAACCAATGTGAACCACTAGTTTTCAATGACAAAATTGTAATTAACAACAACATAATCAAAAAATCATAAAATAAAAAATAATAAAATAATAAAAAAAAGTAAAAATACAGAAGTGTTTCTCTCGTTTCCCTCTACCATTAAAAAAAATAAAAAAATTATAAAAAATAAAAAAAATCTCGTTTTTTTTACGAACGTCATTTTACACATATGTAATTTTTGGAATTACACATGTGTAAAACAGAATTTACACATATGTAATGACTAATTTACACATGTGTAAATAACGGGTGGACAAATTTTTTAAAAAAAATATATCAATATGGTAGGCGTTGGAAAGATAAAAAAATAATGAAATTAATGGTGAAATTTTTATGAAAAAATAATGTCATGAAAAAAAGTTATGAACGTTTTAAAAAAAAGGTGGAAGTGGCATGTGACTTGCATGTCACTAAAATGTGTGGTTGATATTGGTTCTTAGAGTTCTCACTAAAAAGGGTGGTTCTCAAAATAACCCTATCCTATATATATATATATATATATATATATATATATATATATATATATATATATATATATATATATATATATATATATATATATATATATATATATATATATATATATATATATGTTAATGTCTGCAGCTCTTTGGTGGTGGCAAATACTTGAGACTGTCGGGCAGTATTATGCCGCCGTGGTAAAGCAATTGAGATGTCTAAGGACCACAAACCTATATGCATTAGAGAAAAGAAGCGTATAGAAGCTTCTGGAGGATATGTTTATGATGGTTATTTAAATGGACAACTTAACGTGGCTCGTGCTATTGGAGACTGGCACATGGAGGGACTGAAGCACCAAGATGGTGGTCCTTTGAGTTCTGAACCGGAGTTGATGATCACAAAATTAACCGAAGAGGACGAGTTTCTCATCATAGGATGTGATGGAATTTGGGATGTTTTCATGAGTCAAAATGCAGTTGACTTTGCTAGAAGGAAACTGCAAGAACACAATGATCCAGTTTTATGCAGTAAAGATTTGGTCAATGAGGCGCTGAAGCGAAACGGCGGAGACAACTTATCTGCTGTTGTCGTTTGCTTTCAATCTGAACAGCCACCGAATTTGGTTGTTCCATGGGGTAGAAGAGTGCAGAGGAGCATCTCTGCTGAGGGGTTGAAGGAATTGCAAAGCTTTTTGGATGGTTTGGAAACTTGACTACTTGGGTATTTGTTTTTGTCTTGGAGTTTCGTTAATCATACTGTTTTCAACTGTAACATATGCGGCGGCCAGCATAGTTTTACTGTTGCTCCTGGAGTTTGACATGTTTTTCTGGTTTGGATGAGTCTGTTCTTGGTCTTTGTTTTTATGGTTCGTTTGTTTAAATCTTACTAACCAATAGGTGTCAATCAGTTTTGATGTTTGAAAGAAGTGAATGACTTGTTGAAATGTTGTAATAGAGATCCATTAATACATTTGTTTCATCTTTTCTCAACTTGTTTCTTCATGAAGTTCTACAATGCATGAGGTCTCCAATTGCATGTTTTCACCTTTGCTGCTTCTCCATCTGACAGAGTAGTTTTCTAGTATGATCTTTTACTAGCATATATTGTTTATTTGTTTCAAGAGATTTCAATTACCTATTATGGTGTTGAATCTTGCAAACACTTGTCAACTTTCATTTCAAGAATATTTGTTTGCTTACATTGTTGTAAGTTAAAGTAATTTCTTCTTCATGTTTCCATCAAGTTTGACCACTGAAAGTTGGAACTAGTTTCTTTTCCCTATGAATTATTCTGCAAGCCCACAAATCATTATCCTTCTATTTTTTTTTAAATCTATATATGCTTCAACATTAGTTTCCAGTAAGAAAAACTTTTGGTTCGACAAGTGGTCATTTTGCATAGTTGGTTTGAGCGAGGATTCAAAAGATAAACATTGTATGTGGAATTAGCACGACCTGGCGATCAAATTCTTGGTTAATGTTAACGTATAGTGCAAGAAGAGGGCACCACCTTATGTTTCGGACATATGTGGTCTTATCTACTATCAAAACTTGAGCTAAAAGTTTTTCTTCACCATATCAAACATTCGTGGAGGCTAGATTGCACCGTACATAAAACAATCTGTTTAGAAAGTGTTACATCAAGTACACATCTTTATAACAAAGTGGCGGTGAGCACACTACACAACTGTGAAGCGGAACTTCATCGAATATAAATTAAAGTTATACGCTTGGGAGTTAACAAACTAGATATATTAATCTACAAGAGGAATTTTGTGTATTTTAACTACAGTTCAGTTTATTGTCGAAAAACAAGGAGAGAAGAAATACCTCACCTTGATTATTAGCTAATTATTAGAGATGATCAAAACCCACAAGTTTGGATCATTCACTTTTATTAATTAACTTTTACGTAAAACCATAAACGTCCATTTGGCACAGTAATTTGATTGAGAATTCATTTATTCACACTATTAATATATTGTTTATCATTCATGATCAAGAACTATAACTACACTTGTATATTTTTAGTGTGTGCAAAAATAGATGGTTTGTAGTTTCGTTTTGTGAACATCTTAGAATGAAAGAGTAAATTACTATTTGCATCCCTAATGTTTGCGTATTTTAACTACTTGTATCCTTGATGTTTGAAAATTGTCATTTGCCCCTAACATTTTATTTTTGTCTCCATGTTTTCTCGAACAACATAACCTTGGACTAGTGGTGGAGATTTGGCCATAACATGCTTAGCCAAGATAGGTTTGGACACTTCAGCTTTGGCCCTAACTAGTTCACTGAGGAGTGGTTTGGCAGTTATGACATGTTTACCCAAAATAGGTTTAGCTAAATTCATAGCTATTTATTACTAAACACTTTCAATAATAATTCGTACCAGCCAACTATATTCCATGTGCCCATAGTTACATTAGTTATTCACCAAAGAGAACTCACAGCAACAAGAAGAATTTGACTAAACCTCTCTTAACATAAGGTTTTGAAACGTATGACCCCACAAAGTTTTTCTAAGATGTAAATTTGTATGATTTTGTATGACACGAGGCTAAGTAAAATTTCCCTTGGAACAATAAGATTGGCTGGACATGTAGCAATATAAGCAAGGTTCTTCTAGTGTTCTAGTCAGGTGGATCCATTATGGTGAGTGCCAATATTATGAGGTTAGGCAGGAACACTTGACTTAAGATTAAGTAAGGTTGGAGAACATAAGGTTATGCACTAGTAAGGCTGGAGAACATACGGTTATGCGCTAGGCTAGAGCAAATAACAAGTGAAGTTCAAACATGTGATATGGCATAAGCAGGATGTCTTACTTGAATTCATGCCTCATGATGTGACACGAGGGAAGGCGCTTGCCATTTAACAAAAAACTAGACCTCGTGATGCAATATGAGGTGAGGTGTTCAAGTGTTGGAAAAGCCCAAGAAAACGTCCGCTTAAAAACACAGTACTTTTTTCATTCTCTAATTTATCTAATTGCACCTATTCGAAGCCCGGATCGCTCAGCAATTGGCCGCACTGATTCCTACTATCGTGGCCCAAGTGAGCGACGCACTCCAACAACACCACCCTCACGGGGATGGTGGCAACGATGATGGAGCCCAAGGTGGGATCGAAACTGAGACGGGAAACGGGAACCCGACCGGAAACGAGAGCAACCAGGAAACCGGGAATGGTGGTACTGCCGGTATTGAGACTGGGGTGGTTAATGCTCGTCGGGGATGTTCGTACAAGGAGTTCGTGGCTTGTAAGCCGAGGGAATTCGATGGGAAAGGTGGGGCGATAGCCCTAACCAGGTGGTTGGAAAAGATGGAGGCAGTGATTGACATCAGCGAGTGCCTCGACAGCCAGAGGATCAAGTATGCCACTTGTTCTCTACAGGGTAAGGCCCTAACCTGGTGGAACACCCAGGTTCAAGCTCGAGGAAGAGAATCTGCGATGCAGATGTCATGGGATGAGTTCAAAGCCTTGATCACTGAGGAATACTGCCCTCTCAACGAGATGCAGAAACTAGAGCATGAGTTCTGGAATCATGCTATGGTGGGGGCAGGGCATGCAGCTTATACTGATCGTTTTCATGAGCTGGCAAGATTGGTTCCGCATCTGGTTACGCCGGAATCAAAGAGGATTGAAAGGTACATTTGGGGACTCGCGCCTCAAAATTAGAGCTATGGTCACAGCAGCCGCTCCTCCTACTATCCAAAGCGCAATTCTGAAAGCTGGCGCTTTGACTGATGAGATGGTTAGAACTGGGTTTAGGGCAGAGGAGCTGAGAAGAGAAAGGATGTTGGGGAATCGAGTCGGTCGAGTGCCGGGAAATTTGAGAAGAGGTCTAAGCCGACCAGGAATTTTGTGGCCGTGTCTCAGGCCAGGAGAGAGTATGTGGGGCCGCATCCCAAATGTGACAGGTGCAATTATCATCATCCCCCAGGGACGCAGTGCCGGGTGTGCGCTAACTGTAGGCGCCCGGGTCATTTGGCAAGAGATTGCAGAACTGCGCCGAATCTGGTAGCACCCGTCAACACGGTTAACCCCGCCGGGAATGCAAGGGCTTGCATTGAGTGTGGGAGCCCTGATCATTACAGAAACATGTGCCCCAGGCTAAATCGGGCACCAGGTCAACAGGAAAACAACCAGCAGCAGGTGATGGCTATAGCTGGGAATCAAGGCCTGACTACTCAGGCTGTTGATTATATATCATTTGTACATGTATCCTTGCCTGTTGAGCCGGTGAAGGGGATGAGTATGGACCTGATTAGGGTTATTAATATATATAATAGTTTGGATAATAACGTGCCTCATCATTACTGAGGTTGAAGATTTCTTGAGCCTTCAGCAACCATTAAAGTGTTGCTAGCATGAAGGCTTGAGGGTTTGCTCATCTGGTGGCCTTTCTTGTTCTCCATCTCTACACGCTATCCATCAAGGATGCCATATAGTTAAGTCATGGTGAGGGAGCTCAAGTTCTCTATATTCTTGATAGAGACACAGTAGAAAGTCCATGCATTTAGAAGTGCACTCATCAATATTCTTGAGAGATCTCTCAACTCAAAAGCTATTCCTACAGACTGAAGGAGATAAGATCCATATACCTAAAGTATTGCTAGCTAAGGGTCTCTCCAGCAATATAAGTGAAACTTTCAAATTGTTGCTTCAGTGAATCTTTTTTTGAGTCATTGGAGCTTGAGTACATCTGGGTCAAGGCATCAAATAGTTATTTGGCTGACTGACAATGCTCAAAACCCACCATGATGGAGTTGGGTATGGCAATCATCAGAACAGTCATAGCTTTGCTATCGATGTCCAGCCGTTTGTAGTCTTCATCAGAACAGTCTAGGAACCAATGTGAACCACTAGTTTTCAATGGCAAAATTGTAATTAACAACAACATAATCAAAAAAATCATAAAATAACAAATAATAAAAAAATAAAAAAAAGTAAAAATACAGAAGTGTTTCTCTCGTTTCCCTCTACCATTAAAAAAAATAAAAAAATTATAAAAAATAAAAAAAAATCTCGTTTTTTTTAACGAACGTCATTTTACACATATATAATTCTTGGAATTACACATGTGTAAAACAGAATTTACACATATGTAATGACTAATTTACACATGTGTAAATAACGGGTGGACAAATTTTTTAAAAAAAATATATCAATATGGTAGGCGTTGGAAAGATAAAAAAATAATGAAATTAATGGTGAAATTTTTATGAAAAAATAATGTCATGAAAAAAAGTTATGAACGTTTTAAAAAAAAAGGTGGAAGTGGCATGTGACTTGCATGTGACTAAAATGTGTGGTTGATATTGGTTCTTAGAGTTCTCACTAAAAAGTATGGTTCTCAAGATAACCCTATCCTATATATATATATATATATATATATATATATATATATATATATATATATATATATATATATATATATATATATATATATATATATATATATATATATATATGTTAATGTCTGCAGCTCTTTGGTGGTGGCAAATACCTGAGACTGTCGGGCAGTATTATGCCGCCGTGGTAAAGCAATTGAGATGTCTAAGGACCACAAACCTATATGCATTAGAGAAAAGAAGCGTATAGAAGCTTCTGGAGGATATGTTTATGATGGTTATTTAAATGGACAACTTAACGTGGCTCGTGCTATTGGAGACTGGCACATGGAGGGACTGAAGCACCAAGATGGTGGTCCTTTGAGTTCTGAACCGGAAATTTGAGAAGAGGTCTAAGCCGACCAGGAATTTTGTGGCCGTGTCTCAGGCCAGGAGAGAGTATGTGGGGCCGCATCCCAAATGTGACAGGTGCAATTATCATCATCCCCCAGGGACGCAGTGCCGGGTGTGCGCTAACTGTAGGCGCCCGGGTCATTTGGCAAGAGATTGCAGAACTGCGCCGAATCTGGTAGCACCCGTCAACACGGTTAACCCCGCCGGGAATGCAAGGGCTTGCATTGAGTGTGGGAGCCCTGATCATTACAGAAACATGTGCCCCAGGCTAAATCGGGCACCAGGTCAACAGGAAAACAACCAGCAGCAGGTGATGGCTATAGCTGGGAATCAAGGCCTGACTACTCAGGCTGTTGATTATATATCATTTGTACATGTATCCTTGCCTGTTGAGCCGGTGAAGGGGATGAGTATGGACCTGATTAGGGTTCTTAATATATATAATAGTTTGGATAATAACGTGCCTCATCATTACTGAGGTTGAAGATTTCTTGAGCCTTCAGCAACCATTAAAGTGTTGCTAGCATGAAGGCTTGAGGGTTTGCTCATCTGGTGGCCTTTCTTGTTCTCCATCTCTACACGCTATCCATCAAGGATGCCATATAGTTAAGTCATGGTGAGGGAGCTCAAGTTCTCTATATTCTTGATAGAGACACAGTAGAAAGTCCATGCATTTAGAAGTGCACTCATCAATATTCTTGAGAGATCTCTCAACTCAAAAGCTATTCCCACAGACTGAAGGGAGATAAGATCCATATACCTAAAGTATTGCTAGCTAAGGGTCTCTCTAGCAATATAAGTGAAACTTTCAAATTGTTGCTTCAGTGAATCTTTTTTTGAGTCATTGGAGCTTGAGTACATCTGGGTCAAGGCATCAAATAGTTCTTTGGCTGACTGACAATGCTCAAAACCCACCATGATGGAGTTGGGTATGGCAGTCATCAGAACAGTCATAGCTTTGCTATCGATGTCCAGCCGTTTGTAGTCTTCATCAGAATAATGTTCAACTGCCTTCTCTATCATAGCACCATTTTCCAGCTGGTGCTGCAACCTTTGGCTTGTAAGGACCATTGGTGATAGACTTCCACATCTTGTTGTTTTTGTATCTGATGAAGCCTTCAATATATCTGCTCCATGATCTGAATTTATCAAGGGTGATTATAGGTGCTTTGGTCATCGTCCCCATCTCACGACAATAATATTCATCAGAAATCAACCACCTTCAAAGACATCTCCTATGATGTTTTCAGCTTCATGTATTAACTATGATAAACTCACGGATATATAGTAAAAGTAATGATAGGTTGTCCGGTGAGATATTTTCATTTAGGGTGAGACACCTCTTCAGGATCATGTGTATAAGGGTAAACTTCTTGACATTTGTAATTTATACTATTATATATATATAATGTACAAACTCAATCTTCTATCTTGTGATACTCTTATGGTTCTCACAGCCGTTTGCCTTTTCAGAGGTGGCAGTGGTGAAGATTGAGTCTAAAGAAGTCTGTACTTCACATATCATGTATTCCACCTTCAAAGACACCAAACAGTTAATTAATAACTGTTGCAGCTTCTGAAAGATGACTGCTGGGTGTAAGTTAGGTATTGTTGAGGCTGGGAGGTTCCTGAGCCTTTAGCAACCATTAAAGCGTTGCTAGCAGGAAGGCTCAAGGGTCTGCTTGTCTGATGGTCTCTCTTACTCTCCATCATTATCTGAAAATATTATTTTATAATTGCTAAATATTAATTAATAACTGTTAATTTAATATTTTAATTCAACGTGTGTGGTAAACGGGTTGTTAAACTAGTTTTATATATATATATATATATATATATATATATATATATATATATATATATATATATATATATATATATATATATATATTCAAAACTACTTTTTTTAACAAATAAGCTACTACACAAATATTCTTTAATAAACAAAATTTAGCTTTTTATATATTCTTTAAGAAACAAATATTCACCGTCATTGTATCCTCCGGTTTGAATTACGCTGTCGTCTGGCATTAACGCACCGAAAGAGCACCAAACGGCTGTGAGAACCATAAGAGTACAAAAGGAATTTTAACACAATATGTGTATTCAAATGGAATGAGCAGTAAAACTAAAATCTTTCTTTTAAGCACATTCGTGTGGGGTTTTGTTTTTAATATTTTCTTCAAACCATTAGTATTATTGTATTAAATAAATTTAAATAATGACTTAGCCTTGAAACTTTTTGCAAGACCATAACTACTCTTTTATGAAAAAAAATTATAACTTATATTTGAAAAAAGAAGAATACGTATCTAATAATACTTGTTCGAATGATGTATGTGCCATTATGTTATGTATAAATCAAAAAGGTTTCTAAATTCAAATTCTTGGTAAATTTCAAAACAAACAAAACCATCTTTTGTGGGGTTTTGTTTTTATAAAATACAGAGAAAACTTACAAACCCTAACTCTCATGGCTTCACCTCAAATTCATTATCTTTTCATCTTCTTTCATTTACTTCTTTGGCCCTCCAATGTTCCTGACAATAACGTCATGAGGATCCACGTGGATGCACATCGAAGTAAGATTGCACGCTCATTAGATCGATTATGACGTCACTTTAAATTATATTCGTCTCTCATGGTTTTCATGTTCTTCTGGTGCATTAGTGTCTGATGGCAGCATTGTTCTGACCGGTGGATACAATGACAGTGGACAACATATCTTGTAATAAATGCTACGTGCCTACGTGAAAGAGATAGAATCTAGATTGGTTCATTGTCATTGTATCACCGATCTGGACAAGGCTGTTGTTAGCTATTAACGCACCTGAAGAACACAGAAGTCTGTGAGAACCATGAGAGTACGAAAGGAATATAACGCTACGTTCTATTCAACCAATAAGCAGAACAGTCTTTCTTCAAAGTGCATTTGTGTGAGGTTCCGTTTTTATCCCACGGGTGCTGAAAGCTGGCGAATTCCAGCAAACCTGTATATCTTCAGTCATGATGTTCTTGGTTGTAGCTTGTAGCTTTATGAATAAATTAAAGACGAGTTTTGAAGATGTAATGGTGACGAAATGTATCCCTTTTTAATAGTCTTTTGATGATTTTGTTGCTTGTTGTGATGTTCATTAGAAATTTATCAGCATAATTTGTTGAAATATATGAATTATTTCAATTCAATGTCAAGTAGTTTAGTTTTATAAATTGATGATTGGTTTTCTTGTAAGTTTGTTCTTGTGCTCTTTTGTATAATTGGGTTGGATACCATGAGATGATTGGATGTGTGAGATGGACCGGGTTTAAAACAGGCTTGTAGTATTTACAACTATCAAATTATCTTTTTGTCTACTAATCTTGTTCTTTGACTATTTTTTTTCTCTTTGATGGTTTGTTTTAGATCTTATACTTCTTGAGTTAGATTGTTTGTATCTTTCATCTTCTGGTTGTAAAACTTCGTTTAAGATAAATTAGAGTATAGTTTCTAGTTTTGTGACAGAATAACATACATTTGTGTTTCGTTTGAATTTTGCTGAATCTAACTTTATTTAGGTTGTTTTTCCTATGAAAATTCTTTTTTTTATTGGATCTATAGGATTCTTCGTTGATGAAAACTACTTTTGGCGTAATAATGTTAAAGAAAAATGAACATGATCAGATTCAATGAAAAATGTTAAAGGAAAAACTTATATAAATATTTATAAATGTTGAAATTTAAAAACCAATTGTATACAAACTGTATATATCTACGAAATAACGAAAGTACTATTTTAACAAATAGTCAGAACATAAATACTTTTTATAAACAAAAGTTAGCTTTTTATAGGAGTTTGTGGTAATTTAATTATAAAATCTACAAAGGACTGTACATTATAGTTTTATAGGTGATAGTTTTATAAGTGTTACTGTGGTTTCTACTTTCTACATGTAAAAACGTATGAACGTCTTAAAGACTTTAAATAATGCAATATATAAATTATAGAATGAAAAAAAGAACATTTATTACGTGAATTGAAGATGTAATGCATATTCCTTATCTGGTATTCTGGTGTGTATTATAGCAACAACCTTCACATGTAGGCAGCTATATTTCTTTCACACTTTGTAAAAGAACGAGATTTGAAGCTAAGAATATATGTTTAATGTAATTCAATAAAAATTTGATATCTTGTGATGATAAGGTTATGAATTTAAACCTTGAGAAACTTCTTTTATAAATGTATGGTAAGATTACGTAAATCAGATCGTGAAACAATCCTACATTTGAACTAGGTAAGGTTATGAGTTCGAGTCTTACCAGCATCAAAATTGTTGTTGGTGGCCTGGTTCTACCACAGTGGGTCTTTGGGTGGTGGGTTTTTCCCAATATTGATGGTTGGTGGGCTTGAGTTACCCAGCGCTATCTGTGCTCGCGAGTGTATGGAGTGCCTTTTTGCTATCGGGGTACTCCGAATATCGGGCTTTATTAGTTGGCCGCTAAAAAAGACTAATTTGATCATTCATATTTAATATTCATCAATCATTTCACTTTTATAATGTTTTGATTAATTTTTACTACTATATAATACATAACATTATGTTAAAGTTGTCATTTCAACAATAAATTAAAACGTCATACGAATAGTCAATGCCTAAATTTCTTCTCCTATAACATTTTCTTTCATTTTTGCCCCTCTTCAATAGACTATTCCAAGTTTTTCAATATCCATTCAATGCATTTAATCATATGATCCTTCTTCACTCTTTTTCATTACCTTCCATTGAATCATCCGACGGGAAGCAACTGGAGCGGCTGAGTATATCGCCACTTCATGGCGGGGTGGGATGAAATATTATACAATTCAAAAACGTGTGTACAATTTTAAATTGTAATTGGTCGTCAAAGTTAGAGAACCTTTATTTTCGTTCTAGCATGTCCTTTGGTGTTAATTGTATTTGCAAGTGAAAATTTTTTAATATTATTTAAAATTCAGAATTACTATTACTTATATTTTATTATACTTTTATATCTTGTAAATTATATTATTTTCTTAAATTTTAAATATACTATTAGGACATTCTGAATTTTTGTTGTGACCTAAGTTTCACTCAAAATGAATACATGTCGAATATAATGTATTTTTACTTTTTTTTAATTGTTGAAGTCACTTTCGTATGCATTATTATGATATTTTAATTTTTATCTTAGTCTCGATATAAATTTTAGTTGAGATCAACCGAGTTAGATATAATATATATTTTAACTTTTAATTCCAGAATATACCATGACGATGATATTATATTTATATGTGCGTACGAGTCAAATATAATATATCTTTTAGTTTTCAAGAACAAGTTTTTGAATATATTTTTTGTGCATACGTATTTGTATATACGTTTTGACATAAACTTTATTAAAAATCAAACCGTCGCATCGCGCGGTCAAAATCACTGGCATACACATAGCATTGCTGTATTGGTCATTTATTTTTTCATTTAACATAAACTTGCTTATATTGGCACCTAGCTTTCAATGTAATGTATAAATAACTAAGCATTGCTGTATTTGTCGATAAACCAAGCATTCTTGAGTTATTTATTTATCCATTTAAATACAATACAATTAACTTCATATCACAAGCCCAAATAGCGATAATTTACTTCGATAAAAATGCATTTTATATAGTAAAGAATGTCGAAACATGTATTTTAAATTACGCCACACTCATACACACCATCTCTCATGTCACTTCTTAGAGGTGATCGCCACCTACAAAGCACAAACCATCTTCTATCATATTTCATTCCACCAATATATCGATAGATGTGAATTTTATAAATTATAATACTGCCTCATAAATCATTAAAATTAAAATAATTAACAGGTCGATGTGTGACATGATGTAATTCATTTCCAATATTCATGAAATTTTAGTTGCTAATACGTACTGATTTTTTTCATAAATTTAAAACTTACAGAAAATCTAACTTTAAATCACAAATTACCTGTGTTGTCAAAGGCACACTAGGCGCCTGTCTAGATGTTGAGGTGAGGCACAACACAATAAATATAAAGCGCCTTATGACAGTCCACGCGTGCTTCCGACCATATTCCAGCCCGAACTTATAAGTTTTGGCAAAAAGTCTAGCCAAAATACGTCTTAATATCAAAATCCGATTGGCTAAAACATTTTGGAACTAGCCTATGTAGTTAACATTGAAGAAGAGTGGAAAAAGAAGAACAAAATGTTTATTTTTTTGAGAAAAGTTTAAAAACAAAATTTTTAAAAGTTGATACTACTGTTTTATTATATATTATAATATTATTTTAATTGATAAATTTTATTATATTAATATTTTATTTATTCAACTCGTGTAGTACATTAGTTTACTAAAGCTAGTTGTGTAATATATGAGTTTATTCAATACGTATAACACACAATATTTAAGATATATTTAGGCCGTGTATTACACGGGATTATAACCTAGTATGTATTAGGGGTGTTCATTTTCGGATATCCGAATTTCGGATATCCGAATTCCGGATATCCGAATTCCGGATATCCGAAAATTTCGGATAGTGAATTTCACTATCCGAATCCGAATCCGAAATTTCGGATATCCGAATTTCGGATATCCGAAATTTCTGATTCGGATTCGGATATCCGTTCGGATATCCGAAATTCAAAAAAAAAGTTGTATTATTTAATAAATTTTATAGAAAATAATAGATTTTATTAAAATTTACTTCATATATCCGAAGTTTTTATTAAAACATCCAAAATATCTAAAAATATCCGAAATATTTAATTAATATTTAATATTTTTAATTTTTTATAAAAATATTTTGGATATTTCGGATATCTGAAATATCCGAAAATTCTCAAAATCACTATCCGAATCCGAATCCGAAATTTCGGATATCCGAAGTTCGGATATCCGAATTTTCGGATATCCAAAATTTCGGATATCCGAATTTCGGATTTTCGGATATTTCGGATTCGGTTTCGGATTCGGATATTTTTGAACACCCCTAGTATGTATATATACACACACACACACACACACACTCGGTATTGCATATGTACTTGTTGGAAACTTGTCGGACTTTCCAAAAATATCTGGTTGGAAACTTGTTGGAATTTTAGATAAAAATTTACTTCTCAGAATTTATTATCAAAAAATTAACATTTTAGTACTTATCTAATAATACTTACTCGAACAATGCATATTTATACTATGTATAAATCAAATAACAAATGGTAAATACATTTGATATTGTATTTAATATTTCTGGAAAGAAGCTATTATAATAAAATAATAAGTAAAAGTGAAACAAGCTGCACCTCAACCAAAAGTAAAGTTTTTCGTATCATCTCAAAAGTAACATAAAAATCATCTACCATACATCCTTTGTAATCCAATATTTTTTGCTATCATATAACCAAAAACCATTTATTCTCACCTCCCAAATACAACCTTTGTTTTCACTTCACGTTAGTGACCTTGCCCACTAAACCTCTCTCACACCACACTCACGGACCCTGATGCGGTGTTACCGTGAACGTGAGCTTACATGACACGGGGAACCTGACGTTCACGTTGGTATTGCATATGTACTCGTTGGAAACTTGTCAGACTCTCCAAAAATATCTAGTTGGAAACTTGCTGGAATTTCAAACAAAAATATTTTTTTCTCATAAATTATTGTCGGAAAATTAACAGTTTTTTGATAGGTGTCTAATAATACTTACTCGAACAATGAATATTTATACTATGTATAAATCAAAGAACAAATGGTAAATGCATTTAATATTGTATTTAATATTTCTAGGTAATAAAATAATAAATAAAAGTGCAACAAGCTACGTCGCAACCAAAAACCAAAAGTCAAAAGTAAAGTTCTTGGTACCATCTTAAAAGTAACATAAAAAACCATGTACCATACATCCTTTTTAATCCAATGTTTTTTGCTATCAAATAACCAAAAACAATCGGTTCTCACCTCCCAAATACAACATTTGTTTTCACTTCACGTTACTAAGCTTGTCCACTAAACCTCTCTCACGCCACACTCACGGGCCCTAATGCGGGGTTACCGTAAGCATGAGCTTACATGACATGGGGTTGACGCTCACGTTGGTATCGCATATGTACTCGTTGGAAACTTGTCGGACTTTCCAAAAATATCCGGTTGGAAACTTGTTGGAATTTCAGACAAAAATCTTTTTCTTACAAATTATCATCGAAAAATTAACAACTTTTTGGTAGGTGTTTAATAATACTTACTCGAACAATGCATATTTATATTATATATAAATCAAAGAACAAATGGTGAATGCGTTTGATATTGTATTTAATATTTCTGGAAACAAACTATTATAATAAAATAATAGGTAAAAGTGTAACAAGATGCGCCGCAACCAAAAACCATAAGTAAAGTTATTAGTATCATCTCAAAAGTAAAATAAAAAACCATCTACCATATATTAGGGATGAGCATTTGGTACCTAATACCCGTACCGGTACCCGTACTGTACCGGTACTGGTACCCAACCGGTACCGAAATTATGTATAAGGTACCCGTACTTGTTTTGCTTATATTTCGGTATCGGTACTAACCGGTATCGGTACTGGTACTTTACCCAAAAGTCCCGTATAGTCCCGCGAGTACCCGAATACGAATAGGTTATTTTAAAATTTGTATTTTGTTTTGTAATAATTTTCACCCCATCAACTTATATTCTATTTTGACTTTTGAGGGTAATTATTATTATTTTTTCAATATTATTTTTCTTAGTTCACTATAATGTCAAGAGATATACTACTTATGATTTTAATAGAAATAAATGGTGGACTAGTGTGTGGACTGAGTTAGCAGAAAATGAGAAAAGTAAAAAAACTATCATTTTATGTGGATGTTTTTTTGATATTTTATTTTTGTTTAGTTATTAAAACCTTTTAGATGTATCGGGTATCAAACATGTACTGGATAACATGTACAAAAACAGGGTACTGGGTATCGTAACCAAACATGCAACATGTAGCAAGCCTAAAAAATAATGTTGTGGAGTTAACGAGTACCAAAGAGGTACCGTGTACCGAAATACCGGTACCGGTACCTGTACCAATATTCCAAATTCGGCACCAGTACCGGTACTCGCTTTTTATAAAATCGGGACCGGGTACTTTTGGTAACGGTACCGGTTCGGTACAGTTATGGTACCGAGCTCATCCCTACCATATATCCTTTTAAATCCAATGTTTTTTGCTATCATAACCAAAGACTATCTATTCTCACTTCTCATATACAACATTTGTTTTAACTTCTTGTTAGTGACCTTGCCCACTAAACCTCTCTCACGCCACTCACGGTCCTTGATGCGGTGTCACCGTGAGCGTGAGCTTACATGACGGGGGGAACCTGATGCTCACGTTGGAACCTGGGGCTCATGTTGGTATTGCATATGTACTAGTTGGAAACTTGTCGGACTTTCCAAAAATGTCTAGTTGGAAACTTGTTGGAATTTCGAACAAAAATATTTTTCTCAGAAATAAATGTTGGAAAATTAACAGCTTTTTGGTAGGTGTCTAATAATACTTACTCGAACAATGCATATTTATAATATACTAATTTTTAATTTTTCTATGCATAAGGTGTTGTACCTTATGCATAGAGTGTTGTATAAAAACAATTTTTTACTTTTAACCTTAAACTTTTCATTTTTGCATTGTAACCTCACAAACATTGAGTTTTATATTTTTAACCCAAAACTTTTTTTTTATCTTTTGCAATTTAATCTTACAATTTTTTTACTTTACAACTTTAACCCAAAACTTTTATCTTTCGTAAGTTTCTGTTTTACGTTTCGTTCTAAATTTTGCAAGTCAAGATGACGCACCATGCATGTGTGGTTCAACATTTTTACGTTTCATTCTGAATATTGTGACTTATTACGACGCAATGTGCATGTGTGGTTCAACTTTTTTACGTCTATTTTTATCCGTTTGACATGTTCATT
Source organism: Flaveria ramosissima (assembly GCA_025215565.1). Lineage (NCBI taxonomy): Eukaryota > Viridiplantae > Streptophyta > Magnoliopsida > Asterales > Asteraceae > Flaveria > Flaveria ramosissima. The sequence goes on from CM046040.1 coordinate 17,055,467, forward strand.
GCAACAAGCGGGTCCTAGATCGACTTAATTAAACTTTTCAATGTTTTACATTTCAGTCTAATTTCTCCGCATTAACACAACCCATCTTCAGTGTTGGTGGAAGTTGGCGGTGGTGTGATGTTTATGCTATTTGGCATAGTTTTACGCTCCACCGCAACATGGGGACTTAATTCTAGTTTATATTATACTAATTAGCAACTTTGGGTTGCATTAGTGGTTGTACTATATGCATTAGAGGTTGTATATGTCTTTTGTTTAATTTTATATTTCTTTTATTTTTTATTTTAAATCCAATATTTTTACGTCTTTTATAATTTAAACCCTATAATTTTGGTTGCCTATTCTTTTATTCTTTACAAAATTTTCGTATACATTCCGCTCTAAATTTTGAGAGATAATACGCCATAACGTTCATGTGTGGTTCAACGTTGTTACACCTATTTTTTCCTACTTAACAGATCGGTTGCAACGTCCGGATCCTAGATTGACTTAGCTATTGTTTTTAAAGTTTTACGTTTCACAAGCGTGGTTCAGTGTTTTAACATCTACTTTCCGCTCAGTTTTATTTTTTGGTTTTTATTTTTGTTAATACGAGTTTTTCTGGCGTTGGAGATCGCTGATGGTAATGTGACATTGATGCTATTTGGCCCCCGCCGCAAAGCGGGGGGTTCAGTACTAGATTATACTAAGTATAGATCAAAGAACAAATGGTAAATGCATTTTATAGTATTCAATATTTCTGAAAACAATTTATTATAATAAATTAATAGGTAAATGTGTAACAAGTTGTGCAGTAGCCAAAAACCAAAAGTAAAGTTTTTGGTACCATCTCAAAAGTAACATAAAAAACCGTCCCCCATACATCTTTTTTAATTTAATATTTTTTGTTATTGTATAACCAAAAACCATCAGTTCTCACCTCCCAAATACAACCTTTGTTTCACTTCACGTTAGTGACGTTGCCCGCTAAACCTCTCTCACGCCACACTCACGGACCCTGATGCGGTGTTACCGTAAGTGTGATCTTACATGACGCCGGGAACCTGACGCTCACATTGGTATTGCATATGTACTCGTTGGAAACTTGTCAGACTTTCCAAAATTTCCTGGTTGGAAACTTGTTGGAATTACAAACAAAAATCTTTTTTTTAGAAATTATTGTCAAAAAATTAACAACTTTTTGTTAGGTGTCTAATAATATTTACTCGAACAATGCATTATTACATTATGTATAAATTGTCACACCCCGACCGACGGCGGAATCATCGGGGCGGACGAATGGGAGACGATTGCTCATAGCACATGGAACTAATTAAGTTGAAATATTATTAAATATCATTATTCAATAAACATTACAAGACAAATAAAATAATAACATAACAATCAAAATACAACCAAGAATATAAGTCTTTCAATTAGTCTAGGTCCAGGTCCTATATGAGCACAAGAAAATCTTCAAGAAGTTACCTGAAACATGATGAAAATAAAAAGTCAACTAAAAATAGTTGGTGAGTTTTCAAGGTTTTCATACATAATATAACAAGGTTACAAGTAGCAATTCATGTCATAGGTTATAAGTTAGTAAGGTTATAGAACACATATCGTTACAACCAAACCTCGACTTGATTACAAGTATATAAGATTGGCTAAGTGTATTTGGTTCCCATGATGAACAAACATACGTCATCAGGAGTCGGCAATACATCGACTTTAGCACCAAATAGGCTTGTCAGGCCCAAAGATCTAAGACGTCGCCAGGCTAGCAATAGTTAATGATTGTAAACAAACTATGTATCTCATATAATCACTTACAACACACAAATAACCATGATAAAAAGATAAAGTTGAATTGCAAGTGCTTTACAAGTCTCAAACATTTACAAGTGTATGATGTATAAGTATCATGTTTCACCCTAAAATAGTGTGAAATAAAGTAAAAAGGGGGCAAGAAAACTCACATGATATAATAAGATGATAGTAAGAAATTAACGATGCTCCAACGATTCTTTTTACAAGATACCTAACGTATATATATTCCAAGATTAAGTTTAAAGGTAAGATTAGCAAATAATCGTGAACTAGGGTTTCAATTGGAAATTTGGGGGTTTAATTAATTAAGAAAAATAATGAATCGTTTTTGGTTTAATAAAGATAAAATAATTCAATTAAGTTTAAGAATAGTTAAAAAAAACGTCACAACAATTTAAGTTAATGATTTAATAAAATTTAAGTATAATATGTCAAAAGAACTAATTAATTTAATAATTAATTATTTAAAGCTTGTTAACAAGAATTAATTAAATAATTATTTAAATGACGTTAAAATTATTTAAAATAATTTTATAACGTTTTGGGCTTTTAAAATGATTTACCATAAAGGTTTTATAATACAAAACCCCCAAAAAATAAGAATAAAGTAAATAAAACTTAACGAGTAAATTTGTTAACTATTTATGATTTAACATGGTTAAATAAATCATTGAATAATTAGTTATTTAAATAATCATCTAAATAATTATTTGCATAATTAATTATTTAAAAAAATCATTGAACCATAATATATTTATAACATAAATGACTTAGTAATATTTTTTTATAACTTTGTATTCTAATATAGAGATAGAGAGAGATATAGAGAGAGAGAGAGAGAGAGAGAGATATAGAGATATATATATAGAGATATATAGAGAGATATATATATAGATATATATATATATAGATAGAGATATATATATATATATATATATATCTATATAGATATATCTCTATATCTATATATCTATATATATATATATATATATATATATATATATATATATATATATATATATATATATATTAATTATATCTAAGAATTATAAGTGTTTAAACCTTTTAAAATTAACTTGATATTTTCTAAAATATTTTAATTAACAAAATAATTTTTATTGTATTTATTAATATAATATTAATTTTCTGAATTATAAATTATACAAAAACTAATTAAAAACAAAAATGGCAGAGGCCCGGTTCGAACCCGGGACCTCTTGCCTATTGGGTTCAAGAGTTACCAGTTGGGCTATAGCCCATATTCGGTTAAGATTCAAAAATAATTTTATAAATCTAATAATTAAAGAAACCCCCAAATGTTCAAGAAACCTAGAATCGATTTCCATCCAATTGAACATCAAATCGACTACGTTTACAGAAATAGACATGGGGCTTTGATTCCCCATTTAATTTCGAGTATATGTATGTGTTTAATTTACCGAAAGTTGTTCGAATTCGATAACATTGGTTGAAGAGCAGTCGCGACATGAGTATTGTGGGGTTCATGATGCAAACGTTGATGATACCCAAATTCGTTGCACAGGAACTTTCTTCTGGACTCAAAGATTGAAAGCCCTCTACTAATTGAAGTGTAAAAGGTTTGGATGGTGATGAACACTTAGTTGCAGATCGCGATGGGAGTGCGGATTGATTTTGATTTTTGTGTGCTTTTTAGGAGGAATTGAAGGTTGTATACGACTAAAGATAGATAGATGATTACTTAAGTTCATTTAATTAGATTATTATTAGGTTTAAATGTTCGAACGGTAATGAGGTTAATGTCTTCGGTTTCTTGATCGATTAAGGTTCGTAACCGACTCGTAAACACGATTAAATGATACCATTAAGCTCGAAACATGTACACGGTTGAATTTGGAACGATTTGGAAACGTTTTCGAGCGGTTTAATGGGTTTTTAGGGGAGTTCCACGGCTACCGGAGCTTGGCCGGAGAAGGGCCGCTTCCGGCGCCGGATTTACGGGGGAAAGGTTGGGTGGTTTGGGTTTTAGAACAAAGTTACATAACTGGTCCCTGAAGTATCCACCATTTATTATTTTATGCATAAAGTTTTTATATTAAGTTTCAAAAATTACCATTTAAACTCTTGACTTATAAAAGCTAATTTAAATAATAAACCAAATTACTCATTTATCAATTTTTTTAAAACTTTCATAAAGCTTGTAAAGTTTATAATTTAATTATTTACTTTTACTATTAAAAGTCCATAACGACTAATAAAACTTTATAGTTTTATTAAAAGCCATTTTATAACTTAATAAATTTTTAGTAAACTTTTCCATTTAATTACTTATTGTAAAAAAATGATTAATAACACTTAATAATATACAAAAAGAATTATTTGTAACCCTATAAATTATTACAAGTTGTTTTAGATAATTATTAGATAGATAGTTCACAATTTAAGTTGCATTCAATCCCTTAAAACTATTAAAATAATTTAATAATGGAAACTCCAAATGAGTTTGGGTTCGGGTTTATAATTTGAAAATTAACGGATGTTACATAAATCAAAGAAAAAAATGGTAAATGCATTTGATAATGTATTCAATTTCCTGGAAACAAACTATTATAATAAAATAATAGATAAAAGTGCAGCAAATGATAACGCAACCAAAAACCAAAAGTGAAATTTTTGGTAGCATCTAAAAAATAACATAAAAAACCATCTACCATACATCCTTTTTAATCCAATGTTTTTTGTTATCATATAACCAAAAACCATCGGTTCTCACCTCCCAAATACAATCTTTATTAGACCCCCCGATACAATCTACGCTACCAGCATCAAAAACTGTAACATCTTTTTCTATTGATCCCCTTTTGAAATGACAGTAGTAAATCTGCTCGATAGCTGCAGGGATCGTAGCTTCCTGACCCGGTTGAAGTATAATATCGTCAAACAATTGGTCAATTGATTCACACCAAAACTTGAGATTTTTAAAATCTTTGTCTTTGATGTGGAGGGTGTACTCGGGGCGAGCTGCCGATGGTGACGATGGGGTGGCTAGGCACCAAGGTGGTGCCACAAGAAAGAGTAACAAAGCAAGGGATGTCATGAACTTGTTCATTGTTTTTAATTTTATTTTAACGTTTAAGTTTGATGTTAGGTATATATAGAGATGGAACTCTATTGGTATATTGAAAATGAATGAATAAGATTTTGTTCTTTATTTTGTGATTAATTAGTTGTTTTAGGTGGTATAATGAATTTGTTGACGCGTTTAAAAGATCTCATAACGATTATATCTTATGTAATTAATATGATGACATATTATGTAAGTGGTGATTTTGGGTCATATAATAAATATAATGATATATTGTGTAGTTTATCAAATCATTATCTATTCGGTTTAAAATAAAATTGATAATTTATGAGTCTTAATATATTTTGTTTTATGGTATGAACAATAAAAACTTGCTGGTGTCGGTAATTTAGAAAAAATATATCAAGATTAAAAGTGTATTGGAAAATGATAGTAATCTAGGTCCTGATTTGCTTGTATTTAGTTTCAAACTTAATTTTTAAGAGATATAGAATGTAAAACTATTATACTATATTTATAGCTTAATTATTTTCCATAAACATATATTACTTATAGGGTTATGGAATGAAATCATTTAACGTTTACTGATGTTTCCCCGAAAATCAAATTTATCACTAATTACTATTACTATATATCTATAAATTTATAAATTCCAATAAAACAAGCATTCTAAAGCCACATGTCCATCTCTTAGGTCATATAAGTGACACATGATAGCCTCTTTATCACATTCTTCTACCTATTCCCGCCTAAATAATACAAAAAAATATAATATTTAAAAATAATAAATTGATACTCATATAATTACTTACCAAACATAAAATATATCATTAAATACCACAATAAATACATATCAATCCTTTTAAAAAATCTCTATATATAATAAAATTAAATAGTTTTAGCCACTTGTAATATTTTAGTCTATAATTGCCACATGGCAAGTTTTTAAACACATATTGCCACGTGTCAAGAGGAAAAGCATTTTCTCAAAATTATCACGCGGATCCTTCATTCTACCCGGTTATCAATCGGGTTTAAACACACCCGATCTTCATATTCACGCAAACCCTAAATCGCATTCATCATCGATCCTGCCTCATCTTCATCGACATTCTCTGCGTTTTCTTGATCCAGGATTCTTCTCATGCGATTATGCTTTCAGGTTTGGTTCCCTTTCTGTTGATTTTCATCTCTTCCTTCACCATCGCTTTAATTTCCCAAACCTTCATTCTCCACCAAATTAAAATCCCTTCTTAATTATCCATACATATAACCTCAATCAAATCTTAATCGATTCATAGTGATTATCGTTCGGTTTCGATTTGATTTATTTTCCTATTTGTTAGGGTTTTTCGGAGCAATCAAAGGGTCAATCGATCTTTGTTCAAAACGGAAGGTAACCGCTCTGTGATTCGATTTCAACATGTACGGTTTCATTAATTCGAGTTTTTGTAAGTTGTGTACTTTTTCCTCATATAAATCTTTATTGTGTTTGATTTCTTCATATAAATCTTTATTGTATTTGATTTACTTACCGATTAAGTTATGTTTATGTCATTTGTATATATATGTGTATACATATGTATATGATTGCTGTAAATTCTAACTTTGATCATATACTACTGCTTATTGAAATCGTTGATATGTTCTTGAATACAAATAGTATTGATTATGAAACAATATATTCTTGTATATATTTATGGTTCGTTATGCCAAAGGATCACCATATAATTCATATTTTTATGTTAGACATCTATTGTTGTAGAATACTCATTTTTATAAATTTAATTAAAGCTAATACCTAATTCTGGTAATTGTTTATTAATTTTTACTCTGCTGCTTTGTGTTTATATTATGTAGTTGTTTGAGTTTCTATTAAGGATTATTGGAAGTAAAAAGTTTATGACAATATATTATAATATTAAGGATTATTAATGGTTCAATTTATCTAATATTAAGGTTGATAAGTATGAGAAAATATTTTTCCACATGAAACTGAACAACATCCTTGGACTTTCCTATATGTTCAAGGAAAAGAGATCAATGGAGCTAGGATTAATGCAACTTTGTTGTCCATCAGGTTTGTCAACAGACATTTGCTTATTAAATGTCATATTTTGCTTAACTATTAATGATTATGAAATCATTTGTTGCACATGTTGATGGCAGAGCCACTGATGTTGCACTTGGATGGTTTCTTGCTCTTGATTCACCTTTCATATTTTCTACTACTCTAGAACAGAAGTATTTTTTAATTTGTACAAGCCTCTGGTTTTTAAATTTAATAAGTAATCACAATTAGGCCTTCATATTATAAAAAAGTTGTATTTAATTTGATAACCTAATGTTACTATGGATCCTTTCTTTATCTTGTGCAGTTGGAGCTCACATTCATTGTTATCGAATGCAAGAGCAACATGATTATCATGTATTTGATTTAAATTTCACTCTTGTACTATATAGTGGGCATATTGTAGATGACATTTAACTTTTACACTGGTCACCTATGTTAGGGTTACTTATGTAATGAGCAACTATAAATTTGCTCATTTCGCATTTCATAAGAAGAAGATGAACATGACGGTGGTTTGGCGATGGTAGATTCTCTTCTAACATGCAATCTGTTTGTTGTTATGAATTTAGTTTATAATCGAACGTTTGAGGGTCTTGCTATTTGGGTTTAATGACAACGAATCAGAGAGGGTAAGCAATTTGATTTTGTTTGGATGATGCTTATGGTCTTTGATCAACGTTACTTGAAACATGTTCCTAAGTTAAAGTATTCTTACGGGCATGTCTTGGTCCATGTGATAATGTGGTTGTCTATTTTCATATTTTTAACAGGTTTGAAGATATTAGTCACGGAAACAATCCAATAGTATGTGCAGCCGAGTTTACTTAATTAGGTGTGCATTCTTTTCATTACTTTATTTGATATCTTGGTCTTTCAAACTATATATTTGATGTTTAATTTACTATATTTGATTTGAAAAGAAATGAAGTAGCTTGACAAATAAATGCATGATTCATTTCTCATTATAGGGTTAAGCAATCATGATGTTTACGAAGCTTGTAGAATCTATGTTAAGAGAACGTATGGAAGAATTTGTGAATCTAATTGCTAATCAGTTTGAAATGCAAAGCTTTTCAGTTATGTTATTTCATTGCTTAGTGTTTCACTAACTGTTAAGTTGCTTTACAATCAAAGTTGCTTTCATTTTCTATGTTCTTAATAGAAAATTGCATTTAAGATACTTATGTTAGAAAGAAAACCTTAAAAACATAATTGTAATGAAATAATTGTGAAAACATCACATGTTTAAATAATTGGAGGAAATCCACTCATAAGATTTAAAATATTGCATTAGATTGTATCAAAACAACAATTAGCCAGACCTTAACATGACCTTAACATTAGAACAGTTATTGATAACATAATTGTTTTCAATAATGGATTGATTACCTTGGTATCTAACAGGTAATGAAGAATGCAACTTGTGTTAGGCTTCATGTTGGTAGGCAAGCTGATGTATATCCCTTTCATTTGGTATTTAAACAGGCAATGTTGAGGAGTTTATTTAAAGTGGGTTATTTATGTAGAATGTATTTCAGGTATGAGTATTGTTGAACTTTTGTAGTTTATGATTTAGAGTTTGAATGGAATTGAAAATGGTGGTTTGACCAATCATATCTTAGCGTTAAAAGTTTGTGTTTCAGTTATGCTTCTAAGAAACATTGATAAAAAAATGGGTTATGTAATGAAACTTGACAATAAGTATTTGAAAATTGTGTTATAGAAGCCAAGATTGTGTAACTTAGTTCTATTCATATTTTCTTAATTTTCACATGCTTGTATATTATATGGAATAGTAATAACTAATTATTTATGGTTGTACTTATTTTAAAATTAATTTTTTCAACCCGTGTAACACACGGGTCGTTAGGCTAGTACTATATATACAAGTTTTCTAAAGCCACATGTCATTCTCTTGATCTACCTTTTTGTCATTTGTCATTTTTATAGACATCATCACCTTATTTTTCTCTCTAAAAGGGTATTATAGTAATTTAAACATTAAAACTAATTTCTCTCTCTTATTAAAAATCAATTTTATTAATTGCAATATTTCTTCTCATCTTGATTTTTTAAAATCAATGTATGTTTTTAAAATTAGATTTTATTAAGACAATAAAAAATCACATTTTTAATTAAAATAGAACTAATAATAAAATATTTTTATATAATATGAAATTTTCAAAAACACTAAACCTTTTTGAAACAAAATATTTTAAATCTGTCCTTTTTTAAAAATTATAAAAATATGAACTTTTCTAAAAACAATCTTATTAAAACAACCAGAATAATTACAAACCAGAGTTTTTAATTAACAAGATTTTCATAAAAATAATTTCTTTTATAAAAGAATCTTAATACGAATGTTTAAAAATGAAACTATTTAAATAAGATAGTTAAAAAAATAATATAATTGTTTTATTTTCTTTAACTATTACGTATATAAAATTAATATCTTATATTAAAATATCGTACTGTAAATCTTTGTGTTTATTACTAATTATAATCCGTTTAATAAATGGGTTTCTAGCCTGTCTATCTATATATCTATATGTTTGTTTGTCTATCAATCTATCTATAATAAAGAAAAAATAAGATAATACGTGACGTAATCGTAAGCCTCATCATACTAACTTTCTCATTTCTCTCTATTATTAAAACTAATATTGAATACTAATAATATTACTCATACCATTTTTAATTTTTTTATAAAACAAAAGTTTTAGAAAAATATATTATTATTTATTAACTTAAAGTACTATTTATAAGTAATTATAATCATATTTTATCTTCAAGCATAGTTTTATAATTCATAACTTTTTTACTAATTATTTAATAATTTATTTATTTAGCTCGTGCAATATACGGGATACTAACCTAGTTATATCTATATGGTTTTGAAAGGAAGAGGAATAGTAGCAGCCACCTCAATACCGACTGAATATATACATTTTCGTTTCTGTCTTTACTCAGGTTGGTGTGTTGGTGAAATGGTAAGTTCTGTTTATCTTGTTACTATCAAATGACAAACATTATGAATAGTAATCTATTTTATCTAATAATTGTATTTAGTAAAAGAAAGTGTTTTTTGCTACTTGTTATTTTCTTGACCCATGTTTTTATCATGTGTTCTTCTTTCTAAATATTCTCATATCATTTTCCTTAAAAAAGTATCATAGTAATTTAAACACTCAAATTAATTTTTCTCTTATTAAAAATCAATTTTATTAGTTGTTACATTTCTTTCTCTCTCATCTAGATCTTCTTAAAATCAAACAATCTTTTTAAAAACAGAAGTAATAAAAAAACTAAATTTTTATATAATATAAAAATTATCTAAAACACTAAACCTTTTTGAAACAAAACATTTTAAATCGGTACTTTTTTAAAAGAAAGTTATAAAAAGGTGAAATTTTCTATAGACAGTCTTAATAAAACAACCAAAATAATTACAAACCAGAGTTTTTAATAAACAAGATTTTATAACAAATATTTTTTTTATAAAAAACTTAAAACGGATGTTTAAAAATAAAATATTTAGATAATAGAGTTAAAAAATAGTATAATTATTTTATTTTTTTTGAACTATTACGTATATATAATTTTAATCATATCGTATATTAAAAACCGTACTGTAACTCTTTGTGTTTATTACTAACTGTAATCCGTTTAATGAATGAGTTTTCTATCTATCTATTTATTTAACTATCTATCTATCTATAATAAAAAAAACTAAGATGAGACGTGACATAATTATAAGCCTCTTCATACTAATTTTCTAATTCTCTCTATTTTTAATAATAGTATTTGAATACTAATAATATTACTCATATCATTTTCAAATTAAAAAATGTATAATAGAATAAATTAAAAACCTATTTTTTAATAAAAAACACACTTTTTAAAAATAAAAGTTTTATAAATCTATGTATCTATGTATACTAATAAATAAAGGTTTTTTAAGACTCTTGTCCTTTTCATAGAGCATCAATTTCTTGTTTTCCCGCCTAAATGAATACCTAGAAATATATTCTCAACTATCTATGGAAATGATTTAATTTAGTATTTTAAATTAGTACCTTAAATTGCAGGACCATTTAAAGGATGGTCAATACACTTAGTCTCACAATGAGGGGAGTGTTTAGAATACTTAACAGATCAAATGGGAAACCGAGACTTTTATATTGATGCTAAGAACACAAGTAAACAAGAGACAGAAACTTAAGAACACAAACAAAGTAAAGGTTTTCAAGATTGCAGTATACTACTTCTCAAGTTCTTTTACAAGTATTACAAAGCATAAAAAAGATACAAGGACCTGAGATACTTTATACTACATCTTACAACCGACCATACTTAAAAGACCAGCTGGAAACATTAATCTAGACAACATAAGATTAATGTAGAGTCAAAAAGCAGATTGTCTTTTGACTAGTGACTATGACATGTCATAGCTCACATCCTAATATATTACAAAAAGGATTAAAATACATAAAGTAGAAAGTTACAGACTCAAGATCTTAATATACAGTTATAAAAAACATGAACTTTCACCAACTTATATAAGTTGGTGAGTCTTCAGAGTTGCAGCGAAAAGTTCGTTAGCTTTATGAAAAATACATCAGAGAAAGCATGTTTTTCAAAGTTTTCGAAAGAAATCTGTCTTCACTTCTTTGGCTTCGGAAGACTTTGTCTTTGAAGTTTCGGAAGACTTCACTTTTGGCTTCGGAAGATATTGGTCTTGGCTTCGGAAGATTTTATACTTAGAATATTTTCATACTTCCGAAGCAACCCACCTTGCACTAAGTACATGCATGCAGGAAAGACTTGAGTTGTTTTTTGGTGCATCAGCCTTTCATTAAACCTTACATTAAATATTCTGTTATCATCAAATTAAATTGTGGATTAATTACTTTAAATAAATTAGTAGACATAATTTATTACCAATATATGTTAACTAAAAGAATGCAATATTACACTTTTAATCCATAAGTATACACAACTCTCCTTTTATATTTATGTAACTATGTGAGTACTTAATTATATAGTACAAACAAAAACTTGCGAATCAATTCATTTTCTTCCCTTCAATATTCTTTACTTACAAAGAAATATTATTTGCAACGCCTCTTATTTTTTTTCCGCCTTACTACTTCATCAAGTACGACTATAACGATTGAATGGTTGTGCTCAATGTTTTCAGAACCGGATCGGACGTCGAACCGGACGCCTTACTGGTTTGGTGGTCGGACCGGTTGGACCGGATTTAACTATATTTTAATTATATTTATATATGTAATTAAATATTTGTTGGAAATAACTAATAAGGGTGTGAAATGAGTCTCTCTAACACCATTGTCCTACATTGGTGTGACAAATAAACCATTAAGTGTTTATATGTGATAACAAGGTGAAAGGTATTGAATGTCTTTATGATATCTTTTACACCATGACCTACCCGCGCGCAGGGGTGGGTGCAAAAACGGGTTTCTGGCTGGAAAATTTGGGTCGCCCACGCACGACATGCGGACACGAATGCCGTTCGAAATAAACCGGGTCCGCGTGAAGCCGGTTTTTTGCTTTTTTTGCTCTTAATTTATGGTTTAACACCTCGTTTTTACCCATTAAAACAAAAACCAAAAAAAAAAAGGAAATCCGGCCAGAACCGGTCCGGTTCTCCCGGTCCGACCACCAACTCGGGACGAACCGGCCGGTTCAATGTCCCAAAAACGAATCACCCTTGACCGGACCGGACCAGGCACCGAATCCCGGCCGAACCGGCCGGTCCGATCCGGTCTTAACAACATTGGTTGTGCTTTGAACAGGCCCTAACTTTGCCAAATTTAATTAGATCAGGGCGTATTTTTTCTATATGTGGTCATGTTACTATATGTCTAACGTTTGATGGGAAATTTGATTTATTAAATCAAATGAATTAGAGTTGCAAAGCACATTTTAATTTCTTTATATTCATCATATAGGAACTTGTAATATCAATTTATTATTTTGTATATAAACATATTATTTTATTATTTATCTTGCTATTCTGTTTAAATATAATCAATTTGTTGAATATATATAGATGGTGAAATATATTAATAATAGAACTCATAAAAATATGTTAACACAAGATTACTCAAATTAATATTTCTTAAAACTACATCTTTACAAACCAATTACTCTAAATAATCTTTCTTAATAATATAACTAAAAAAATACAATTCAAACTACTAGCACATCTTAATAAATATATTGTATTTGTCCAAAACTATAATTATATCCCTATTTATAATAATGAATTCTATTTTTTAGGTAATTAAAGTATTGATTATTGTATTTTATTCTAATTAATATAATCTATCTATTATGATAAAACCAAGTTTTGGGTCGACATTTGACACAATTCTAGACTTTCATGATTCTAGTTTTTTTGTTTTCTCTCATATCAAATACTTACATTAACTACTGGTGACATTATGTGATATTATTTAATTGTTTTTAAAATTAATAGTTTTTTAACAAGTTAATAAAAATGTCTTTTTTATTATTTAATTTCTTGAGAAACAATTTTAACGAGTTAATAAAAATGTCTTTTTTATTAATTGACACAATTCTAGACTTTCATGATTCTAATTTATTTAGATTTTCTAATTCTAATTTTCTCCCTTATCTTTTCTATTAAATAATTATATTAACTACTAATGATAAATATTTAATTTATTTTTAAGATTAAACATATTATTTAATAAATTAACAAAATTGTCTTTTTATAATGTAATTTCTAAAGAAAACAATTTTTATAAAATTAAAATTTTTTTAAGGAGTAAATTACTGTTTTCATCCCTGTGGTTTGACAAAAATCACGCTTTCAGTCCAATAATTCATTTATTACATCGACGGTCCAATAGTTTCAAGCTTTGTTTCAAGTTCACCCAAGCCATTAACTCCGTTAGTGTAATTCTGTTAAGTTAACGTGAATTGACTATATTACCCTTAGTATACCTTCATCACCACCATCATTGCTCACCACCACCACCCGCCACCATCACAGGCAACCATCTCCAGCCTCCTCCTCCATCTCCGGCCTCCACCACCAAACTACATCCTCTTCACTCTCATCTCAAGAACCACCGCCCACCTCCATCATTTTGGTCTCCTCCCACACTCCTTTTCAAACACAAATCAGATTTACTCCTAAAATCTAAGATCTGGCGGGAATCTGTGGTGGTGGGTGGTGGCCGGCGGTGCAGGTGGCGGCGAGGATGGCGGTGCAGGTGGCGGGCGGTGCAGGTGGCAGTAGGTGAAGGTGGCGGGCAGTGCAGGTGGGGGCCGATGTAGGTGGCGGGCGGTGCAGGTGCGGCCAGTGCAGGTGGCGGCTGGTGCAGGTGGCGGGCGGTGCAGGTGCAGGTGGCGGGCGGTGAAGGTGGCGGGCGGTGAAAGTGGCGGGCGGTGCAGGTGGCGGGCGGTGTAGGTGGCGGGCGGTGCAGGTGGCGCGCGGTGCAGGTGGCCGCTGGAGAAGATGGTATAGGTGGTAGTAAAATGTGTATGAGTGAGTGTAGAGTTTTTTGGAGAGAGAAAGAGAGAGAGAAAAGAGGGAGAAAGCATATAAAGAGGTAGGGAAGTGTAGGTGGGGATAATGGTAAATTTGTCATTTCAAATTAACTTAACAGAAAATTCTAACGGTGTTAATGGTTCAAGCGAAATTGAAACAAATGCTAAAACTATTGGACCGTCAGTATAATAAATGAACTATTGGACTGAAACCGTGATTTTCGTCAAACCCCAAGGACGAAAACAGTAATTTACTCTTTTTTTAAGACATCAAACTTTTTTTAAACTACAAAATATTATAAAATTAATGTTTTTGATGTGTGAAAATATATATTAGTTTGTTTATTATAAAAAATGATTTTCAAAAATTAGTTTTAAAATTAGAAATTCCCAACAAAACTTCACACAACCGACAAGTGTACCGGTCGTGATATAGTAAAGTTTAGGTAAGTCCGGATATCGAACCCTAAAGACACGTTTGGCGGCTTTTTTTACTAAACCTCTATCGACTTCTAACCCAATTAACTTAATTATTTTAAGTAATTAATATTAATAAACAAAATAAACAATTTAACTAAAATTAATTAATCTAAACACGACGAAGAAATAAACAAATAAGAATTCAAACTTTGAAACTTGAATACGATCAAATATGTTAAATAATTACTTAGGCAGGAATCCAACTAACATATAATGATACAAAGGCAATGACTCGTATGACTATCTCCAAATATATACATATTTAGGGTTATCTAGGTATGGTGTTACTCCCTAAGAGAACCAAAGACATGTGTGAAACACAAGATAGATTTATTAAAATGTCTAATGGAAGATCGCCCCTAGGTTTTCTACCACAATGTCTTTAAGATTATATTTTCCAACCTTAAGACAAAGACAACTTAATTAAATCTAAATTAAATACCTTAAAACATTAACACCACGAATGAAAGACAAAACACGCTCTTGTGAAATCTAAACCTAACAAACAACGGATAGGAGGTTTTAAGCAATATCTATCGCCCCTAGGTTCTAGATAAGATAGCACATTGAAAAATACTATCAAATCACAACCACTACTCCTAAGATTGTCTCTAATCAAAGTTTAAAATTAAAAACACAAAGTAATTAATTTTAATATGCAAACCTAATCTAGATCAAACATACACGAGCATGACAGTAACTTTCAAGCATAAAACAATACACATATTCATATCTAATTAAAATAAAATCAAGTTTTAATATTAATAAATAAATATACGAGATCAAAACCAAAACTTTAGTCAAAATATATTAGTTCTCAACCCAACCTAGGTAGTAATAAAAAGTTAGCTACTCATAATGTTTATAAACGTTAAGAACGATAATAAAGTTACAAACTTTAGTAACACGAACGAGAGAATCAATGAAGCAAAGAAAAAATAATCGAATGCGAGACAATGCTTGAATGCTTCAATTCTTGCTCCCCGATCTTGCTCCTTGCTTCAAGATTGCTCTCTAAATGCACTCAAAGCTCGAAAATTGAATGAAACCAAAATATCTATTTTTTTAATGTCGTCGCCTCAACCCCCCCCCCCCTTTTGCTGCCGTCAAAAAATCCTTGTTTTAATGTTATCCTCCTCCAAGTTTTGTCTTGCGTGGGCCTTTAATATGCAGCAGTAGGCTTTTAATTTTCACATAAGCTCAGGTTTATAATTTGACTTTCTGCGCATATTTTGTTCTATTGTTGTTCTTTCACAAAATTAACTCATTATTCACATTTAAGAGATCACGTGGGCCTGCAATGAACTTTCAGAAGTGAGATTCTTCATTTGAATATTATATATATTCCACCATATGGATGACTTAATTCATGTTTAAAGTGTATGTTTCTTTCTCTTCTTTTTTTTTTTACAAAACTTACTCTAAGAAAATTGATAATTATAATATTTAAAATTGGTTTGATGTACACTTGCATGTCTAAACTTTAGTTAAAATTCATCATTTTCGCTCGTAATTCCCTGAAACCTATAAAATATGAATATGAGCTAATAATGAATAATATAAAAAAACTAACCAAAAGTTATTTAAAATTGTAGGAAATATTTGTGTAATATATATATTTAATCTAGACCATATCAATTTTTAAAAATTAAAATTTTATAAATCAAAATAATTAAAATTCGGAGTTATCATAAGAAAACTTTTAGAAATGACACTTTTTCAAAATGGATTGTTTTGGAACATAATGTTTATCTTTCTTTTGAAAAAAAACAAAAAAAATTTTAGAAAATCTTATCATTGTTTTTTTAAATATAGTCATATGTAATTTCAATAATATATTTATCTCAAAATATCATTATATAATTAATAATTTTTTATCATTAACTATTTAATATGTTATTTACTCAATCTATGCATACACGAGTTCAAACCTATTACAAGTATATAAAGGGGTTGTGTTGAGGTGTAGTGATAAAAGAGAAGTACATAATAAAATGACGATTGTGAGTTCAAATTTAGAGAAAATTACAAAAATAGTCCTTGTGGTTTGATCATATTGCAAGTTTGGTCCCCAGATTTTAAAAATTGCAAATTTAGTCCAAACATTTGAAAGTTTGTTGCAAATTTAGTCCCCACCGTTAGTGTCCGTTAGTTTTTAACGATCTAGGGACTAAACATGCAATATGGTCTAACCATAGGGACCAATTTCGCAATCTTCTCAAAAAATTAAAAAGTAAAAATTTAAAAGTTCATATATCATCTTTAAATTGAAGTATACAAAAACCTTGTGAAAGTATAAATCCAAAAAACAAAAAATAAAATCGAACCGCTTTTTTATTTTTTTTAACTTTAATATGATTTTTTTAATATTTATTTTGAATTTTATAAATATTTATTCGATTGTATATTTAAATTTTATTTGGTTTTTATTTAATCCTTTATTATAATCATATATTTCTTTTTCAATACTTTTTGCTTTCTCTTTTTACATACGTTTTATTTTACTTTTATTTAGTTTTGAATTTGATTTGATTTTTAACCTTTATTTTATTTTTTAAAAATTATTGAAATTGATGTTTATTTGAATTTATTATGTTTGATTTTAGTTTCTTTCAAATTTTATTTGATTTTTGATTTTTTTTTATTTTTTGAGAAAATTACACAATTAGTCCCTATGGTTTGATCACATTGCATATTTGGTCCCAAGATCGTTAAAAACTAACAAACACTAATGGTGGGGACTAAATTTGCAACAAACTTCCAAATTTTGGACTAAATTTGCAATTTTTAAAATCTGAGGACCAAACTTGCAATATGATCAAACCACGGGGACTATTTTTGCAATTTTCTCTCAAATTTATATATCAAAGTAAAATAAAAGAAAAGACGTTTAATAAAACATTGAGTTAATTACATAAATAGTCCCTGTGGTTTATCTAAAGTAACAGGTTTGAGTACTAAGCAAAAAAAATAACAGGTTGGGGTATTATGTTTTCAATTTTGTAACTAGATTGGGTATTAAGACTAACAGACGTTAACTTTTCTGTTAAATTTAGTTTAAATGACCAAAATACCCTTTAAGGGACTACTTTTGTTAACTTAACTTTTTTGTTTTAAAAAATCAGGGACAACTTGTGTAATTTAGTTATAACCAACCCCAACCCATCCTCCCACAGTCGAAGCCCTTTTCCCACCACCACCACAGTTAAATCCACCACCGCCGCTGCCCAACACCATTCAACCACCACCGCTGCTGCCCATCACCATTCATCCCCCATCGTCGCTGCCCAACAGCATTCATCCATCATCGTCGCCGCCCTTCACCATTCATCCACCACCGTCACTGCCCAACAACATTCAACCATCATCGTCGCCGCCCATCACCATTCATCCACCACCGTCACTGCCCATCACCATTCAATCCACCATCACCGGCATCTATCTCTGCAGGCCATCGGCCACCAGGCTTACCACCCAACCCTCCTGCCCACCAGCCACCAGCCCACAATCCAACACCCATAAGCACCACGATGACCAGCCACTATCACCAACATTACCGCATCATCACCCCCATCATAGCATCACCACCATCACCATCACCACATCATCACCATCTCCACATTATCACCATCATCGCAACATCACCGTCATCATCACCACCACCTTCACCATCACACCATCATAAAACCCCAAATTTTAAAAACCCCAAAATTGAGGTGGTGTGGTGGTAGGCACCTGGATTTAGATCTAAATCAGAGAGTTTGGTGGTATATGGTGGCTAGATTGTGATATATGATAGCTAGATGGCGGTGATAGTGACCAGATACATGGTGGTGGTGGCTGGTCAGATGGATTTTAGGGTTTTACAGGGCAAAAAGAAAGGGGGAGTTAGTGATGATGCCTGATGGTGACGATGGACGAAGATGGATACGGTGGCGTGAGGTGGAGGCGGTGGTCACCGGCGGTGATAGGCGATGGTGGTGACCGGCGGTGATAGGCGATGGTGGTGACTGGCGGTGAAAGGCGGCAGTGGTGACCGAAAATGATAGGCGACAATGGTGACCGGCGGTGATAGATGTGAAAATAATGTGTATATATATACACACATAGATATATATATATATATATATATATATATATATATATATATATATATATATATATATATATATATATATATATATGTGTGTGTGTGTGTGTGTGTGTTATAATATTATTTTAATTAAATTACACTAGTGGTCCCTCTAGTTTACATAATAAGTCATTTAAGGTGAAAAGACCAAAATACCCTTATATTTAACAGAAAATCTAACGTCTGTTAGTGTTAATACTCAAACTTGTTACAAAATTAAAAGTGAGTACTCAAACTTGTTACTTTTTTTGCTTAGTACCGAAACCTGTTACTTTAGATAAACCACAGGGACTATTTATGTAATTAACTCTAAAACATTTAAAGGATACAAAATATACGGGTGATTAGTTCAATATTAAATATTTGAGTAAATTACGCTTTTAGTCCCTGTGGTTTGATGGTTATAACGCTTTTCATCCAATAGTTTAAAAACGCCCGGTTTAACCATTGTGGTTTTAAATTTGTCACAATTAAGTCCGGGTCACTAACCTCCGTCACTATTTTCCGTTAAGTGGGTATCAAATTACCTGATTACCCTTCGATTTAAGTTGATATATAAAAATATAAAATAAATACAGAAACTATAATTATTTATTATATATATTACCCACCCCACCCCCACCACACCCAACCCCTAAAATCTTCCATGGTAGCCACCGTACCACCACCACCCTCATTCTCACCACCGTCATTGTAATCCACCGGCAACCCCACACCACTATCACGGCGATAATCGCATCACCACCACCCTCATTCATCAAACGACCGCACCACCGTCACACCACCACACATTATCACATCAACCACCGGACCACCACCACCCTCACACATCACCACCACACCTTTACCACAGTCACTACAATACCACACACCCTTGCTCGTCCAAATCACGAACAACCCCACACCATCATCACTTCAACCATCACACCACTGCCACTAATCGTCAGCTCAGATCCGGATGATCTTAAATTGTTACAGATCTGAACCACCACCATTGTTGGCTCAGATCTGAACCACTTCCATCTTTGGCATAAAGATATGTGAAACAGGGACTAAACCTTGGATAGATACAAGAGATAGGAGGACGAAACAAAGATGGTGGAGGTGGTGTAGTGGCGGTATCGATGGTTGCTCAAGCAGGTGTTGGCGGTGGTTTTTGGGGAGAAAAAAGATGAAAGGTGCACACATAATATACATGTGTATATACATATATATAACATGGTGATGGTGAGATGAAGAGATGGTGGTGCCTGGTGGTGTGATGGAGATGGTTTGGTAACTAGTGATGAATCAAGAACAACTTTCAATTTTTGTGGTGGCTCAGTCTGTTGTTGAAGATAATGTCTTTTTGGTGGAGGAAGAAAAGAAATTGGGGTTAGGGTAGGGTTAAGTGGGGTGGAGTGGGCCCAAGGTTATATATATATATTAGTAACAGTTTTAATCCAAGGGTATTTTGGTCTTTTTTTAAAAATATTAACAGAGTAATTGGATGGAATTAACGGTTTGGACCTAATTGAGACAAATTTTAAACCACGGTGGTTAAACTGGGTGTTTTTAAACTATTGGATGAAAAACGTTATTACCACCAAACCACAGGGACTAAAAGCGTAATTTACTCTAAATATTTTGATAATACAATAGAAGGGAGGGTTCAGATAAAAATGTTTTAAATTTAAAAAATATAAAAAGTAATTTTGACCATCAATATAATTAATCAATGGTTGATATCAAATTACGTGAAGAAGATTTTGACTATTTGTTGACTTTTTTTAGTAAGACACTATTAATCTCTATTGTTTTTTTTATATATTTTTTATAGTAGTTATGAGTGAAAAAGATAGAAAAAATAATGATAAATATATTAAATATTATTTAATTGAAAATAGGATAGAAAAAATAACGATTTTTAGTATGATTATAAGATTAAAGATAAAAAAGATGATGTGAATGTATAAATTAATTACGTGATACGTTAGAGTAAAATCTATTTTAACATACCAATAGAGTTTCTCCACTGTATATAACTAACATCAAACTTAAAGAAATTAAAATTTATTATAACTTCAATAGATAAACATAAGTACAGGTAACAGTATACTGAAAAATAATAAATATGATGCACCATTGGCTTGTATCTTGTGTCCTAATTTGTAATTCATAACTAAACTTTTTTATTCGCGCGTTGCAGGGGATCATACGATGTTATTCGCGTAGTTAAGGACATATTCACGAACTTCATTACGCGTGTTGTGATGATGACATATACGTGTTTAAATTCATAAAGAAATGTTACTACGGATTGGTTTAGAGATTGAAACATAAATAGAAAATAGTATTATGTGAGAAAACTACAAAGTAAAATAAAGAAAACACATCGAAAGTAAAGCGAAAGTTTTGTAGTTGTAAAAAAGACTATTATGAAACCCAAATTTGATATTTTTACTTTAAATAAATTAATTTAAAAAAAAAAAATATAAGAGAAGTATTTGGAAAACCATAAGAAAAAAATAATGGCGACGGGTTAGAACCCGCGTCTGAGTAGAAGATGAAGGAACTAAAGAAACTAAGTCATCTGATCTGGCCTCGGTTTGCTGTCTTTATTTGGAAGGAAAATACGTAACCACTAAAAATACTGTAAAAAAGCACTAACCAATCCGAGAGTGCACGTGAGGTGCCGGTGGTAACCCACCAACATTTGTAAATGAGATATATATAATACTAGATTAAAACCCGTGTAATACATGGGTTCAATCATTAAAATTTGCTTTTAATTAAAAAGGTTTGTAAGACATAATATTATTTTTAAAATTATGTCTATCGATTTTTATGTTTAATTTTTTAAATCATTTATATATGTAATATTAGCAGTTTTTTATCAATGCTTATAATTTTAAATAATATATAATATAAAATTTAATTAACTTATAAATAAGAATTTAGGTAATAATCAAATTATATTGAACATTAGAACATCTATAAAAATCCGAAAACTTCTTTGTATACAATGTAATTTTACCATCATTGTCTAATATTAATAATTTTAATTCATGTCTGCTTGTAACTCGAGATAATGCAACATAAAATTAAATCGGTGTCTGGGACCAAACATGCAATGATTACACAAAAGTTTGGACTATCTTTGTGATTTTTAAAGTTTGGGCGCCAAACATACAATTTGTTTAAACCACATGGACCATTTATGTAATTTTCTCTTTTTGTTGAACAAAAACATAAATCAATTTCATGCTTACATCAATTAAAACTAAATCAAAGTTTCATGCATTCATAAACAAAATATAAATTAGTCAAACTGATGTTAAAAAACCAAAATTCTAAAATTTATATTGAAACCAAAATCAAATCCTTAAATCGTACGGACCGCTACTACTGTTGCAATCGAGATTTGTATATATGAGCATTATATTGAGACTTTGCATAAGAGCTTTTGTGATTTAAAAGTTGGGGTGTGAATAATATTAAATAGATCAATGAAGGTGTAAAAGGATCGGTGAGTTGAACTTGAAACATAACGTGATTTGAGGTAAATAAAAATCATGATATGCTTGTAAATTGAAAACGATATGAAATGGTTCATCTTTCCATTTGAAAATCGATATCATGATTTGAGAAAATCGAAACCCTGAATTGATTATTTGAAACCCTTGATTTGATAATATATATAAAATCGTTTTGGAATAGAAGACGTGTATGGGGTTTCTTCTCCTTTGCATAGGACGAGTGAATTATTCCACCCTTTAATTATTGTTTGAATAAGCAAGAATCCAACACATTTCAATTCACAATTTTAGTGTAATACGACATGTAAAAACTCATTATATTATCTGTTTGTTGGGATAGAGTCAACTTGTTTTTGGGTGAGAAAAAACAGTCAACTATAACTTACAATCTTTTTCAGGGTTTTATTTTGAAACCATCACAATGTCTTTTGTAATAGGTTTTTTCAAAGTAGGATTTATAGAAAATCAATTTAATAAAATGAGTGTTTTAAAAAATATTTACCAAAATAGTTTTTTTACTAAAAAGTTAATGTTCTTATTCATAATATAATTAGATAAAATTATTTCTGTTTTTACTAATGTTATTTAAATAAAATTAAAAGGATAAAGTTTCAATAAAATAAAAACTAATTTAGCATCTCTGATAATTTAATATTTCGTAGTTGTTTTTATGAAGGTTTTTTTTTCAATAACGTTTTCTTATAAAAAAAATATTAATACTCTGTCATCAGTTTTTTTAACTGTCTATTTATAGAATACTTATTCTTATATAGAAAAGATCATTTTTATGAAACTGAATAGTTTATGCATTTTTTTTCAAATAACGATATATATTAGAAAATATAAATTGATATATAGTAATAATCATTTATATAAGTATATACATAAAAGATAAAAATAAATATCATATACATACAACGTTAGTTTCGCCGTGTGAGCCGGCTCGATCTCGACATATGAAGCTCGGGCTTAAAACCATTTATTAAATGAGTCGTAAAATGAGTTCGAGCTTGTTTAAGCTAAGTTTAAGTAGAGTTTTTAGCGAGTTGGTCTCGAGTGCCTCACGAGAGGGTGGGACTCGTTTCTCTCCTAATTGTTGCCGGAAGTCTATTAGCAACATACATGTCATCGGTAATTGAGGATTACATTTATAATTCGTAAAATAAAATAAAAAATATACCATTAACTTTTTTTTTTGTTTCGTCGTGATATTTATATAAAATATATTAAAGAATGCATTTTTTGTTAAAAATAGTTATTTTTATTATATCTTTTAAGCTACTTAAAAATATTTTTAAAAAATACATATTTTTAAAAAGAATAAAAAACAAATGTGCGTACTTTTGTGTGAAATTAAAACAAAATTATATTAAAAAATAAATTCAACTTTTCTATGTAAAAATACGATTTAAAATTAAGTCTGAGTGAATTAAGATAAACCAAAATGTTTTAGAAAAACTTTATGTTCTTAATTACGACATATGAACCAAATAGTTTTATAATTTTGTTAACCTTTGTACTTGACTATTTTTAAATAATATTATTTTAAAATGAAATAAGTTTAATCAATAACATTATATTGAGAAAAAAAACACTCCTTAAACACTCATTATGGTAAATAAATATTCTATATACACTATTTAAGGAAAAAACTTACTTTGTAAATATAGTAATAGTAATTTTATTCAAATGGATTATGACTAATAATAAGGATAGATACATTTTTAGGCGAGAAACTAAAATAATGGAGGCCTAAAAAAACGACACGTGACACTAAAGATATTATTTTATTAATAAGTATAGATATAGATTGTTTTTTAAAAGTAATAGTAACTAGTTTTATACTCGTCTGATGACCGGGTATTTTATCTTATAAAGTAAAGATTTTAAGAAAACCACAATGTTATGTGAAAACTAGAGAAAACTAATGAAAACGGTCTCATAACTTATAATTTCTTTATCACTACATTTTATATTTGTGTGTGCGTATATATAAATAAGGGTATGTATCAAATGAAAAACCGTAGCATGGTTACATATACGTCACATATAGGTTTATGTGCAACATATATGTAACAAATACTTGAATAACCTTTTAACAACTAAAATAACCTAAAATTTATGAATTATGTTATTGGTTTACGTGGTTTTCTTTGGTTTTCACATAACTATTAGTTTTCTCAGGAACCATCCCTTTATCTTATAATAATATAAATATTTATTTTTGATTCTTTTGCATTTTAAACCAAAATAGTATATGTTTAAAATATAAAAAAAATCCGTTTAAATTATTAATAATCATTTATTTTACTAATGGATATTGGATGCATATATCAAATCAATTACTTTTCAAATAATAGTCATGTATAATACACAATAAGCAACATGTGTGGAATGTTTCCTGAAACATGCATGTTATCTACTTCTATTATGTTTGCAACTCTACTTTTTCTAATATAGTAAAGTAAGAAAGTAAATATATAGCACTACAATCAACTTCATAAAGAAAAGAATGAAAATATTAAAGAAAAAACATAATAATATAAAAGTTTACAGGTTGGGGAGGGCCAAGAAATATGAAAGGTTAAAACTCTTTGAAAGCAAGTCCCCTAACATGCCTGCAACATAAAGGTTGTGAATTTATTATACTCATGTAGCAATAAAAGCTCAAACAAGGACAAAAGAAAAGGAAAATAAGAAAAATGAAGCTGACAAACTTTGGTGATATTATGACATAAACAAATGTCTTCTTCTGTTGCAAATTGCAATAAAAATGAACTCAGGCACCAGCTATCCTCGTCTACAAAAGTTAAACAATCAACATGTCTTATTATCATCAACAAAAGTAAACTACTCACTTAACGTTACCAAATTATTTTGCACACCTGAGTAGTTATTCTCCTTATGAAGATGTGTGGTATCTTGAGAATACATCCCCAAATCTCATTACTAAAAATTTCTTTCATATATATTATGGATCCAACCTAGAAGAACAATTATAAAGCGCCAATACCTGTATTCAATAATAGATCTGCAAAAACACTATTTAGGTACTTTTCAATTTTTCAAGGGGGTGTGGTATCATGCAACATGTAGATTACAAAATCTACATAAACTCCTTTAACAATTATACTATTTAAGATGTGAATGATTTTGTTCATAACAATTAGTAAATTAAAAAGTTTCTTTAATATTCTTATAAATCACAAAAAATGATCAATAGTGGGAAGACAATCAAGTCTTGCATTCTAGAGTTTATTTTAGTTCCAGTATATTTTGTGCATAGTTATCACCTTTAACTTGTTTTTCCTTTCCCTTCAACAGAGAAATTAGCCAATAAAAGTGAACTCATCTTGTTTTCTCAACCTATGCTGATGTAAATTATAGATGGTTAAACAAGTTTTTTGCATGTTTGATACGTGAGCTACACGCGTCATCTCTAACCTGTTAAACACGATTAAACATGTGTTGCCAGCCCTACTCTTGAGTGCGAGGGTTAAATTAATTTGTCTTTGCTAGTTCAATTCTGGCAAATTGAGCGGCAATCTGAGACATGATTGCATAACCGGAGTGGTGTATCTGTATCTCCGGTTGAACATCGCAGCCCTATTGTTCGTCTTGATGGTGAATCTGTATCCACAACGAACCGTAGATCTATCCTACCTTTATATGTTGTGCTTGAATCGGTGTTGTTTGGGTGTACTTCTATCAGATGAGCGTTTTTGTGTCGAGTGCCGATACCGTATTGGGACTAATACCGACGATAGAAACGGTACCGGTACTTATTAGAATATGAAAAGCTTTTTTGGAATGGTATCGATTGTAGCACATCTAGTTACATTATCGATTACCTACAGTGGGTTAGTGGGTTTCGTTTTGTATGCTTATTATTTTGCACATGAACATAAGTTAATAAATTGCTTTTGGTTTTTGTATTACATACTGTACTTTTGATTGTTTTTTTCATATATCATTTTGTTTGGCTTTTATACATGAAGCTTTGTTTTGTTTCTTTTTATGAAATTATTATTTTTTCTAATTATAAAGCCACAATACTCTTTTCTATCTATATTTCAATTATCAAACTGAATCGTTACAACTTCATACATTTTTCATATATATATGTACCCAAGCACTTTAATGTTACCAACGCAACATGTATAACTGTGTATGCAACCGCCCACATCTTGTGGGATTAGTTTCTAGTTTGGTAAACTACGTAACGTAAATTAGTAAAAAATTATGAATTAAATATACAGTTTTCAAATCTTTGTTGTTTTTATACGATTTTCACGGTCTTGAATTGTCATTTTGATAATTATCTTTAAAAAACATTTGTCTGGTGCTTGTCCCATCAAATTTGACACGATTTTAAACTTTGTAGAGAAAACATACAGTTTAATTAAACAAGTTAGTAGGCATGATTAAGAAATAATTTTATATGATTTTAGGGTTATTTTTATTTTTTGGCTAAAAAAGGAACACTGAAGCAGTACCAAATGGTAAAGCACCGAAAAGCCGATACCGAACCATATATTCAGTATGGTATTCGTTACTCACTTCTCTTCAATTCGGTATTAGTACCAGTACGGTACCGATCTCCACTGGCGGAGCTTCATAGGGGCCGGGGGGCCGCCGCCCCCCCTAATTTTTCGTCTGCTAAATTTTAACCCGATAGTGTAAATTTTTGGTCCGGTAGTGTAAATTTTTATATAAATATCAAGTCCGCCCCTCTAAAAAAATAATTTCGCCCCCACCCCCCTTACAAAATAATTTAAGCTCCTCATCATTTTGATAAAATTACAGTGTTTTGTAAATCTTCACTTTCCAAAGGCTATGAATGTGTCATTTAAGCATATATTAAAGTATTAAGAGATATGGAAGTCAAATAAAAAACCACTTTTTATCCAGCTAAAATTTAATCCCATATAGACAGTAATTAGATTCAGTTATCAAACATGTAAACCAAAAGTGATAACTATGATATAACATTCAAAAAGAAAGAAAAAAATAACCTAAAACTAGTAACTCTGTGTAACAACTTATAATAAATCATTAATCATCATCAGCAGAAGAACATTGAACTGCATACCCTCTTATGAAGCTTGGGAAGTTGGTTGAAACCACCACCACCGGCACCACCACCGCCACTGTGGCTAGAAACACTGTCTGATATATCTTCAAACTTGACAAACTGTGCCATCTGTCCGGCCGCCAAGTGAGCATAGCAGATTGGAGCAACTGCACAACAAAGCATTAGTTATATACATCCTTAATGTATGTTTGCAGATACTTGATCAATAACCCATTTGCGTGTTGCTTTTATAAAAAAAGCATTTTGATAAAAAAATCCACAAAATGCAAGTTATGCAAAAGTTTAGCATATTTACCTACAGATATGGCAGTTGTGCTCCTTTGATACCTGCATAATGCAATGAAACCGTATAAATCTTGAATTTTAAGTACATTTGTATTAGTTAATTAGCTAAACGACTTACACATAGGATAGCGAATGCACGAGCTCTTGCAGTTGATCTGCAGAGAAACCAATCTCATCGAGAAGTACATGGTAATGGGTGGGTCGGGTGGTTCCCTAAATTCAAAGAAACCAACATATACTTCAGTCACATACTTTTTATAGCACATATATATATTGGTTTGATATATAACACTCACAATCGGTCCATTCTGAGCACATAAGTAGAAGTCATTGTATTTAGGATGGCAAACTTTATTGTCAACAATCGTTCCTGCAACACGAAAGAAAAGCATAAATTTTCAGTTTTTGCTTGTTTTATTATTCAAAATCATTACTTTTTACAAAAAAAAATAGTATTAGAAACCTGGTGGAACATTGTAATCAGATTTGGTTTGAAAAAACTTGGTGTGATGAGTTTTCTGAGCCACAATCACCATAAACTTGGGTTCCCATGAATCATCTAAGAACTTGCAGGCCGAGATGATCTGCTCAAGCTCGATATTAAGCACCTGGTTAAACTGAGACTCGCTTACCCCGTCCCTAAAAATTATTATATTCTCCGGCTTCAGCTTAGGAGTAGACAGATAGAAATCACTCAACAGTTCCCTGACATCACAAAAACATTACAAACTAAAACTTTATAAATTTTATATATTTTCATAAAAATGTTATGTAATATAAACCTGATCATCCCTTCATCTTCATTGGGTGCAACAGGTTTAAAAAGGCCATCAATCATCTCGACTCTTGAAGACTGTGAACGAACAGAAGCCCTGTAGCGAGAGATAAAGGGCCATTGCCTCGAGCTTACAACCTAGAACAGAACCAAAAAAAAAAACATAACATGATTGTATTCTCATTGTTGTAATAAAAGGAAGAATCGAGGTTGTTACAGAACATACAGCAGCAATAGAAGGAACATCAGAACGGCCAGGAGCACCATGGGACACATCCATTCCAAAGATTATGGTGGGAGTGTTTGACACCAACGGTATAGAATGCAAATGCTCGATAGACAGCAGAGAGTTTATACCACCCATCTGAAATAAGACAACATTAGACCAAACTGAGTTCTAAAAAAAAAGAAACTAAAACTTTGTGAGATACTGAAACTTTGAATTGAAGACCTTAGCATTAATCTTTAAAAGCAAGTTTGTGAGATACTGATCATTAATCTTAGTTGGGGCGATGCATTGTGTGGCAGACCCAAAGTCTACAAGGCATTTTCGCTTCCATGGACCTGTCATCAGACAACACTAAGAACCAAAAATAACTTTAAAAAAAAAAAAGTTTTTACAGGTAACTATAGTTGGAATAAACCGTAGATATCTGAATTCTTTCGTTCAGGAAGGATGCATAGGATAAAGTATGGTGGGCCTGGAAGCATTTTCCTCATAATTTCTTCCATCTTGTCTACACGTACATGTCCAGGAGCGCGCTTAAATTGAGGATTCTCTTCTATTATTTCATACGGGTCATTAAGCTCCTGCAAGCATCACTAAAAGGTTAATCTTTATCTTGTTGTATCTTGTGGATTTTTCACAAATAGAATGCATGTGCCATAAAGATTTGGTATTTACCATTCCTTTTGCTTTAGAACACCTCAGTAGATCTCTGCTTAGGCTATTAATGTCACAACGTGCTGAAAAGTTCACAATTGCCCAGCATGTAATCTTTGTCGGCTCAACAAATGTCTGCAGCCAAATATTGACTGTTAGAAACAGCTGAAAATTTAATTATTTAAAATCTCTAAATATTCAAAATGAAGAACTTTTTGCCTTATTGTTAAAATTCCAACGACCTCCACGAGGAAGCAAGTCTCCTCCATTTCCAAACTTTAACTGCAATGAATACAAGAATACTATGAGAGTCTAAAAAATAAAAAAATGGAAATTTATAAACTAATATGCACCTTTGGTGGATCTAAAACCCGACCCTCAACTTGGGTGAAGGTAGTGCTGATTGTGATGCCAGTTGAGTTAATAAGAGGATCAGCACTGTAGTTACTTTGCCTCAATGCCTGCATAGTTAAATGAAGAAAGTTATTTACCATTAAATATTCTTGATTTGCAGTATTATATCAATGTTATAAGAAAAGCTTACACCCGTCAAAGCATCCATCCGATCTTTTGGCTTTTGTCTGGATTTCTCAACAAGTGATGCTCGTTGTAAATTTGATAACGCCTTGGTATAACGTTGTAAGGGTAACAACTCACACAACTATAAACAACATAAAAAGAAAGCAAAACAGAATTAGAATGTGACTTTAAGATCAGTTTTAACAAAATCTTAAAAATGACCTCAAGTGGGATGTAAACGGGCCGCCTTGGTTTGCCAACGTCTAGGCATGGGTAATCATAAGATTGGTTAACTTCTATACGATGATGTTTGGCATAGTAGTCGTAGACTGTTATCTCTACAGGCTCGCTCGGGCAGTCACCATTCTTTTGCTTCATTGAAAATCTACAAAGCAAATTTAAACTCATTTGTCATTTACAAAATGAAAACACAAAAAACATGCAGTAATATGACCTACTTCTGTTCTCCACATGGTCTTTCGCTCAACCCGATAATTTTATGTTCTCGGTTAGAGGGGAAGGACTTGATACGGAGGCTCTTCAGCGTTCTTTTAGCCTATTATTCATAACATAAAAAGATAACAAAAATAATAATAATAATAATAATAATGAAACTACTAAGAAATCCAAAACAGAACAGACTTGTTACCTTAATCCAGTCAATATCCCTTATGTGTCTAACATTTTGATTCTCTAAAAGAAAGTCCACAACTTTCCCTGGCCGGACAATCATTAATTCATCAGAAAAGATTATCAATCTTTTCAAACAAGATAAAAAAGTTCAACATTAAGAAAAGGGAATCTTGAGCCATACCAATATTTAAACTCAAACCAGCTTGAGTGGCCCGAAAACTGGAATGAAATCCCCTGCAGCCCAAAACCCCGCCACCAATACCTATGAAGTTCTTTGGGTCATTGTGAAAGTAACACTGTCGAACAAGAAGACATCCTCTGTGCATGATACCAAACAAAACATGATTATAGTTAATGAATCAGGACATTAAATGATGAAAGTCAGTTTAAGAACATATGCTTACTGTTTTGCAGCATGTTGCCTTAAAAGAACATCCAAAACCCTTACAGCCTCATTGAATTGTTCAGAATCTTGTCCTTGCAGTGCATTAAATATGGCCTGAATTGGGATTTTGGTGGCATAGCTGATCTTCACTGTATATGACTTGGATTGAGGCGGGCGCCTTGATCTCTTGGTTTCCACTCCATCCGGGATGCCACCTCTTGCAGTTCTATAAAAACAACACGCTCTCATTAGCAACAAGATTATTAAACGGATCAAATTAAAGAGGACATAAACATCAAACATTGTCCACCTGTTTGATGACAGATTCTCCAACAACACGGGGAACTCAAGCTTAGTCCCGGGCAATGGGCCCACAGTAAATAGAGTCTTTTCACCATCATATGCAAACCCTTTACCACCCATCTCTGAATTATATACACTATGGACCATGTCTAGTACTCTTCTACCAACACCTTTCGCCTCAACAGGACTCCCATCCTCATAGAAAAAAGCCACCTGAACGTGACACAACAATACCACATTTGACTTAGAGATTCAAACCTAGTTTTCTTCTATCTACAAATTCAATATAGGATTATGTTGTTTTGCAATATTAAAAGAGTTCCATTACAATAGCATTTTGAATATTTACAAATACCTTTAAAACTTTCTTCATAATAGCATAAGCATAACCATTTTGACAATCTACTATAACAAATTTGGCATTCAAAAAGTCAAAAGTGGACTTTTTAGAAGGAAAATAAGCTTGAAAATACATAGACTTAAAGTGAATGACAGAAGCACATTTCATATAATCATATTTTGACTTTGGAGATTAACCTTCTATTCTTTGAGTTTGAAATTTAGTATGTTGTTTTATAGATTTTTGACTTAAAATGTGAGAGTTACTAAACAATTAGCAATTAGCAATTAGCAATAACAATAATCCTAATAAATTTGGACAACCACTAAATTTTTTTGGAGTTCAAATGTGAATAAAAGCAACTTAACACAGCATACAAAGCAATAAGAACCCTTCACATGTATATATCAAAGGATCCAACTTTGGCATATATTTACATACTTTTTTAAGCCCTGATATCTTCTAGTTACTATATATATTATTACCAACTATTCTGCATAAAGAGCATAACCACAGTCGATTTTGGGTTGTTCTGAATCAAGTTTGAAATAGATTAAATGATATTGAATATCAAAAGTTCAGCATTGAGTAAGTTATATCTCAAGTTGATTATTAATACACAAGCAGATTGCCTCCATCCAACAATAAAACCGAATTATCAGCAATTAAAAATGCAATGCTGAACACTATATTAATACACTCAAGAGTCAAATGCATATGTTATATAAAAACAGTAGTAATAATGATATATAAGAGTAGAATAGATACACTGTATTGATAGAAGTGGTCACTGGTGCTGCTCAATTTCACATTGAAATGGTTGGTGAATAGAGAAATCTTCTGTCCTTTGGTGCCAAACCCACGTCTAGTCATCGGGCTGCGGTTTGAACCATTCACTTTAGCCGGAACAAAAGATGGTGGAACCACTGGTGGTGGTGGTGGTGGTGCCTTTGATGCTCCTGGATCTGAATGCTTCATTTTGCTTTTCCTGTCTAGTGTCATATAAGTCACATACAACAATTGTAAGATAATCTTACAGAAAAATAATACAAATCGAGAAATCAATGTATATATGCTAAATTTATAGAGAGACTTTGACAAGAAATTTATAAAAACCGTGAGAACCACACAATGCATTGTAGCCCTGCGAGAACCGCATAATGCATTGTCCCTTTTGTTTTAAATGTGATACAAAACGATGGTTAAAAAACCGCCTACCCCACTCATAGATCATTAATGCACTATATACAAGTGTTTTATATGATTTTCGCGGTTCTCAACAAAAAGAACAATGTTCCGAAAAGTATACGTCCCACATTATATATATGGAATTTATATATACACACATCCGCCTATGTATAAACAGAGAAAGATACATGCGATTTAGCATTATTCAACAAAAAGATCATTAATAAGATCAAGAAAAACTTAGATTCTCCAATCAGCAACAGAAAGAAACAAAGCTAATCCTTTGTTTTATGAAAAACATCGTGTATATACTGCAAGAGAAGCAAGACGTGAAGAGATTAACACTAATTATTTGGTGAACACGAACAGATAACCATAATTCTTCTGAAAATAAACAGATCAAAAACACATACAACACCATAATCTAACGCATATACAACAATCGACACCTATATGATCACTACAGAAACCAAGTGGAAGACGAACAGACAATTGAAGATAATGAAGAACAATTAAAGCCCCATTAATCTATCATAATAAAAACCAACCAAAACCCATGAATCTTATGTAAGAAAACTACATCAAAACCATGTATAAGACCACAATCCAATGCATACACAACAATCAACACATATATCTTCGCATTCAATTCGTATATACACATACAGATGAATAGATGATATACCCAATTAGATGAACAGAGAAGCTAACGAAGAAGAATTAAAACCCTACAAAAGGGTTTTAACTTTTATGATACGATTTTTATAGTGAAATTCTAGAGAGAGAAAGTATGAAGTAGAGAGAGAGACGTGAAGAAGAAGGTGATATTGACGATTGTTGCAGTATATATCGTTGGCCCACAAGATTCTCATTGCCACGTGGATATTATTATTATTATTATATTTGGATGATGAAGTACCCGTTTAACCCTCGGCTACATCGTTAAAAATCTAGTCTCGTGGTTTGGTGATTGAGGGTGTTTTCGTCCTTTTGATATTGTAAGGAAGTGTACGAACACATACACGTCAATTTCGTGTGATCATATCTTAATGGAAACCATGATTTGTTTTTTAAATATATATTTCTTAGAATTTGATATTAGATTCGATAAATTATTTATATCGATCATTTAAAAATACCAATTAAGTGTTTGCGCAATGTGTTGGGTTGATATTTAACACATGCATTTAATATTTTATTATTTTTATAGTAGTTTTATAAAAGTTTATTATGTTTTTTTTAATCTAAAATTTAAAACAACAAATAAATGAATTCTGCATAACGATCTGTATATACGCATTAACTTATTGTATCTCATAAAATACAGATCGTTTCAACAAAAAATTTACACCAAAACATTTAAGAATAAACGCATGTTAAGTTGTAGTCTCAAAACGTTTTTAAATATGATATATTAAAAAATATAGCTGAAATCTTAAAACATATTAATTTTTTTGATTTATGGGTAGATAATATAAAATTTTATGCAAGTGTTAGTAAGTGTAAGGTTATTATGTAACTAATTTAAGAGGTAATGTGTAAATAATGTTATAATTACTATTTTACCCTCAAAAGTGGTTGAATCTTAATTTTGTGGTATCTTAAAATATATATCTCATATGCTTTATAAATAGTATAGATAATTATTTATATTGAAAAGAGTAAATTGCATTTATATCTAACTAGCTTAACGAACCGTGTGTTACATGGGTTGAAAAGTTATAGTAGACATGACAAGACAAGTCTGTAATATATAAAGACGTAAAAATAAAATACAAAAAAAATTACATGAAAAATTGAAATACATAGGAAATAAACATAAAATGTTTACAAATTTTTAAAAACTTCTTTATATACAACATTTAAGGTTATACTTGAAAGTTCATCATTTTCATCTAATATAACCAGCTTTAATCCATCTCGCCTTGTAACTTTTGACAATGTGACATATAGTTGTCCGTATGTAAAAACTAGTTGTTTAAGAAACAAACCAACTTTTAATAATGATTGACTTTGAGTGTAAACTCGGTTGAGTAAAAGTCTAATTGATTGTTATACATTAGTCGTTTCGACAATCGAATTATACGAACCTTGATGGTATAATCATGACATCATATATCAAGATTATTTAATAAAATGACATCGGATACTGTAAAAGACCTGCAAGTTAAACAAAACAGATAGTGTGATTACATAAAAAAAAAAGATAAATATTTAATAATGAGGTTAGAAAAAAACCATAAACGCTAACAGCTTGCTTAGAAATGATCAATTGGATTTTTATTTATCATATATCATGTTAGTGTATAATGTATAAGAAGAACATGATAAATTATAAAGAATACCTTGAAGCTTTCACTAATCTGCACGTCATAATTAAGTATTGTCAAAACGAAAACAATAATACAAAACAAAGAAATCGATTGTAGATGTATTTATATTTTGATGGAATTTATATTTTAGGTCAATTAATAATTAATAGTCATAAATGTTAATTCCGAGATAATGAATTTTAGGATGATATTGACAAAATTGATGGCTAATTATAGTTATTATTTTGTAAATGGTAAGTGATAATGAGTAATTTAGGTGTTTATTAACATCAATTGATTTTTTGAAACATATAATCATCCAAATTATAATAATGAGATTTTCAAAATTTAAATTTCTATGTTATAGGGGCAAACACAGTTACATAGGGATTAAACTATTTTATTATAACATCTAGTTTTTTTTTCAAATTTAAGAGATGTGATTCTTAAATATTAAATTAAAATGTTATAGGCACAATAAATGAAAATTAAATCACGGCTATAATTTTGTGCAGTAAAAATTATTATAATAATATTAAGGGTTATTGGATTTTAATAATCTTATGTTTCATTTATTGGTCGGGATTAATCCTAACTCAGTGAATGTTTACAGATACTTCTAACTTTGAGTTTATTTTCCTCCAACGATCCTTTACTAACTGAGAGTTAACCCCGTTAGTTTTTTTGATGACGTGAACTGTTTTTGTGGCCAAAACATTAAACAAAAAGTTGAAATCTATCATCAGGTCCGTCCATTTAAAACTTCTGCACCCAAAAACCCGTCAATCTCCACCTCCTGATTTGAACCACCGAAGTCGTTGAAGGTAGATTTAAGGTGATGATGAATGTTAGATAATAGAAAACGGATATAACTGAGACTAGGTGATGCTGGAGTTGAAAAATGACTCAAAGTTGACTTCATTTCATCAAAAACTAACGAGAGTTAACTCCCAGTTAGTAAGGGATCATTGGAGAAAAATATGTTCAAAGTTAAGAGTGTCTGTAAATATTTCATGAGTTGGGATTAATTCCGGCCAATAAATAAAAGTTGGGATTAAAATCCAATAAACCTAATATTAAAGAGAACTCTATGATTATTATCTCAAAACAAAGAAAAATAAAAGAATTTTCAACATAATTATATAAATCTATGTTGGGGACTCGAGGAGAGTTGTAACTAAGTTTTTTAAGTTCTATTCTCATTGATTATAATAAAATGTTTGGGAGTTATCCGAGTAACATGTTCTTATATTATTGATTTGGGACTTGATTCATGTGGTCTTTTTTATGATTGGATTGTAATTTGGACCCAAATCTCTCTATCAAACAATGTCAATATATGAAGGACCAAAAGTGTTACACGTTGACAAAACAATTGTGAAAGGTATTTTAGTCCTTTAACAAAATTTTATAAATAAAAAGAAAAATAGACCCTCCTGTTAACATTTAGATAGCATTTAACACGCAGGAGTGAAGGGCAATATGAAATTAATCATTGAGGGTGAATGGAAAATACATGTTTGGTTGGTGAAGGTAATTGAATGCGTCATTACATAGTTGATTCTCCTCCTTTAAATTCATTCCATCCACCCCCTTCCTCTTTTTTATCATTTCATTACTTCTTCCATCTTTAGTCGCCAACACCATCCACCCACCCACCACACCAACCACCACCGCCCACCAAGATTGATCGTTACCGGCCAGCACCACCAGGCACGGCTACCAGCTCCGCCACCCACCGCCCACTGTCGCCCGTCGATCGCTGCTGCCAAACACTTTCCCCCATCGTCGCCTCAACCTCCGACCACCACCTCGCCGCCGCCGCCACCAACCACTACTGGCCACCACCACCAGTCATTACCACAATAAACACTTTTACCTTTCATTCTGTCTTACTACCTAACAAACATACTTTATTTATTACATTCATAAAGGATATCCAAATAGAACAATAGAATGTAATAATTAGTTTCATTCTTTCATCCTATTCCATTCCCCCGATCTTTTCATTAATCCGTCCATTCCATTATCTTATACTAAACAAACCCTTAAAGTTATCACAGGTTAAGTTCTTAGACTAAAAAAGAAAATGAATTAAAATATTAAGGAACATATAAGCAAGTTTTAAATAGGGTTATTGGATTTTAATAATCACAACTTTTATTTATTGGCCGTGATTAATCCCAACTCAGGAAATGTTTACAATCACTCCTAACTTTGAACTTATTTCCTACAATGAATTCTTACTAACTGAGAGTTAACCCTTTTTATTTCTTTTGATGAAATGGGTTAACTTTGAGTCATTTTTCAACTCTAGCACCGCCTAGTCTCAATTAGGTCCGTTTTCTATTGTATAGCCTTCATCATCACCTGAAATCTACCTTCAACGAGTTCGGTGGTTCAAATAAGGAGGTGGAGATTTACGGGTTTTTGGGTGCAGAAGTTTCAAATTGACGAACCTAATGATAAATTTCAACAATCTGTTTAGTGTTTTGGCCACAAAAACAGTCCACGCCATCAAAAAACTAACGTGGTTAACTCACAGTTAGTAAGAGATCGTTGGAGGAAAATAAACTCAAAGATTATATATATATATATATATATATATATATATATATATATATGACATCATTTAGTTTTTAAATCCGATCTAACCGGTACAACTAGCCGACCAATAAGATTATTGATTCGTCGTTCGATTCAGCTCTAACTTCTAAGAATGAAAGAAATGAAGAATGATTAAAGCCCAATAGAAGGCATTATGGAGGGAATGAAACGTAAGCCCATTTATTTGAGTTTATGGCGTAATGGCCCAGCTACTTTAAAACAGAACTAGCCCATTTAAAGAATCACGATTCTAAGATGAAATATATAGTTAAATTTGATTCGTTAATCACAACATTTAAATGCATAAAAATATTTCTTGCCGGCCTAGTGTCCTTTAGTCTTTTAATTTTGTTAAAATCAGGAAAAACAATTAAATAATAAGAGGATACATTGTATATGATAATGTCACATATCTGGATATGTAAAACTATAGCGGCCAATCTTGACCCAAACATATATTTTTGTGCAGATTGATCTATAAAATATAGTCTTAATTTACTTTAGGTTAAGCTCAATGCTAAGGGGTGGTTAACAATCCAGGAAACCTCCAACCCCGACGTGGGTGGTTCATAGTATTAGTTCTTCAACTCAATCGCTCCATAGAGTATAGATCCTTCAACTATGTCTTTTCATAGACGACATCTAATAGTTCGAATGCCTTCATACTTTCATCCTATGGTGACACAGTGGCATAATACGACGTTGATGATAACATAGTTGGTGTTGTTTTGTATGTTTGTCTGAAATGTTGGATACATTTTACACTTTAAAGAAGACATCTCGTATGTCATTTCAATGCTTTGAAGATGTCCTTTGATCCATGTGCTTATTTGTTTAATTATATTCTGCTATTTATTTGCCTTTATAATTCATTAGGCTAGATGCAAAATTATGAGTGGATCCGTAAGAACGACACGTTTCGATCTACACCTCTTTTTTAT
Source organism: Flaveria ramosissima (assembly GCA_025215565.1). Lineage (NCBI taxonomy): Eukaryota > Viridiplantae > Streptophyta > Magnoliopsida > Asterales > Asteraceae > Flaveria > Flaveria ramosissima. The sequence goes on from CM046040.1 coordinate 17,094,361, forward strand.
CAGAATTTTATTGTGATCTGAAGCATAATGACATTTTTAAAAATGATTAGTTATGACCTGAACTCGTTCTGGCTCCTTACCTTACCCAACCTGCCCAGTTGGTCCGGTCTACATGAGACCTCTTACAACCATGTCTTTTGTTTAATTTGGGGCAATTGTATATTTCCTCCTTTAAACTTGTGAAATTACATATATTTACAAAGCATGTTTAAAAACCATTGTATTTTATATATTAAAACTTGTGTTAAGAGAAAATATGTAATTTTTTTTGGTGGGGAGAGGGATATATGTAAATCACTTCATTTTGGGTAAAAACATGCACACCATTTTTCCAATTTTGCTCTCTAGAACAATTTTACTTCATTTTAAGTTTTTATTTCATGACGTTTCTTGCTTAATGTAATGGTGAGTATAATTTTTCAAGTACATGATACCTTATGATCTTCTGATGCACACGGTAAACTAATAAAAAAACAGCTTTAGGTATTTAACTGAAATACCATAGTTTTAACCTAATCTAAAAAGGTTTCACAAAACGTTTGATAATTCCATATATTTTTTTTCCTAACATAAAAGGATTTCGAATAAGTATATAAATATAATATAGTTAAGTAACCTAGAGTCATGTTTGATATTGACCTCTCCTTTTGATGGAACTTATTTTTATTTTATTCAATTACTTGCAACTTTATTTAATCGTTGTGTCACTTCTATAATAAATAAGTAATAGATTTGATTATCATATTGAGCGTCTTGGGAGCCCATCTTGAAGCATATCTAAGCGCTAGAGACATCCTTAAAACATCACGGTCCAACGTATTGAATACTATTTATTTTATCTGTAAGAAAATTACATAAATGGTTTTTGTGGTTTGATCAAACTGTATGTTTGGTTTCTAAACTTTAAAAATTGTAAAATTAGTTCAAACTTTTGGGTATTTATTGCATTTTTTGTCCCTCAAATTATATTCATTTAATTTTTATGCATTTCATAAACTTTGGACTAACTTTTAGAGTGCAATGTAGGGACTAAACTTGCAGTGACTATAAGTGCAATACTCATATAAAAGTTTGAACTGACTTTGTAATTTTTAAAAATTTAGGGATTAAACTTGTAATGACTACACAAAAGTTTAGACTAACTTTGTAACTTTCAAAGTTTGGGGAGCAAACATGCAAATATGCAATTTGGTTAAACCACATGGACCATTTATGCACTTTTCTCTACATTTATATAATTTGTGTTTTTATGTGCGTTAGGATTGGTTTTGATGTATTCACCTGCGTAGTCAGTAGTCACATTATTGGTTGTTTATTCGTTAGGTGTCATTACAAGCGTTTTTACACATCAAGTGATAAACATATGAAAAAAAAGTTGTTAGTAAATAAACTATGAAATTTTAATGGTTAATCAAATACCACATCTGATGCATAAACACATGTTACTAGTATTTTATGCGTCAATGCATTTTCTTTACCAAACGTTATCTTTTTCGGATAAATTCGAGTCATAGTAATATTCTCCATAGCATATCATTTAATATATCTTATATATAATTTAATCATTAGAGTTAATCATTTAAAAAGTCTTGGAAAGTAACTTTCATAAGCAGATACGTGGACTAAATACAATAAAAAATAATAAAAAAAATATTGTAGTTTTATATTACTCAACTTAACACGCTGCCAAACGCAACTTGGAAAACCCACGAAATTTCCACAACTAACGAGACATGCTTCATGTCGCCAAAAGTGTTGTTTGACTAACCAAATACACGAGAAAACATATATAAAAATTAGAGGGGCCCCAACTCGATAATACAAGAAAAACAACACACCAACATATGCATTAAATAAGGAAAAATTACGAAATTAACCATTTGACCGAACCAACTTAACAAAATAAATATTGACTTTTGGAATTACGAAATTATACATTTGACTTTGACCCTCGCCCACGGCGAGGAAAAGTCATGATCCCTCGCCCACATGGCAAGACTTCTCCTCGCCCACGTGACATTATCTCGCCTACGTGTAAACTAAATTTTATTAAAAGGAAAAGAAAAATATAATAAAATAAAATAAGGTTGGCGAGGGACACAAATCCGTAGGCGAGAGATGTGACAAGCACATCGCCTAGTCAGCAAGGGGTACGCTCCCCGAGGGCGAGGAGAGAGCCAAGTCAGCGAGGGTTCCTTTCTCCTAGGTGAGGGGTATGTCTTGTCAGGCAAGGGGAAAGTCCAGTCAGGCGAGGGGCAAGTCCAGTCAAGCGAGGGGCAAGTCCAGTCAGGCGATGGGCAAATCTTGTCAAGCGAGGAGCGCGTGAAACAAGGCGAGGGGTTTGACCATTATCTCCCATAGTCAGCGAGGGTTCCTTAGAAATTTTTTTTAATATTTTAAAAATAAAAATAAGAACTACTATATTTTTCTAGATAAAGTAAGAACATGTCTAACACATTTACCTTTTAATGGTAGATATTCTTCAAAGAATTTTAAGAAGAAGGTTGAGAAGAATGTAAGATTTGTTAAGGTAAACATGGTATTATATAGGACAAAATAAAATAAAATTAAACTTTTAAGTATTTAAAAACAACAAATAATTAAAAATCTTGGATTTTTTTTATTTAAAAAATTTTTATTTTGGGGGGGGGGGGTATTTTCGTAATTATGGGCGAGGGATTCTCATAATCCCTCGCTGACTCAGCGAGGGATCAAAGACACGTCAGCGAGGGTTCCACGTGGGCGAGAGATTATGTCATATCCTCGTCGGACACGCTTTTTTGGGCTAGAGATTCCCATAATCCCTCGCCACGTCAGCGATGGATGACACGTGGCGGGCTCCGATTGGTTTTTTTTTTACTTCAAGTTTGACCGGTTATTTTGGTAATTCATTTAGTCAATTGGTCATTTTGGTAATTTTCCCATTAAATAAACGCTTGAAAAATTAATTGGTGAAGTCTTGTTTAATAAAAGTTTGTAAAATAGGGTACATATCTATATCTTATACTATATAATTAAAACAAAATTATAGGGATACATGGTAACTTATAATAAAGTTTAAACTTTTGTTTCTCTTCTTTCTCTTCTATTAAATAAAAATAATTATAAAATGAGAAAATAAATAATTAAGTATCCCAAATATAAATCTTCTTATTTTAATAAATTATTAAAACATATTAAACTACAAGATTTTATTTATATCTTATTTTAAAATATAATTTTATAATTCTTGATTTTTATTAGTTGTTATTTATAATTTCTTAAATTTTTATTATATATTATTTTATTAATGGTTGATGACATGTAATACATTAATGGTTGATGATATATATTATTTGTAATCTAATACTTAAGATGTTTAAAAAAAATGATTTTTTAATTTTTAACCTAAAGTTTTTCATCTTTTCCGATGTGAGTCTAACCCAAAACTTTACATCTTTTACAATTTAACCTAACAATTTTTTTACTTTCAACTTTGGTCCCCTATACTTTTCATCTTTCGTAAATTTTTGTTTTACGTTTCGTTCTAAAAATTTTCAAGTTACCATGGCCACCATGGTTTAACATTTTTATGTTTCGCTTTATATTTTGTTCTAAATTTTGCGAGTTAACACAGCGCAACACGCGTGTGTGGTTTAACGTTTTTACGTCTACTTTTTTTTTCCGTTTAACAGGTTTTGTAGCAATGCGCGAATCCTAGATCGACTTAGTTATACTTTCTATGTTTTACGTTGGTGGTTGTTGGCAGTGATGTGACATTGTGCTATTTGACACGGTTTACGGCCTAGCCGCAACGCGGGGGCTTAATTTTAGTTTATGTTATTTACAATCAATATTATCCGGTTACTTTTTTTGTATTATTAAAATACAATTAAGGTATTTAAATTCATAAAAGACTGGTGAGAGTCGTCATGGATTCCCCAGGTTTACACATCAGATTTTTTTTTATTTTTCCCCATTTTGCGCGGAAGCGTCTCAGTTTCCACCGGTTTCCATATTTGACACAGAAAAAAAAGAGAAAAAAAACGGTGAAGCCCGGTGAAAACCACACGTTGGGACATTTTTTCTTTCTGGGTCCAAGGAGTAAACAATAACACTAGGGGTGTAAACTAGTCGAGCCCGAGCTCGCTTAGGCTCGAGCTCAGCTCGTTTTGGTTTTAGAAAGCTCGTTTGTAGTTTTATTTCTAAAGCTCGAGCTCGGCTCGTCATAAATTTTTCAAACTCGAGCTCGGCTCGTCATAAATTTTTCAAACTCGAGCTCGGCTCTGGCTCAGCTCGTTTATTGTTAAATTATTAATTTTTTTAGTTTTTTGTAACTATTTTTATAATTATTTAAAATAATAGTTTTTTATTAACAATATATATATATATATATAATATTTAATTAATTTCAATCATAATAATATATATAATAATATTATTTATGTAAATATATATTTAATATATAAATAAAAAAATCATATAAACAAAATACTCGTTTAGGCTTGCAAGCCGGCTTGAGTTCGATATCAGAAGCTCGGGCTCGGGCTCGTTTAGTAAGCGAGCAATGATATGAGATGGAGCTCGTGCTCGAGCTCGTTTAAGCTCGGCTCGATCTGAGTTTTTTTCGAGCCGATCCTGAGTAGCTTGCGAGCCGACTTGACTCGTTTACACCCTAAATAACACCTGAGCAATATCTTCTCTTAAACCCTTCTCTCAAGCAGACATCATTCTAGGGTGTTTATTGATTAGTGTTTCAAATGTTTTTTTTAACAAATATGTGGGTTTTGGGTTAGTTCAACCTTGTTAGATCTTTGTTTGAATGGTGGTTTTCTACATGCTAAGGTATCATAGTGTTAGTTCTCTTACTTTACTAGTTCACTAAATCAACTTATGAATTTTTTGATATTGACTGTATAGTCGTAGCCGATGGGTTTTTTATTTAGTCGATTACTTACAATTGTCTTACAGTATGTGTTTCGACTTGAGAATCCCTTGATCTTAACAAACTAATCAATATCTATGTTATTCTTGTTTAAGTCGTGAACAATATCCATGTACTTGGCTTGACCATATTATTCAAGTTGAAGTTGTAATTAGGGGGGGGGGGGTGGGGGGAGGGGGGGCATGTATTAGTTTTTAGGGAGAATTACATATTTCCCCCTACAAACATCATCAATTACATATAAACCCAACTAGAAATTTTGATTACATATATCCCCTTGTAAAACTTAGTTAATTAGATATATACCCAAATTAAAAGTTTAATTACATATATCCCTTTCTAAAACTTAGTTAACTACATATATACACAAATTAAAAGTTTAATTACATATATCCCCTTCTAAAACTTAGTTAACTACATATATACACAAATTAAAAGTTTAATTACATATATCCCCTTCTAAAACTTAGTTAATTACATATATACATAAACTAAAAGTTTAATTACATATATCCGCTTTATCAAACACAAAAAATTACATATTTATCCATTTGATTATTTTTATTAAAAATAACTTATATAATTAGTATTTTACTCTTATTTTTAAACTATAAAATTATGTTTTTCTTTTTTACTAGCTTTTCGAGTTTTGATTATTTACTAATATTTCTATACTAATATTTTTTATGGTTTTTTTTTGTTTTATTACCTTTTCATTCTAATTTTTTCAGGTTCCTGTACGAGACACTTCCAGTCTCATTATTCAACATGATCCGAACACATAATTTTATGTTGCATAATGAGACTGGAAGTGTCTTGTACATGTACAGAAAAAAATTAGCATAAAAAATTAAAAAAGAACAAAATTAACATAAAAACATTTAGTATAGAAATATTAATAAATAATTAAAACTCGAAAAGCAAGTAAAGAAGAAAAAATATAATTTTATAGTTTAATAAAAATAAGAGTAAAATACTAATTATATTAGTTATTTTTAATAAAAGTAATAAAATGGATAAATATGTAATATTTATGTTTAATAAATTAAATATATGTAATTAAACTTTTAGTTTGAGTATATATGTAATTAACTAAGTTTTAAAAGGGGATATATGTAATTAAACTTTTAATTTAGGTATATATGTAATTAACTAAGTTTTACAAGGGGATATATGTAATTAAAAATTTAAGTTGGGTATATATGTAATTAATGAAGTTTATAGGGGGATATATGTAATTCTCCCTAGTTTTTAGTATTGTGCGAGGGGCCTCAATTTAAATATAAATTGTATTATTAGTCAAATACATTTTTTTGTTTGGGGTCTAAAAAATAATTAATTATAGTCGAATCCTACTTTAATAAACAAATTTGGGTCTAGATTTATTTTATATGTATAATCTAATTCTACTAAACTTTTTTTTATCTTGCCACCACTCACAAAAAGTTCAAGATCACCCATTATTTATAATGACAACATTTTAAAAATGATCTCAAGTTAGTTTTTACTTTATCTTGAGCCTCTAAAATGGTTTAGCCAATCTTATCATATTATCATTAACTATACTTAATTTATAAAAGCCGGTGGCTAGTAGAATTGGTCTACTCGACTCTGTTATCATATATCATACAACAAATATCAGTTCTAAATCAAAAGTTTGCTATTGGCTTCTTGGTAATAAAAAAACTTATTTGCTTATTCCAGCAACCCAAATTTGAAATCTTTGAAGCCACCTTGACTCATTGTTTTTTTTTTAACTTTTTGAGTATTTTCTTTTTCTTACGTTTTAGATACAACTTATATTAGTTTTCTGTAGATGCATTTCGGTTGTGGCACCCCACCTTGGTTCGAGTCTAGGGGATGACATATTGACAATTCGTTTTTCTTTGGCGATTTTAGGTTTTTTTTCACATGTTTAGTTTCTTACGTTTCGCTTTAAATCTTAGTCATGAAGGAAAAATCTGGCACTGCACGTGAGGGGTTAAAAACTAGTTAACCTTAAAAGTTAAAAGAATATGAATGGGGGACTATATCGGGTCATTTTTGTAAAAAGTGAGACCATTTTGTCTGGACATGAGAAATTGAGAAGAGAAAACCTTATTTGTTGAGATATGAGAAGTACAAAAAGAAAACCACAATATCACTGTCTTGTGTAGAAGCATAATACCAAGCTACGACTTTCGTTTCATATGAAGTAATTGGTTTTTAACATTGTTAAATGAATAAACTTTAAAATATTATATACTATAACAATTTAAAGTTAGGTGAACAATAGTATCTTAGTTTTGGACCGTTATAAGGATTTATTACTTAGTTAAGACTTTAATTTCATAATTTATTATGTCTTTGATTTTCTGTAGTAATAACATGCCAACTCTAACCGGATTGAGGTGTTACAGGAATACCATTGAGCTACAAACCTATGATAGTTATATTTTTATCTGATAAAACTTTTATATAAAAGTTGGAAGGTTAGATTTCTATCTCAAAGCATATAGTCATTCCTCTTTTGAATATCGACCTTTTTCGTCTCTATATTATTTCCTTAGTTAAATATTCAAATTTTATTATAAAATAATCAACATGTCAAATATTAAATATTAACTTAAACTTGATAGATTTTTTAACTCACATGAATGTGAATGGATGCAACGTTATTCCATCCTTTCTAACAATTCAGTCCAGCTCTCTAAAAACCCTCGAATGAATCACTTACATAATTCCTCACGGTAACCTGTGTTAGCCAACATGATACTCGCACGATACTGATCTCCCGCAGCCTCTTGACTCGCAAACATCATGGCGCAACCATCATTTAAGAACATTTGGGATAGTGGCATTACCATACCAAAGTTCCCAAAGGGTTGAATTCATTCTAAAACCACTTTCACGGACTCCTCGTCATGCAAGCATCTTGATTCTTGCAGCGTCCTTCATTGCTAAAGGACAAACTTTTCCGTCTTGCTTATCATCAAGGCTCACTTATTCCATCCGATTATTGCATAAGAATGGTCTCAACACTTGACCCCACCAAGAAATACAAACATGTCAGCTAGCATTTCTGGCCCACTTATTTTTAAACGTCGCAACACTCTTAAAAGTAGAAATTTATGTGTATTTAGTTTAAAATATTTATGCATATCGAGTTCAGCCTCCCTCTGATTTGAGTTCCATAACTTTCAATCCCCTGTACATTTGTTCGAACTCCACGATTGAACACTCAAAAAAGAATATAAAAATGAAAAGAAAACTACACATTTAAGTATTCCTCTCAACAGTAAATGTGCATGTCAATATATAAGTGGGATACCCCAACTATAGAGAGATTTGTCATTATCTTGAGAAAAAGAACCTTATAATTGATGGATGATATGACAATATTCTAACTTTTCTGATTTTAAACTTATCTTTAAACTTTAAACTCAAATATTACTTTACTTTAATATCGAAGTTACTTTTGAGTTTTAAGTCCATGTCCATGTCTTTGACATTCAGAGTTCCAAAGAACCAAATATGGATACAATCTATTTGTCTCTATAGTACTACTTATATAATATAATTCTGACTTTGCACTATGTTTCATGACACCTTTATTTAGTTATATTAATCACTAGCTTTAATAGTCCGTGTATTAAACGAGTATTATACGTGTTAGTTTTGTAACCAGTGTATTACACGAGTTAGTTTTAATTTCTCGTGTTTACACGAGTTGAATAATATTAATTAGAATGAAATTGATTAATTATAAAATGATATTCTAAGATACAAATGATTAAAATTACGTATGAGTAACATTATAAGTAATAAGCAATGATTTCAACTTTAAACTTTTTTTGTTTTTTCAAAAAATAAAATGTCATTTTAAAGGTCAATATTTCCAAAAAAAATATTTTTTTCCAAAACAAAATTAAACATTTTTGTTTCAAAATAAACTTTTTTTAAAAAAATATTATATTAAAAAGTTCCTTATTATAACTCTTAGTTTTAATATTTTTGGTTTATAAAAATTTTACTTTTTAAAAACACCAATTTTATAAATGTTTCGTATTTTTAAAAAAGTTTTTATTTTAGAAAAATTTCTTCTTTTTATATAAATTTGTTTCTTTAGAAATAAATTTAATGAAAAATTTTCATTATTAATTTATTAAAAACTATATTCAAACAAAAAGGCGTAATAAATGTCTGTTTTGTTAGAAAGATGATTGCGACTAGTATTAAAAAGTTGATTTTGATCATATTTATATAAATTCTTATAAATAATGTCTAAACTCGAAGATCACTATAGTATCAACTTTTTAATATCTTTTGTATATAGATCATTGAATTTTGTTTCTAAAACAATTTGCCATTTTATAACATAAATTGTTTATAATGAATGATAATTTATCATATAATCTTGATTATAAATTGTCTTTAACTTAAATATTAATAGTAATGTTTAGTTTTAATCTAGATGATATCAATTTATTGTATTTTTATTGCACCAAGAAGTTATTTTCGAAATAGTTACTTCTTTAATATATACGTAATTTTTAAGACAATTTAAATATTAAGTAGTTCATGTATAATCAATTATTCGATACACTTTATTTGATATCAAATTTTAATATGAAAATAATTTAAAACTTAAATTATATCAATTTCTAATATGAAAACTAATTAAAATGTTAATTATGGTAAGTGTTGATTGGTTTTTAAAATGATTAATAAATGCTTTTTTCAAATTACAAATCATAACTTTCAAAATTAAATGCAATAACAATTTAATAAATTTTAAACGAGAAACTCAATTGAGGAGTCTTTCATTGATTGACACGTGTTCCTAGAAACCATTGTTGATTGTCACATGTTTTTAGAAAACATTGTTTTATTAGAGATAATAGATTCAGTGAGTGAATATGCAAATAATGTCTTTCAAACAATATGGAATTTTTTTATATATTTGAGTTGTAAATATTATAATATTTGAGTTGTAAATATTGATAATTAATGATAATAAAAATCATCTTTTATTAATGAAAATCAACTTTTGTTTAAAAAACAGAATTCAATTTTTTAAATTTCGAAATTGTTGAATGAAAACGAAAAGTGTGACTTGATTCAATTATTAATATTTATATATAAACTGTATTTTGAAACTGTTTGTTTAAAATTAGGAAGTTTTACATGATTTTATTATATCATTTCAATTTATATTTTAATCAATTAAGTATTGAATAATTTGAAAAAAATGAATATCAACATTAAACTTTTATATTTAGGTTTAGACAAGTATAAGATTAGAAACCATTATCTTAAGGTCTAATTTTTTTTATAAATATCATTATCAAATTTTCAGTGTAGAAAATAATTATCTTATTAAATTATATGATATGTTTAAAATTGAGTTGTGATTATTATAAAATCAATATTTCGATCATTAGGATATTATTATCATATTCATTGAAATTTTATTTATTTCAAAAATGTGCAAAAAATTTGTAAAGTTTGACATGAATGATTTTTCATTTATATACTTAAAAATGAAAATTAAACTTTGAAATTAAGTTTGAAAAGTTTGACATAATTGATTTTTTATTTAAAATCTCCATACACTAATAAAAAAGTAACTAATGGGGACACGTGACAACACTACATTCATCCTTATCAAATATTTTATGCTCTCTTCTATTTAATAATTACACTGATTACTAATAATAGGACTAAATATACTTTTTAACAAATTAAGAAAGAGTTCTTTTAATTAATGTTATTTCTAAATAAATATTTTTTAATAAAATAAGAAAATTTTTAAAACATCAAAAAAAATTAAAAATAAAAAAATAAGTTGGTATTTTTAAAAAAGTAATTTATTTAAAAAACAAGAATAATTAAAATTGGGAGTTATAATAACAAAAAAAGTTTGTGAAACAAGATGTTTAGTTTTTTTAAACAAAAAAGTGTAAAAAATTGATATCAATGTGTTATTACTTATAGTTCTTAGTCATACGTAATTTTAATCATATCTTATATTAAAATATGGTTATATAATTAAAAATTTTTCATTATATTTAATAAACTGTTTATTCAACTCATGTAATACACGAATTAATAAAGCTAGTAATAATATATTGTAGTGATGACAAGCGGACAAATCCTAAGTAAACACTCTAGGAATGGGCAACGTAACATCCAAGTTACTTTTTTTAATCTGTATAAATATGTGTATGAAATTTTACTCTCTTTACTATGGCCTCATCTCCTCTATTTACTTTTGAAAAAGCCTGTGTGTTAAGTGACTACATGGATAATATATAGTATGATTTGGTTATGACATGGATGTCACATATGTGACTTTTATTAGCTTTTCAGTTCTCTTTTAATTCATTCACATTTACCATAGCTAGGGGCAAAAGTTCCTTTCTTCTTCATGCTCTCGACCATGGGCATAAGCCAATAAGCCATAGTCAATTAGTCACCATCACCCACCATTGGTATGTGTACTTGAGCGCATGTATGTGCATTTCTTGTATGTATGCATAATGCATGTATGTGCATTTCTTTTATGTACATATGCATATACGTATGTGTATTTGAGCAATGCATTTGAGCTTAACCGAGTCATTCGTACTATTGAACTGCTTATATATTAATCATGTTAAACTCGTCATGTCATTCATTTTTAATCCGGTTCCATCTTATTAAACATGTTGTGCATAGGTTTTATAGTCGTGTTTAACATATGACACGTTAAATATAACAAGATACATATAACATAATGTGTAATATATATATATATATATATATATATATATATATATATATATATATATATATAGGGGAGAGATCAAATGAAAACCATGTTTATAAATGAAAACCGTGAAAACTACCACTTCCGAATCACATAATTTATAATTGATTCGACCTTTTTATTGTTTAAAGTATATTTAAGTAAAATTTAACTTTATTTTCTGAATTCATTATATATTATTTAGTTTAAACTCCAAAGAATGACAATGATGACGAAACGACTTACGTATACGTAACTTGAATGAGTTATATGTACGTAACTTTTAATTGTACACTTGTTAACATGTACGTACATATACATAACCCCTACATATACGTAACTATTAGTTGTATACTTTTTAACATGTACTTATATATATGTAACCCTTGGTTTTCATGGTTTTCATTTATAACATGGTTTTCAATGGAACCCTCCCCTATATATATATATATATATATATATATATATATATATATATATATATATATATATATATATATATATATATATATATATATAATATATATATCTATATATATATATATATATATATATATATATATATATATATATATATATATATATATATATATATATATATATATATATATTATATGGTGGATTATGGGTGTTTACGGTCGGCACGTTGTATGGGTTGGGCCACCAACTTTTGACGGGTTTCTTGTGAATTGAAGACCAACTGGTTTTGTTTTCCAATGATTTCTAGTTAGTCAACTATCAACCCAACTCACTTTCTTCTTTCTAGTTTTCAATCAACAAGCCCCCACCCTTTTGATATGTTTAATCAATTACTTTATTTTATGTTTATTAAATGTTATGATGCTACTAATAGTAATCACATTTATGTAATAAATGGATTTAAATTATTATATATGCAACAGAAGTTTATCATGCTATTTTCAATCCTAGTTTTTATCTTCAGTTTTTTAGAACGTCTCTAATCTACTCGTATTAACCATTGATGCATGCAATTTACAGTATTTGAACTAAAAAGAGACACATTACCATGCACACACACCTTAAAGACATTTTAAGTTATTTAAAGAGTATAAATCACACACCATAGGCAACCCTAACTGAATAGATCAAAGGTTGAATCTAAATTTGTATACTAAAAATCTTTTGGAGAATATGTCCTGAAAAGGTGTAAGTCCTTTTATTAACATTTTATCGTTCCTCTCTGACTCTTTTCACCTTCCTGCTCTTCTGTCTCCATACTCTCTTATGTCCACCCTGATTCTAGACCACAAGTCTTGAGTTTTTGTTCTCGTTTGTAATTGTTTCTTAGATTCCTTCAGAGTTTCTAATGGTGTTTGAAAGTTGAATATGAGTAGCGGTTTATGACAGTGTTCTTACATCAAAATCGAATTTGGCAATAGTAAGTGGTGGTGTAGATTTAGAAACATACACAACCCATAGTTGAGGGGTTAAAATTTGCTAAGACAATTAATATATATGAACAAATTCAAAAGACCAATTTAAAAGAAATTAGTTTAAGAATTACATCTCTTAAAATTCGTAAACAAAGATCTTATAGATCTTTAAATCTACAAAAATACCAATTAACAACAAGTTAGAACACATATTGTTGTTCAACAAACAAAATTTAGCTTTTTATAAAAGTTTGTGATAATTACTAAAATCTAAAAATACACTTTACCTTACATCTCTCAAGTGTTACCATGGTTTCAAAATTCTAAAAACTTCTAAATACTTTGAAATTTTATTAAAATAAAATAATAAGATAAAACTTTGTCTATTTTTTGTGGTCTATATGAAATAAACTACATTATGAGGGCCTCAACAATAACTAATCTTTAACTTCTAACACGTCTTGATGCCACAACATCAAGAACAGTTAAATTGTCAGAATTACAATCCCCCAATTCATACTCATTCGATTCAGAGCAACAACTTCCCTTCAAATTCAACTGCATGAACACAATCAGATTGATTTGAAGAAGTTCATCAAATTCAACAATTACAGAATGTTAATTTCAGGTCCCAATACTCTATCTGTTTCTTCAAGTCCACACATTAAACCCCACATAAAATTGCATCGAGTTGACCACTTTTTACAACACCCATGTGGGGTTTTCGATGTCTCCTTATTGTGAGCAAACTTTATGTTTCCAGAAATCAGGAAACATGGTTTCTGGGGGTTTTTTGTTTTCTGTTGCATTAAAATATTAGTTTGATTTGTTAATTTGAAGGTCAAGTGTTTTTGGTGTGCAATTTCCCTAATTTTGTTTTGAGTTTTGGGTTGAATTTGAGTGTTATTTGATCATTTCAGTTGATTTGTGATTTTGATTCTTGAATTTGGATCATACCCATATGAAAATGGCTAGAAAAAATGAAGAAGTTAAAAAGGTATGCATCATTGATTTGATTCACTAATTTAATCCATATTTTATTCATCAATTCTCTTTGATTATGTTAATTTATGATGATTATGATGATGGTGATGATGATGATGATGATTTTCAGTCCTTTATTCATAAGTTTTTGTCAATGAGGATGAATAATGGAGATGAAGGAAAAGTGATGAAAACTTCTAATGATCCCACAGGTTGAGTACTTCTTGAGCTTCCAACTTATGCTATTACTTTTATTGAATTTTTTTTGTTTATCTTAAAACTTAAAAGTTGGGTTATCTTTAACTTTTGGTCAAAGTCTATCCTAAATACCTGCAAATTAGAGACCACAATTTGATTGTAAGAAGATAAGATAATTAGGAATATAACAAGTTGAAACAAAAGTAAAAAGTGAGAATATGTTCAAATTTGTGTTATATAACCTCACTAAGCAACATACACAAGACATCATGTCATAGATCATTTGAAATTGTATGTTACCTTTTTATTCGCATGATCTTTATATACACCCTTCATTGATCATGGGTTTCACATGAGCCCTTTTCACAAGTTAAAAGATCTTGAATTTACTCTTCATTTGTGCAGAAATTCAAGTTGGTAGCGAGATTGGTTCGTTGGATTCAATGGCAGTTAGTCATGATTTGCAATCCCTCAGGTTCGAAATCATGATGTTTTTTCTCAAGATCACCCATGTATTCACTCTTTTTGATGATTCTCAAGTTGTATTTGTGTTTTTTCTCCATAGGGTGTTCACAGCAACTTGGAATGTAGGGGGGAAATCTCCTTCTAGTGATCTCAATCTTGATGATCTTCTGCAAGTCAATTGTCAATCTGATATATACGTCCTAGGGTACGTTTTATCTTTTTAAAAATTGTTTCAAGATTCTGTTATATTTTTTTATGTTGTCCTTAATTTCTGAAAAAAAATGTTAACAAGCATGTTCATGTTGTCAGTTTTCAAGAAATAGTCCCTTTGAACGCTGGAAACGTGTTAGTCATAGAAGATAACGGTTCTGCAGCAAAGTGGCTAGCATTAATAAGTCAGTCCCTCAATAAATCATCTAGTAACAATTGTTGTCCGTTAAAGAGATCGAATACAAATTCAAGTTCTTTCGAGAGGAAGTGTTGTGCCAGCAGTTCAATGTTCTTGCAAAGAACATCCCTTAAAACAGCCAGCAGAGCCTTTCGATCAGAGAGTAGAAGAAGGTTTAAAAGTTGCAACTGCAACATTATTGAGCCTGAAAGAAAGAGTCAAGGTAGGGATTCGTGTTTTGCGTGTCAGAAGTCACAGTCAAACGGCTTTGATGATCCTTCATCGTCTGAAGAAGATGATGTTAGCACTAGTGCTGTGGCTGCTGATGTCAGCGTTACTGTGCCATCTGGCAAGAACCAACATTTGAGATATAGTCTTATAAAAAGCAAGCAGATGGTGGGAATTTTCGTTACAATTTGGGTCAAAAAGGAGCTTGTTCCATACATAGGCCACTTAAGAACTTCTTGCATAAGTCGAGGGATTTTGGGTTATCTTGGGAATAAGGTATGTCAGTGCTACTATTACTTACTTTCACAATGTTATCGCTTTTACGTTTGATATATCTCACAGAGTGAATACTACTAAAGAAAGAGACATCCACCCCACGTAAAGGTATTGCACGTGAATGTCTCTTTCTTATGTTTTTTCATCGTATGTTATATCTCACACAAAGAATAAGGCTTAAAAGAAATTTCCACATGCAGTACGATAAGGCTAAAAAGACATTTCCTGCATGTGGCAGTCTCTTTGTTACATAATTTGTGTACCGCATGTATCTATCATGCGCTACAAGTAGACGAGTAGTGATTAAGGAAGAGATATACCTTTCTTTGTTACTTTTCTCTTCACTATTTGATGTATCGCAGACGATGGATAGTGCTTAAGGAATAAACTTTCCCACATGTAGTTCAACTGGGCTCTCACATTAATGGATGTCTCTTTGTTTTTGTTTTTTTTTTTTTTTTTGTATAACTATTTTGATAATTTAACTGTAAACAGGGTTGTATCTCGGTGAGCATGACTTTCAAGCAAACAAGCTTTTGCTTTGTTTGCAGCCACTTAGCATCAGGAGAAAAAGAAGGGGACGAGCTTCGTAGGAACTTAGACGTTATAGAGATACTTAAAAGCACACAGTTTCCTAAGATTTGCCGAATACCAAATGCTAAGGTTCCAGACAAAATTCTAGACCACGAGTATGCACCTTGCTTTATGATATTTTCTTAACTATACATACGACTTCATTATATTTCAAGATCCATGTGTAACATCATCTTATGATGATTTCTCCAGCCGTGTCATTTGGTTAGGGGACTTAAACTATCGAATAGCTCTTAGTTACCACGAAACCAAGAAACTTCTAGAACAGAATGATTGGGATGCTCTTCTTAGTAAGGATCAGGTACTTTCATATGTTTGTTTCTTATATGCTATTTCATTCGTTCATATATTTGATTATACTTAGAGATGGAAAAATGTGAGGGTCGGGTTAATGGGTCAAAACAGCTAATTTGTTTACTGGTTGAAATGGGTTAACTTTGGACCCGAAACACTTTATGTTTTAGAATTTTTTCTAAATAATTAGTGCATCAATTTTCTCTCAATGTTAATGTGATACATTGAATAGGAGTACAAACCCATTTGACTTGTTTCCTTTTAAGCTACTTTAGTGGCCGTTTGACCCGTTAGAGATTGTACATAACCCGAATTGACCCATTCATAAAAAAATGGGTCGAAATTGTCACTTTTGATTATATTTGATGGATCTTTATATTCTTTTTATTTGTTCAGTAATTCTATGCATTGATTTTAGTAAAAAATAATATAACTGTTTTGTTTTATGGTATGTTTGGATAGCTCAAGATTGAAAGAGAAGCTGGGAGAGTGTTCGAAGGTTGGAAAGAGGGGAAGATCTTCTTTCCCCCGACATACAAATACTCCTACAATTCAGATTTGTATGCGGGTGATACCTCAAAATCAAAGAGCAAAAGGAGAACACCAGCATGGTAATCAGCTGAGAATTTGACTTTTGTGGGTCAGAGAAGTTAAATTTTAGGCTACAAATTAATAGAAAATACTTTAAAATGCAAAAGTCAAAGCTTGCAGTTTCTTTTGTGTACAGAAGCATAGTTCTCTTTATGTTCATTAGGGTAAAGGTGGTATAACAGGCGGGTCAGGTAATGGAAACAGTTTTTGCGGTTAAAACAGATTGATATTCAGTTGACCCAAAGTACTATCTATCCCATAGTTTATAAATAGCTGTTAAAGATAATAAAACATAACCCAAAGCATTTCATTATAAGTAAACGGGTTAGAAATCGTCACTTCTGTTCAATAGAATTGATTTGTTCATTGATTGTGAACCTAAAATTGCAGGTGTGACAGAATACTGTGGTATGGGGAAGGAATCCATCAGAAGTCATATACACGTTGGGAGTCACGGTTCTCTGATCACCGGCCTGTTTATGCAACATTCTTAATATTTTTACATAATCGTAGGTGAGTAATACGATAAATTTTGGTCAACAGTAGTTTGACATAAATCAACATGATCTAAATCAAGTCTAAAACTCATTCTTTTGCGCAGAGACTGAGAAGACCGATCGTGGGTCCCGATCAATTAGGGATGCTTGCGAGTTTTGATCAGTCAATGGATACAAAAATGTATAATAATAAACTTTTAAGTACCTCTTACAGTACATAGCAGCAGCATTCTTAAAGGTGTATCAGAAGTAATACTGGCTTGAGGGATTAGCCATTATTGTATTTTTAATTATCTGTTAATCTCTTATATTTCTCAAAAAATAGTTTATATTGACTTTTATGCAGTCAACTCCGTGGCTTTTGAGAAAGGTCAACCTTTATTTACAACAGCTCAAGGAGATCAATGTTTGCCCTTGATTAAGAGGGTCATGTTACACTTTGTTTTGAACTAGTTTTTCTACCCGCCGCGCGTTGCCGCGGCGCCGTTGTACGCGACGTGATAAAGTATGGAATATAATTGACTTGAGTCGTTTCCGAATTAAGTTTGCGGTGGAACGTGAAATTAGTATAATTTTACCGTCGAATAAAAACGTATTATATTTGACACATCTCGTTTCCATACAAAATATAAGTCGAAATGTATAGACTATAATCACACCGACTCGTCTCCGAACTACATTTGAGTAACTCGAATTTATACCAGTCGAATAAAAACATATTATATTTGACCCGACTTGTTTCCAAACAAAATTTACGTCAAAAAGTAGACCAACTCAAAACGCATATAAAAATAAACACGTAAACGTTTTATATTTAATCTGGTTTGTTTTCCGAACAAAATTTACATCCGAGCATAGATGAACTCAAATTTATAACGATACGGAAATAAAAAAATTAGTTTAAGTAAAAGTATACAAGAGGTAAATAAAAACTATAGAAACTCGAGGAGGTTTTATATAAATTTTGAAAAAATTGAGGAGGTCAAAATTATAAATTTTAAAAGTGAAAGGAGACCATGGATTTAAGCATATAATAAAATAAGAATAGTCATCACAATTTGCTGATGGGAAGGCATAAAAGTATACGTGTCCATTAGATATATAATGCATAACCTATTGTACTATAGGCTTGAGCAATAGTACATCACTGTACATCCAATTGTAATTTGTAATAGTATATAATGACATGTTTAAAACTTATTGCAAACTTTGATGGTGATTTTACTTTCTATACACTTAGATAAGCATTTATAGTCTACATGACTCTCGCGTCAAATGCTACCTGCCATAAGAGGCGCCGAGGAAGTGAAATGGATCAAACAGATTAGATTACAATTTAAACATATCTATTTTTACACGAACGGGTGGAGTCGACTGAATATGACCCAAAAAATCCACGCTATTAAATAACAATCTAACTTTTTCTACTAAATTTGTGAGATTTTATTAAATTTTGTTACGTATATGTTAATATTCGAGATATTACTTGCAAGTAAAATGACAAATATGTCGTATAAAAGTTTCTCTTAATTATTTCAATTTTACTAGATGTCTAAATCTTTTTATTCTAGATATTTTTATACACAAAGGACATATTGCCTAGCAATATAACAACGTTTAGTAAAATGTGTCTCTTCTTTAGACTACTCATCCACCTGGAGCCCAAACCAACCCAACATAAAATTATATAACAGTTTTTCTTTCCTTCACTTCACAACCAACCTAACATGATATTACATTTTCATTCACAATCCAACCCAACTCGACCCAACATTTTAAATAAATAAATATAGTTTATGATTTTTGATAATTCAAACATGAATAAAAAAAGTTATTATAATAACCCAATAAATACAACCATGCATTCATCTAACTCGTTATCTTCAAACTTCTTAACGGTGTGACAATGTCTATTTTAAATTAATAAATTCATCGTTTTTTAAAAAAAATGTATTTAATTAAATTAATATCTGGATGTTCATAAAAAGAATCAAACAAGACTATGTGTTTATTTTTTTTAAAAGTTATATATTACGAATTATTTAAAAAAACTAAATTACGTGTAAAACTAATAGTTAGGAAACACAAAGAAAAAAGAAATTAAGCGAAGAGCCACTAATTTAGTGGCATGTGTCACAAGATTTGGTTGCAACTTGAGTTACTTGTGCGACTTGGTTGTGACTAAAGGCCGGGAAACTTCCGATTTTTAATTTTCTTTACGGACACCTGGCAACCAGGGGCGAAGCTTCATGGGGGCCGAGTGGTGGGGGGGGGGGGGGGCTTATCTTTTTTTCGTCAGTAGTGTAAATTTAAACAAATGAGCACCCTGAAATCTGAATTGAGATCTGGTTCAAGTGTTTTAAGTTGAACTGTTATCAACTTGTCATGGTCTGTCATGGGCTTGGGCTCGCTGTTATCACCTATTAGACGCGGCAAATGGGCTCCTTGATATATGGTAAAGTAGTAAACTTTTAATATCCCTCTTTAATTTGTCTTTTTTTTGTAATGATTATGTTGAATAAATATCTAACTTTTTAATAGAAATAAATCTTTTAATTTTACAATAAAACCCCAGAGAAGACGGTGTGGAAGAATAGGAGCAATTCGAATAAAACACATGTGAAATTATAATTATGATCATTCTTGGAATTAAGTTTACTTGGGATGTAGACATACAAATCCCACTTCCAACAGTGCACATCAAGTCATCAACTTGCCTGGCATACGTGACATATGCCTCTATTTGTGATTATATCAGTTATTTCTTTGTCAGTTAAACACATCATACCAGTCTTATGATTTTGCTTTCATACATCACGCATGATATGTTATTAATACATCGGTAGTGTTTGTTTAATAGTGACCTCCTCAAGCTTACATTTGATCATCACTAATATGCTAATATAATATCATTTGAATGTTATTAGACTTTATTACAACTAATCAGTATTAGTTATTTGTGTTATTTAGAAAAACAGTAATAAAATATGAAGTAAAGTAGTATAATTGTATAAATGTGAATTATTTATGTTGTAGACTTGTAGTAGGCATATATATTTGATATTTTAAGTAACAAATCAGTTAAAAAATAAATATAAAGTTTTTTTTATCAACAAACACATATATTATCTACTCTATAGCTACTTTATTTTTAAAGTCACAAAGCATGTATTTTACAAGATTTAAATCAATAACCATTTAATTAGAGAGTACACGTCCTACCATCAGAATATCTTATTAAAAATAACAAAAATAAAGTGAATACACGAACCGTATGAAAATGTTAAAATGAAATTGAAGGGCTAAGTCATACAATTACTAGACCTAAACATGTATACTATGAGTGGAAGGAATGTGAAGTAGATCGATAAAAAAAAATAACACGGCAATTGTTGATTTTGAGAGAGGTTTACAACTTGGTAGACATGTCTAGTATACTTGCAAGAAGCATGGCTAGCGGTTCTAAAACCTTATAATGACGTAAAAGAGGTTTATCTGTCAAGTAATTGATAATACTTTTGATACGAACTTGTGAGAGTTGGTAGAAAATCAACGTCTAATGCTTTTCTAGAAATATGATGTTTCAAAAATACTTAACGATTCACTTCGAATAATAACACTAAAAAACGTTTGTAATTTTAATTCAAATATTGAATTAGTTGACATTTATTTGGGCAATTTTAAAATTTGGCGCAAGTTGTATGTTTATCAACACGTAAAGAGATGTATATCAATTAGTACACGTATACAAATATGTGAAAATAAGTGACAATGATGTTGAAGTTCAACAGTATTACCGGCCAAAGTGCGTCTAAACACGTGTTTAAAATGTATATACATCATCAACAATGAATCCAAGTTATGTGATAATTGTGATATTTATTTCCAAAGTCGTAACTTATATGATCATGTTTTTATAGCTTGGTTTTTTCATTTTTGTGCTAACTTATAGTATAAATCACGTTTTCAAACACTTTATAAGTTAAATGCTAATGAGAGCATAAAATTGAATACGAAGAATATGTTTAGTATTAATATGTAACATCCTACATTTTATCGTGTAATATACAGCTGAGAACTTCTTATGAACTTACAAGAGAAGTTTTCATTTCTTTTAGTTGAAGTAAATTTTGTAAGTTATTATGATATGTTGGATAAAAAAATTAATTAAAGTCTAAACTATTACAAACTAAAGAAAATTCTTAAGTTTTGTGTTAAACTAGTTTTTAGTCTGTCGCGCGTTGCGGCGGCATCTGACGCAAATCAACATAACTTGTTTTCAGACTAAATTTACGTCAAAACATAAACTAACTCAAATTTACATGGAAGTTAGTGGCCAAAGTTTTAAAGTATTGACTACAATCAACCCGACTCGTTTCCAAACTAAACTTACACCATAACATAGAGTAACTCGAATTTACACCGGCTTTAGTGACCAAATTTATATAGTGTATAGACTACGATCGACCCGAGTCATTTCCAAATTAAATTTACGCCAAAACTTAGAGTAACGCGAATTTAAACTGGCTTTAGTAGCCAAAGTTATAAAGCACATACTACAATCGACCCGAGTTGTTTCCAAACTAAATTTACGTTAAAACGTAAAGTAACTCAAATTTATACCGTCTTTAGTGGCCAAAGTTAAAATCCAAAAAAGTTCATTACATGTAGATAAAAATAATGACGTAAGAAATTAATTTTTTTAAGTAAAAATGCACAAAAGGTTAACCAAAGGCTTTAAAAACTCAAGAGAATTAAGGTGATATTTTCTAGTATCAAGAAAAAAAACTTAAGGGGTTGGTGAATTAGGTTGGTGTCACTGCAAAACCGATGTAACGGACGCTACAGTGACTTACAACTTCACCTTTAATATATATATAATGGCTCAAACATTATAACCTAAGGGAGTAGAAATAATATTTTACAAAGGAAACACAAGGCCGAAAGTAAATTATTTTAAGGGGGCGAACTCTATATATATTAAAAAATTTACACCATCGAGCCGAAATTTTACACTACCGAGTTAAAAATTAACACTACTGACGAAAAAAAGAGGGGATCGGGGGCCCCTCCCCGCCCTTAATAAGCTTCGCCCATGACAGGGCATCACCCAAGGGTAGAATTTGTTTTTAAAAGTACCAACAAATAAAGACTAGAAATTGAAGTTTAGAAATATTATGTAGTTCAACAACATCAACTCTTATTTTGAAAAATTATGGAGGAGATCAAATTAAGTTTGTTATTGTTGGAGCTGTAAAAGATAGTCTATATTATCAACATAATGAAAGTCAACCAAAGTCAACGTCACGGTCAAAGTCAACAAAAGTCAAACCCGACACGTTCGAGACGAGTAACCGAGACGAGACGTTGAAGATTTAGATTACTAGGAGTTTTATTGTAATAAATATATTTTGTGTGAACAAAATATATTTTACTTTCTTTGGGTCATGTTTTAGTCTAAATATATAGTCTAGGGGGTTATGTGTAAATATGGAAACTTAAACTAGACTATAAATAACCTAATTGTAATTAGAATTAGGTTAATGGTTGCATGACCAATTGATTGAGGGATTTACTTGTAAACAATATTATTAGCAATCAATAGAGATCAAAGGGTTTTCATTGTGTTCATCTTTATTTGATCTATAATCTTCATGATTTGATTCAAGTTTGATCATCCTGGACTTACAATTTGGTATCAGAGCCATTTTGGATCAAATTCACTGAAGATTTGAAGATTTTTAGAGAGAGAAGTTGAGGTTTTGGTTGTTTTTGTTCAATATCATGTTTTCATCAAATTCGGATCAAATTTGAGTGTTATTGACATGGAAATTGATTAAAGTTTGCTTGTTATTGGTTGGGAAAGCTCTGTTAATCATCAGGTATCAAATCCATTGAGATTTGGGCGTTTTCTGATTGATTTCGTGTTGAAAAAGTTTTTCAGCTTCGTTCAGCGAAATTACCAGTTCATCCAGCGAAACTACATCGGTTATCCTCATTAAAGTTGTTTTCTGTTGTCCTGCGAAACTAGTTTCATTGAACGAAAGTTCAACAGTGATTGTGGTTGATTTACAAGCGAAATTGCTGCCGAAAGTATCATTGAACGAAAGTTCAAGCTTGTTTTGTGCGAAATTGTCGGCGAAACAAAGCAGTCTAAAGCATTTGGCTAGCGAAACTGCTGCCAGAATTTCCAGCGAAACTACTGTCGGCTCAGCGAAACTAGATATTTCTGCGAAACTAGCTCTGCGAATCTACAATTTCGGCGAAATTATCAGTTTGTTTCAGCGAAACTGGTCAAAGATGACTTTTTCCCCTTAGCTTGACCCCAGTTGCTAAGATTGTCTAGTGTGACATTTAAAAAAAATAATATTATTCCCGGGGGAGAATTATTCTAAATTTTTTAGGAAAAATATTTTTGGGGCGTTTAATTGTTTAAACAAAATAAAAATAAAAATGGCTTTTGCAGAACTGATTAAATCCTTCGAATCTGATGATCTCACAATTGCACAATGTCAGTTTGATAATTTTGCAGCTTTAACGAATGAAACGATGTCTGATTTTGTTGATCGTTTTCTGTTGGTGGCAAGTAATCTGAAGAAGTTTGATGCCCAACTGGGAAATCATGAACAAGTTCTAAGATTGCTTGATTCACTCCCATCAGAATGGAGCTCACACGGCAAGTCGATTCAACGAGATAGAGGCTTTCGGGATTACAAACTGATGGAGGTGATCAACAAACTGAAAGAGATTGAGTTGGATATCAAGCGTCGTGAGTACTATGAAGCGACATATCTAACTCCAAAGATCACTTCAAACTCCAAAGATAAACCAGAAGAGAGATCAGATTCTGGCACCAATTCCGACGGTTTACCGAAACCTGAAACCAAAGAGGTACAAGAGGAACTTAAGCAGACATCAATAGGTAAAGGTAGAGCTGAGTTGAATGCTGAAGTTTGTGATGCTGAAAAGGAAGAGGAATGGAAGCGAAATACCAGAGTTTGCAACTGTGAGAAGGCTCTTACTGCTGAAAGAGTCATCCTGGATCTTCCATACGAGACAGTTCAGGATATGTGTTCTTCTGCTTGTAAAATTCGTTTATTTGGTGTGTATAAAGCTAATAGGTTACTTTTAGATAACCAAAAGGAGTTAACCACCATAAACACAGAACTTAAAAAGAATGAAGCCAAGTATTTCATCAAATTAAATGAAGCTTTAAAAGAAAATGATCATTTAAAACGAACTATTCTTGAAAGAAATGTTGAAATTAATCTTTTAAATGAAAGAGTTACATTGGCTAAAGCAAGCTTAAAACAAAGCTTGATAGATGGACCATATCCGGAATGAAACAGGAAGAGCTACTTTGTAAACAGATGGGAGCTAGGATTAAAACGGGAGTGGGTTGTGGTGAAAATCCATACGTCTATCCTCCTCCTAGCACCCATTGTTACTCTCCTATGCCTCAATCTCATCCATCTAATGATTTGATTGAAGCTGCAGAAACTAATAGTTTAAATGCAGGTTTAAGCAACGTTAATCTTAATGAGGTTAGAGATGTGCAGGATTCTCCTGTAGGTTTGGGATTTCTCAAGCAGGGGTCTAATAAGAAGATTAATGACGATTCTACCTCTGATGCTCCAAAATCAATATCAACTGCTTCTCCAACCTTCTTCAACAAATTCAAAACAGGTAACATTCCTTCGTTTGTTCCTGTCAGGTTTGTCAAAGAAGGAACAATTGTTGAATCATCAGACAATCAGAATCCTATAAGCAAAGCCAACACAATAGGAGGTGTCAATCAAGATCCTTTGGAAGTAGATCTGTGTATACGAGACTGGATAAGCTCAGATGATGAATCAATCATAGAGGAGCGTGTTGGTTCCTCTCATATCAAGATATCTCCTGACAGTGTCAAGTCTCAAAAGCTTCCTAACATTGAATCAAGACCGATACGGATCTCTTCTCCAACTGCAAAACAATCCAATCAACCAGTGAAGATCTCATTCCCTGTTTTGCACAGGAAACTTCAGAACAAGCAAGAATCTGCTACAAGTTCAAAGCAATCCTCATCCCCACCTCTATCACACGGGACTACAAAGAATCAAAAGCCATTCAAGGCTTGTTTTGAGTGTGGAAAAGAAGGTCATGTGGTAAAGAAATGTCCTCAAAGACTTGTTTCGGATGGTAAAGGCAAACCGGAATGCTTCTCCGGATCACAGTCCACAAAGAATATTCCAGACGGTAAAGGCAACACGAGTTGCTTCTCTGGATCAAGAGGTAAGAAGCACACATCTTTGAATGGTTGGATGAGAAACCCTCTATCCAAACCTTTTCATGTGAAGCCGGTTTCACACGATTCAAAGATGAAAATGACCAAAGGTTCAAAACCAAATTCTTTACCTTCTGGTCATAAACAAAAAATGTTTTCCAAATTTAATTCATTCAAATCCAAATTAATTGAATCGAAACAAATTTGGAAAATTAAAAAGAAGGATACAAATATCCCAGATTGTTTAAACAATTGTGTGCAGAAGCTTGTTACTTATCTTGATGAAAAAGGAACTTCCAGGACTATGATGGCCTGGGTTCCCCTTTCAAACTAATCTGTTTATGAGTGCAGGAACAATTCAGGAGGAATGTTAGTAATCCGGTTTATTGACAGGGATTGTTTCCAATTCAAATTTGAGGCGGAACAAACAGGTTAAGGTCATGGTATTATATCCACAATCTGGATTTTTATCTGCATTATCACAGTTCTCACTTCACAGTCACTGCATATTTCTTGAGAATTCATTTCTTATTTTCATTTTAGTGTAGTTTGGAAGACCTTATTTGATAAATTTTTATTTTTGTACAGTTTAAAAAAATTTTAAAAAAAAATTAAAAAAAAAATTAAAAAAATAATAATAAAAAAATAAAAAAAAAAAAAAATAAAAATAAATATAAAAAAAAAGGTTTGCAAAAATAAAAGTTTAGGGGGAGAGTATAAGTAAATAAAAATAAAAAGAGAACTGGGAACTTGATTTGAGATGATTGAGAAATGATTGTATATCTTCTTGCAATGCTTGTTTTTGTATGACTTGCGTTTTTAAAATGAGAAATGATAGTAACTGATGCTGTTATCTGATTTACATCTTATTTTTATCTGCAAATAATAAAAAAAATAAACAGATTCTTTAATGATATGCTTGGTAGACTCAGCCTGAAGAATAAAGTAGACAGCAGCATAATGATTTAAATTAAAATATATGCTTAAGGATGTCTGAATTTACGCAATCATTTTGGCTTGCACGAAAACTGAGTCCCGACAAAAATTGGATTGAGAATTGATCTTTCACCCACCATGATACAAATCATATAAGCCATATCTTTGAGTCATGTCTGGTGTATTTATGTGTCTTGTGTTTGTGCTAATCTTCTCTACTGTACGGAAGTACTGACCTGGAGTGATGATCTCCTCTGCTGTACGATAGTACTGACCTGGAGCTCTCATCGGCACATGATTAAATGGTCATCTCCTTTGTTATACGTGAGTATAGACCTGGAGCTCTCACCATTTTGGTCTAAGTAGTGTCAAATCATCTAAACGATGAATTCATCACAGAATGCAATATTCTGTCGATAATCACTTGCACACTAATGTACAAGCCTTGCTCTATAAAGATCGTTACAAAATTCAAGAAATCCTGAGGTTGGGTGAGGGTTTTTGCCAAATGATTATGGGGTCCTAGCATTCTAAAGCATTTAATCGAACCTTAACGAATCATCTTCTGCTTGTTGAAAAAGATAGGGCATGAGTTTAAGTGGACAAACATATCAGCAATCGTTATTGATCTGTTTGAGAATTTCAAAATCATTTAAAGACTGTGATTAGATTCAGTTATCAGTGTGATCTCATTACTTGTCGATGATTAAATTCATCTTTGTGCTAAAGTATATCTTGAGGATGTGATCTCATGATCGATTCAGTTCTCGGTTATAAAACAAATATAGATAAAAAAAGAAATGTTATAATAAATGTATATAATAAAAATAAAAAATATAATAAATTCTTTGTTCAAAATTTCTTTTAGGTCTTCCATATTATGCTGTTACAATTTTATCATTTTTCAAGCATTTCACAGAAATTGCGTACAAACGAACACGGATCCGCGTGTTTTTCACACACAGATAAACACGGGTTTATTTTGTTAAAATGATATTGTCTAATTAGAAATGTCGAGATTGTGTTTGTGAATGTGTTTCAGATTTTTGCTTTAAGTGATGGCCGATCATCAGTTAAGCAGTGTACCTGATCAGAGAGCATGTTCCTCAAGTTTGCAGAAGATACCGAGCTAGGAATCCTCCTCCTACATCTTCTGAAGCACTCAAGATTAGAGATTTGGGAAACCTGTTCCAATATCCTTGTAAAGCTTGCACTCGATAAGGGGGAGCATATAAATAGGGGGAGCTTATGAGATGAAAAATCTTTCTCATCAGATTCAGAAAGATTCAAATTGAAGATCTTTCTATTGTTGACTTCTCGATGCTGATTTCGTTTGAAGACGTTGATAATGATAGACTAAGGGGGAGTATTGTTGGAGCTGTAAAAGATAGTCTATATTATCAACATAATGAAAGTCAACCAAAGTCAACGTCACGGTCAAAGTCAACAAAAGTCAAACCCGACACGTTCGAGACGAGTAACCGAGACGAGACGTTGAAGATTTAGATTACTAGGAGTTTTATTGTAATAAATATATTTTGTGTGAACAAAATATATTTTACTTTCTTTGGGTCATGTTTTAGTCTAAATATATAGTCTAGTGGGTTATGTGTAAATATGGAAACTTAAACTAGACTATAAATAGCCTAATTGTAATTAGAATTAGGTTAATGGTTGTATGACCAATTGATTGAGGGATTTACTTGTAAACAATATTATTAGCAATCAATAGAGATCAAAGGGTTTTCATTGTGTTCATCTTTATTTGATCTATAATCTTCATGATTTGATTCAAGTTTGATCATCCTGGACTTACAGTTATCTTTATTTAATTAACCTCAGATCAAAAGGTTCTTTTCTTTTAAATTGGCCCGCTTGATGTTTTTATCTTACTGTATGCTTATAGAATTTGATATAATATATTATGATGGTTATATATGGGTGTTGGGTTCTCTTTGTTGTTATTATATCTAAATTTTGTTTGCTAAGCCCCCTACATGCATGTTGCCACGAATCGTAGTTCTATAAAACTACACACAAAACTTAATTTCAACTTATCGATAGTGTGGCTTTTATAGCTAAGTATGCTAACAACTCTTCCGACAACTAAATTAAGTAGATATGATTGCCACAGATGACATGAAAATGTCTAACATATATAAAGATCAAGAAACAAAATCTAGTGATTCAAATTCTTTACGAATCCTAAAGTTATAAAAGATAAGCAAGTGTTCTATCATCAATCCTAATTGTCGCATACTTTCTACAACGATACTTGAGGTTGATCGCTTCCTTAGTCACCTTTTTGTGATGTTATTGTCAGAAGAAATTGTTTTATCATAACAACGTAGTTTGTGAAGAATATGTTATCACTGCAACTAAATTATATCAACACGTAACAACAATTAATTGTACAAGAACAAAAAAATAAACACACATAAACACACGCAACAACAATTCATTGTACAAGAATAAAAATATAAACACACATAAACACACTAACATGATTACACATGCAGCTTTAAAGTTACACATATGTAACTTATACAAGTTACATATATGTAATACTCAAAATCTTATACACTTATGTAGTTCCTAACTTATATATATGTAACTGCTATCAGTTTTAAACGTATATACAGGAGATGGATCCCTTAAAAACTATGGATAATATTAAAACTGCAAAAACTATAGGTTACGTATATGTAACTACAAGTTATGTGTATAAACTTATGGGGGATGTATATGTAACTCATACAAGGTTACATATATGTAACTGATTTTGTCATCATCTTCGTTCCTTGAGTTTAGATTAAATAATACATACTTACTTACATAATAAGATTGAAATGTACTCAAATACTTTTTTAAAACAATTAAAAATAGACAATTTGCTAAAGGTTGTTTCATGGTTTTTTCCTAAGGGGTAAAGCATGCCCTATATATCTGAAATCTTGAACCCCATGCCAATTTGTGATCTTAAAATCATTCATTAACCATATGAGTTTAACATAGTGAAACGAATTCGTAATGAGTTGAATTAGGAAGAAGAAACTGTGGCGAGAAGGAGTAGGTCTAAAACGTACTTGAGTCAATTATGACCTTATTACTTCAAGTAATAATATGTCTTTTTAATCTAAATCCCTTCAATCATGACAGGATGAATATTGAGTTACATATACGTAACTCTTTATGATTTTCATAACTTTTGCATAATTTTTGTTTTTCTCATGAACCCCTACACACATATATAGTAGACATTTAAAATAATATATATATATATATATATATATATATATATATATATATATATATATATATATTACATACAAAGTGTACAAAATAAGGGGTGTATTATCACGTAAGAAGGATTAGATTTTTCATAATTACAAAATATGTCACTACAATATGAAAAAATTATCACGCATCTGCATATTCGACCCTCATTGCATGATAATTCCTTCATATCTTAAAGACGCGTGTGTTGCTTAATTAAGCAAAGCATAATCCTTCATATTTTGAAATGGACTTCTTTTAGTAACATTCCTCTATATATGTGTGTGTTTCAATGGTGTCTCAAAGCTTATAAATTGTTTTGGGAACTAAGCGAATCAAAAAGTCAAGGAACCTTTCTAATGTTAAATTGTAATTTATCATCCTTTACCCAAGTTAAGCACTAGCAACAATAAACTAAAAGGTTTATTATAAGCTCAATCCACATATATAAGCATAATCCACATATATAAATTTATTTCTAGGAATATTTGGGTTCCTATATACATAAGGGGTGCAACACTAGGCCTTTAATTGCTTTAGGCTTGAGCTACCAATGGTGTGTGCACACACATGTGCATGTAACTTCTACAAGTAAAAATAGCATGCTCTCATGCATACTTGAAAGTTCACTCATTAGAACTTACGTCAAACAATCTTTTCACGTTATTTATTTTACCTAACACAATAGTCATCAACCTGACCCTTCCTACTATTCATAAAAATAGTTGCTTGTTAACACATTACACATATTAGGGTTATACAAATGTGTCATTAAATGCTATGGTGTAATGGAAGAAAGTATAAAATGAATTAGAGAATGTAATGGATAACAGAATGAAATTAATCATTACATTCCGTCATCATATTTAGTTATTATTTTAAGAATAGAATGAATCATTACTTGTTTTATTTGTTAGGTAGGAAAAAACAAAAAATAATATGTAAAAGTGGTTATGGTGGTGGTGGTCGGTGGTGGTTGGTGGCGGCGACGGTGGCCAGTGGTTGGCAGCAGCGACATTGGTGGACAGTGGTTGGTGGTGAGGTGGTTGGCAGCGGCGGAGTTGATGGTCGGTGGTTGGCAGCGGCGTTGGTGGTGGCTGGTTGTTGGCGACGCCGATGGTTAGTGGTTGGCGGTCGGTTGTGTTGGTGGTGGCTGGTTGTTGGTGGCGCCAATGGTTAGTGGTTGGTGGTCGGTGGTGGTGGTGGTGCTGGCCCGTGATGATCGATCTTGGTAGTCAGTGATGATCGATCTTGGTAGCCGATGACGATCGATCTTGGTGGTCGGTGGTTGTTGTGGTGATGGGTAGGTGGGTGGTGTTGATGACTAAAGATGGAAGAGGAAATTAAATGAAAAAAAGGGGGTGGACGAAATGAATTTGAGGGAAATGGAATCAAGTATTTAATGGTTCATTTCATTACCTTAATCAACCAAATATGTCTTTTTTCATTCATCGTCAATGGTTTTTTACATTTCATCTATCAATGTTACATACCAAACGCTACTGATCGATGTCGAAGTATCAATCAAATAAGATGTAAAATGTGTGTTCCTATTCACCTTAACTAGTTAGGGTAAGTAGGGTTGTCGAACCTCGTGGAATTAGTGGTCGGTGTGTTGTACTTTGATTTGTAAGAAAATAGATTAACTAATGAATTATCAAACTATTGCCTCTTGGCTGTGAAAAGTGAATCTTAGAATGATTAATAACTTAATTAAGAAAACAAATTGCAATTAATGAAAATTGATTAGAAGACAATTATAAAAAAATATAATCCACCCCGGGATTCAGGTTCGGTTCTCGATAATCGCCTAGTTCAACTTGGTGGAAAATCCTTAACGGGGATTCTATACGTGTAATGATTAAGTGACAGAGATAACCAAGACTTAACGGGTCTTAGTACACTATGTCAATTGAATTAACAACCAAAACCTTACAATCATACAACTTGCGCATAATTATATGAAATTCATATCAAGATTTACTAAAACAATTGTTTAAACAATCAAGACACAAGTTAAACTCAATAAAGAACTTAACGGGTTCTAAAGTTTAATCCCAACACAATTTGAACATAAATGAAAACCTAAAAACACGAAACCTATCACCCGAGGTAGATCACGAAAAGTTTAGCCTTGCATCTTCATGAATTCGGCAACAAGATCGGATTGGAACATGATTTGATGGATTGGAATGAGTTAGAGAAGTAGAATCGACCTCAAGAATCGTCAAAGTTCATCCCTTTCTGCTCCCAATGCGAATTAGGGTTTATAAAATTATTATCCTCCTTAAATATGGTCAAAACCCGGGAAAATTAGTCAACCCTTGCAATACGACGTAAGCTACGTCCCTAAGAACGTAACTTACGTTCTTTCTTCACTCATACGTCCTTGCTTACTGTCCTACGTCCTCAAACCTCTGCCTTTTGGGAGACGACGTAAGCTACGTCCCTAAGGACGTAACTTACGTCCTTTGATGAAGTCCTATTCTTTCTCTTTGTTCTTTCATGCTCTGCACCTACAATCCAAAGTCACACAACGTAACTACATTCGACGGTACTTATATAGTAAAAACATATGTTTAACTACCTAAAACATATGTATATCATGAATGCATCAGCTACCTAACCTTCTTACACATATGTATATAATGCAAAATTCAAAGCAAACATATTTCTAATTAATAAACACTCATTTGTAGAATTAAAGTGTATAACATGATAATAAAATTCTAAATTTATCTGATTATATATATATATATATATATATATATATATATATATATATATATATATATATATATATATATATATATATATAATGTAAAACAAATACCATATCATAAACAACTTCAATCTTATCATAATAAAGCTCACATTGTAAAAATTAAAATAAATATACATTATCACATTTATTTAAAAAAAACCTTAGCTAATGTAAATGTGTAGCCACTTTATTTTTAAATTTAATTAATAAGTTTGGTTAATAAAGAATGTATGGATGATAACACAAAAAGGAGACTCAGATTGAATGATAAGGTGCGCCTTGCAAAACAGTGACCTGTGTTCGAGTCTTTCTGCTGTTTATTTGCACGATTATTTATATTTAATAAACAATAAAAACAAGAATCAAGTTTGGGTTAAATAATGAAGGGATATATATTTCTTAACGTTCATTTTCTTTTTCTATTACACTTTTAAAATATTATGTTTTGTAGATTCCGAGTATATCATTGTGATTTAGTGTGATGTAGATTTCATTCAAATCCAAGCAAGTCAAATATAATATTAAACTCATCTTCGTGATTTTAACGCTCATTTTCACAGCAACGTATTGTGTTTTTAAATTCTGAAAATACTGTCTTGGCGTGTTTGCTTTTATTTATTTTCAATTGCGAAGGACAGTGGGGATCCCCCCCCCCCTTATTTTTTTCGTCCGTTACTATTATTTTTTTGCCCGCTAGTGTAAATTTTTATATAATTATCAAATTCGCCCCCTTGTAAAAAAGATTAATTTTGCCCTCGCTTCCTAATAGGATGTTCAAACTCAGCTGTTTATTCTTCAATATTACTTTTAGCTAAAACAAAGCAGCAGCAAGCGAGCATAATCCAATAGTTTAGTATTATGTAAACAAATGAAAACTACAAATACCAACGAATCACATGAAACATATTGATTTCTTGTAATACTATTCTTTTAAACATACTTAAAAAGACCCTTATATTATTTAATTAATTTAAAATAATATAATCGTATTTCTTTTCAAGTGATGAGTACACCAACAAGGCATTTGGACACTTTAGGCATAGATTTTACACGCCCACAAAATCAAAACAAATTTGACTACCTGATTCGAGGGCGAATTCGTAATTAAGAGCAAGTTGAGGGGTAGAGTGTGAAACGGTGCACACCCCTCACACGTGTCACCCACATCCTTTACTTTGGTTGTAGTTGTTTTTATTATATAGGTGGTTCTACAGTCATCCCCACAACTCTAACTGACAATATGCATTTACTTTCAAATTTTAAACCCCACCACTTTCTGCCACTTTCAGTCCCTCACTTTTCATCATTTCTTCAAAACTGACACTTTTGTTACTTTGTATGTGTTGGTAGTTTTGCCCTTTGGGTGGAAATGAGATTTGAATCTAGGTAATTTTTTATTGTTGTTGTATATAGTTTTTTAAATATTTTTTTATATATTGAGGTTTTAAGTCAGTCTTGTTTGGTTAAATCTAGATTTGTTGAAATACTTTGGGTTATTTGTTTAAATCTTTATTTTAAGTCGGGTATTTATGGAGTAAACTTAAAACTTTAAGAATATTTGAGTTATTAAATCAAGTTTGAGATTGGTTTGATCAAACTTAAGCTATGCAAAGAAGACTATACGTAATTTCAGATTGAGCTTTGGTTTAGTCTAATATCATTTATAGGCCTATAATAGCCATGCAATGGCTTAGTTAAGTTTGTCACGTAATAAAAAATGTCATCACATTAAATTAGAGGTTGTGTAGGGACGTCTTATGATTTAAGTATATAAAAAAAGTAGAAAGTTATACATTTAATAAAATTATAACATGTGATAGTTTTTACGTTATAATTCAATTCTTCATTACGTTTCATAATTAATTAAGATTCATATAACTAAAAATGATTTATTTAGCCTTTTGTTAATAGTGGCGCAGCTTTACGTAGTATGTAGAGGGGGCTGAAAGTTACGGGATCCATAAATTAAAAGCTCCGCCCATGCTTTTGTATGCCGCTACAAATCTTAACGGGTTTTAGTAAGCTCACCAGGGAAAACCTTTTTCTCATTATGAAAATAACGCGGTCTAGTAATTTTCTACCATGTACCTAAGTATATTAAAATACTAGGTTAATACCTTGTGTATTACACGCGTTGAATAAATAGAATATTAAATAGTTATTAATAAAACGACGATACCATTTTTAAATTTTTCTTTATTTATTTTTTTCTCAAAAAGTTGGTTTTAAACAAATTAGTTCAAAACAAACTGTTTTATAAAAAGTGTCAGTTTAATAATTTCTTTATATTAATATTATTTCATAATTTATTTTTTAAAAGTCACAGGTTTTAAAATATATTGTGTGTTTTAAATGTTTGACATTTTTTTACAAAATTGCATTTGTAGAATGATCTTTTTTTAATTTAATAAAAAATTATATTTAATATAAAAAATTAAATAATATCATTTATAGTTAATGTTATATTTATTAGGAGAGACAAGCGAAAATAAAATTTAAAAGTTTTAGAATTATGACAAGTGACATATAAAAATCTTATTTTACTATTATAGATAAATTCATGTTTTACAAAGTATATAATTATGTATAAAGACAATTTAACAATTATGAATCAAGTATGATATGTAAGCAATTAGTGTATTAGAAAAACTTGAATGTTAAAATAGTCCTTTATATTTATTAACAAGTTATTTAAATATTGTATTAAATAAAATCCAAGTTAATTTCTATGTTTATAACTAACTAGGTTAGTATCCCGTGTATTACACGGATTGAATAAATAAAATAATAAATAATTAGTAATAAAAATTTATGAATTATAAAACCATGTTTGAAGATAAAATATGATTTTAATTGCATATGAATAGCTATTTCAAGTAAATAAATAATATATAGATTATAGACAGATAGATATATAGATAAATAGATAGTCTAGTTAAACGGATTATAGTTAATAATAAACACGAAAAGTTACAGTACGATATTTTTAATATAAGATATGTAAAATTATATATGCATACTTGTTCAAGAGATAAAACAATTATACTATTTATAAATCTGTTATCTAAATAGTTTTATTTTTAAACATTTATTTTAAGATTTTATTATACAAATTTATTGTTTATAAAAATCTTGTTTATTAAAAACTCAAGTTTCTAATTATTCTTGTTGTTTTAATAAAACTACTTTTAGAAAATTCCATATTTTTTATAATTACTTTATAAAAGGACTTATTCAATGTTTTAGAAAATATATGAATTTTAATTTTCTTAATAAAAATTATTTCTAAAAACATAGTTTGATTTAAAAAAATATATATAGATGAGAGAGAAAGATATATTAATTGACCAAATTAATTTTTATGAAGAGAGAGAAATTGTTTGAGTATTTAAATTACTTTAATACCCTTTTGGAGGGAAAATAAAATGAAGATGTTTAAAAAAATGACAAGTGTCAAAAAGGTGGTTTAAAAATATGACATGTGGCAAAAGAAATCTTCTTTTATTAATATCTATAGATTATATCAATCACACTTGGTTGAATAGTTTGATTTAGTTTGTAAGGTATGCTCGATGATAAGAAACTAAGACTTTTTAAATTAATAAAATAAAATTGACAAAATAATAATTTATTTAAAAATGATGTTTTATATTTTCTAAAACATTTTATCTGCATAATAAGTTACTATTATATAAACTTAAACCTGAAAACTTACTTGACTAATGCTTGTGACAATATATATTTACTATAAATAGAATAACTACTAATTATTCGAAAGCTCAAACCCATTCCAACTTGGTAGACAAAATACATTTGGTGATAATAAAGGGTATTTTTAGACAATGATAGAAAGTTGAGTGGTCAAAATGGTAAAGATATATAAAAATAAAAAAGTGAGATTCCAGTGTAGGAGAGAGAAGAAAGATGATTGGTGGCATGGCTGACACTTGGCCAAGTGTTGTGTGCATGATTAACTCAATTGGGTTAAAATCTAACCATAACTCTTCTTTTGCTTCAAACTCATGTTAACTAAAGTAAATATAATAAAATATATTCACAAATATATTTAATATTTTTAAGAATATCATAAAAGAATATTATTGATCTTTTATAAAGTTGTACTAATAATATATTCTGGACATAATAATTTATTGCTTGAAGATGGTAGTTTTAACTTTAGTCTAGTATGATTTTGTTTTCATGTGTTGAGTGTTGTTATATTAACTACTACTAAATCGAACCCTTCTTTATTCAAATGAAAACTATTTTATATCTTTATATTGTTTTGCTACAATCGTTTATCCCTCTTAGTTGCATTAAACCTTTTCTGATAAAAGAATATAGCATTGATGTTTTTTAGATACATATATCAATTTTGTAATAATGTGTTACAAAAAGTTGATTGAGTATCTAAAAACATTTTGTAGGTGCTATCTTTAAGTTGTGCATTTTAAATCTAAAATATTTATGTTTAAGATATCTGCTAAGCTTTTGTGTATAAAAAGTAGTTTCAAAGTAAAATTAAATTTTATACTTCAATGCATTAAAGTAAATTTCTATTAGCAATTTATATAAAAATGATATAAATTCAAGAAAAAATCTAAGTTATATAATATATAAGTATATGTATATGTATATGTATATGTATATACATATATATATACACACAAAAATACTTTGTGTTCAAGTATGTTCGTATATACCTTGAAATGTGTAAAAACAACCATCTTTTATCACTTTTTATTTAAACACAATACTATTGGTGTATTAGCTTATTTTTCCGTACATCTACCTTATTTAAAAAAGTGCATCATGTTCATACATTATAATGTATTTATGATGATACGCGGACATAAAATGTATATATTGAATTACAAATGGCATGTAACTATATCAAATAAATGATTATGATTTTCTCTAAGTTTATTTTTCATACTCGTGATATAATTTAGACAACAAAAGACAAAAATTTGAGAAAAAACAAGTTTTAATACAAAGACAAAAAAAAGGATGGTGAATGTTTAAGAAGAAGATCATGCGAAAGTAGTCATTTCTTTAAATGTTGTATACCTTAATAGTAATGTTTGAGAGTGTAGATGTAGTGTGCATGAAATACATGGATTGATGGTTGTTTATCTACTTTCATCACATCTTACATTATATATATATATAGAACTTATAACTTTTTTTAAGAATTACATTACATAGGATATGTAATATCACCATGTGGCGGGCATGAGTGCCTCGTAATTGACTCACGGGCATGGCACACCATCCCCTAGGGTATGAGAGGGTCATGTCCTTTCCTAGCGTGACCACCCTCACGAGCATTAGACTTCATTCTCGAATTTTATTTCAGTCTAAACTCTGCATGACTTCATTTTCTTTTCTACATTTTTCACTTAATAAACAAAAGAGTTGTCACTCTTAGGGCGTTCGTAATGCCTTAGTGAGTGTGAGTAAAAAGTAGCATAAGGTAGACATCACGTACTTAGCCAAGCCTTATGGTCACAGTGACACATATTAAGTGGTGTATTGACTTGGTACCTATTAAGAGTTGAATTTACATTACAAATTCTTTAATGAAAAAGGTTTTCTTTTTTGTTTTGATCTAGTATTCACTTTGAGGCTAGTTACAAGATCTTGCCCACACACCCTCTCATGGAGGAGTGACGCGCTGTTCACTGCATTTCACGACTAGGTGGCACATTTACGCCCCCTCTCATGAAGGTGTTATGGACAATCTTTAGTGAGCGTGATGTCTGTATAACATCAAGCTATCACGTGTTTACGCTTTTTAATCACAATCATCAAAAAATAACATGTTGTCTTATATGCCCTTATCGTTGGGTTGTCCCCTTAAGTACACTATAATCTTCGTGGGATATTACATTGCACTGATAAGAACTCAACCTCTTTTGAATTTAGGTTTCAATTATGTCATAATAAAATATTTATTTAAAGTATTCAGTTCCCACTATATATATATATCATCCAATTTTTCAAATAGAACACTGAATATTTAATAAACATTTTCATTTTTACTCTTTGTATTCTACAACTTTTTTTTGTTAATTGAGTTTCAAAGTATGATGTACTTATTTTTAACGAAAGCATCATTAAAAAGATTTTTTATGCCTTCAGAATACAATAATATTATATATTTTACAGCATATCATATGTTTCATTTATAACAAAATATAGTAA
Organism: Flaveria ramosissima; assembly: GCA_025215565.1. Lineage (NCBI taxonomy): Eukaryota > Viridiplantae > Streptophyta > Magnoliopsida > Asterales > Asteraceae > Flaveria > Flaveria ramosissima. The sequence continues at coordinate 17,133,412 of CM046040.1, forward strand.
GTTGTACGCTATGTTATCATACTATACATACGTCTATATATGTGAAACTTAATTATGTTACCATCATAGTTATTACAATTTTATTTTTGAACAACCATATATTTCATAAAAAGTAAATTGCAATTTTCATACCTGTGTTTTGGGGGTGTTAACAGGATCAGCCCCAGCTTAACAGTTTGCATACCTGAGTTTACGAATGCTAACACTTTACGTACCTCCGTCCAATTTCCGTTAAACAACTGTTAAATCTCCCCCACGTGCTCCTCACGTGAGGGGCAAAATTGTCAATTCACCCAATTTATTAATCTTTTAAAAGTAAATTGCAAATTTCATACCTGTGTTTTAGGGGGGTTAACAGGACCAGCCACAGCTTAACAGTTTGCATACATGAGTTTACGAATGCTAACACTTTGCGTACCTCTGTCCAATTTTCGTTAAACAACCGTTAAATCTCCCCCACATGCTCCTCACATGAGGGGCAAAACTGTCAACTCACCCAATTTATTAATCTTCCACCGTCGGTAGGGTTCTGGCGTGTTTATGCCGTTTGAGTTCCGTTAGTTTCCATATTCTGATCTTACTGTCCTGATGAGATGTGAACACTTTTCCGTTATGAAACGTGAGGGATTTGACGAAACCTGATGAGGAATCGTTGACGGTGAAAGTGTCGATGAGAGAGAACGACGTCATGTCGAATACATGGATGCGGTCGCCGGAGGCGGCGTAGAGGTGGTGGTTGTTGACGACGAGGTGGCTGATGTGGGCGGCGGGGTAGGGTTTGAGGGCGGTGAGGCAGCGGTGGGAGACGGTGAGTTTGAGAGTCTCCGGCGAGAGGTTTTGGAGGGAGGGGATGGAAGGTAGGGTTTGGAGAGAGAGGTTGTTGTAGAGGCTGCTCACGGTGAATTGATAGTTTTGCCCCTCACGTGGGGGGAGATTTAACGGTTGTTTAATGAAAATTGGACGAAAGTACGTAAAGTGTTAGCATTTATAAACTCAGGTATGCAAACTGTTAAGCTGTGGCTGATCCTGTTAACACCCCTAAAACACATGTATGAAATTTGCAATTTACTCTTAAAAGATTAATAAATTGGGTGAATTGACAGTTTTTCCCCTCACGTGGGGGGAGATTTAACGGTTGTTTAATGGAATTGGACGGAGGTACGTAAAATGTTAGCATTCGTACACTCAGGTATGCAAACTGTTAAGCTGGGGTTGATCCTGTTAACACCCCCAAAACACAAGTATGAAAATTACAATTTACTCTTTCATAAATAAAGAAACCAGTAATTTACTAGAGAAAATACGTACATGAGAATACAAAGGATACACCCTAGATAAATCAGGCTAATCAACACCCAAAATGCATTCTATATACTTATCATAACTGGTGCTGAAAACTTTTAATAGGGGAATTGCACCATAAGTGCAAACATTATAACATACGCTAACCTTCTACTCCTATGATTGATCCATGGGGAAATAAGATGTAACTTAATTTTTTTTTGCCACATCTCGGTTTACAAAGTCTTGAGATTCTTGAAGACAATGTCAACTATGGTTTTCAACGTCAACGATAAAATCGTGTGTATTAGAGTTGTATTAAAAATTTAAAATTGCTTTTGAGGTTGATCGCCTCGTCAATCCACCAAACATGTAAAGAATACATGATCTGCATATTCCTTCACCTTATAACACAACGAGAAAACTGTAGATTGTGATCTAAACGTCACTCCTTGATAAGTTAGAGACAACAAAAATTTTCATTTTCAAACAACATTTTAAGCAATTGAAACAATTTACTTTGATGGAACACATTTGACCCACATGAAATTCTTCAACGGCCCCAAGTTAGGAGATGGATCCATCATGGGAAGCCTTAATAATGATTTTAATGAGGTGGAGTTCTCTATCAGTTTGTGACCCAACACTAGTCATCCTCACATGTTATAAAAATCTTCAATTACAATAACTTTAAACACCGGCCTTTTGTATAACGAGATAAGGATAAATGCCACATACTTTATTATGATAAATTTGCAATTAATTATCTAATAGATGTTAATAAAAGTATAGTCTTAAAAAGATTAATAATTATCAAAGAGCATTTTGCCTAACGTCATCCTGCTGTGTTGTATGATGTTTTTTCCTTTAATGGTCAGAAGTTCAGGTCCAAGGATAAACTACGAAGTAAAATATATATAGATTAAATAAATGTATGAGTTGTTTTAGAAAATAATTTAGTAATTAAATATCCATCAAATATTGACACATAAGAGCATTCACAGTGGGTTCCCCATTTTTTATATGAGTGTGTACTCTATATTATGGGGGGATGGTTGTTAGTAGTTGTAAGTGAATGAGAGAGAATATTTATGGGGGTTTTACTATGATTCCCCATATTTGGGGAAATATGGGGAATCACGGTACAACCCCCATAAATTTTTTTAATATTTTAAAAGTGGTTGTGAGTGGAAGAGAAAGAAAATGTAATAATAAAGATATTAAAAAGTATTATTTAATTGAAAAAGATGGTAAAAAAATAGTGTTTTTAGTGTAAATATAAGAATGAGGTTGGGGAACATAATACAATGGCATGTAAGTTTGTGCATTTATATTAATAAACAAAATTCAACTTTTTAACGCATTACCATGTTATATATAATATAATGTTATATATAAGGAATAGATGGTTTTCTTTTACTTAGAACATTTAAGTAGAGTTGGTAACATGCTCATTGTCTTTATATTTAACCAAAAAAAAACATTCAAATCACTTCTATGACTCATACCTTAAATCATTCATATCTTTAAAATTTAAAAACAATATATATGTGTTAAAATTTTAAATAGTAGTTTCTTATATTTACCAATTAATGATTCAATCCTTATGATTATTTTGTGAGTGAAAGAAAGATAAATAATAGCAAAAGTATTATTTAATTGAATAAATATAAAGATAAGAAATAAGATGTAAAGACTTTTTAAAAATAAGATATAAATTTAAGGGATGCATATTCTTATTGTAAAATTATACATATATGGATAAAGAAGTTGTTGTGAGTGCTCTTAGGACTTAGATTGCTCGTGTTATTATTTGATCTAGTTATAATAATATTCAAACAACTACTATACGATTATTAAAAAAACCGTTATATGATTCACATTTCAAGCATATTAAAATTGTAAACCTTCAACCTTGTTACTTATTTGTTTTCATTTTTGGTTTGAAATATTAATAAATTTTCTTATACACAAGCGGTAAAAATACGAAAAGAACAAAAACATATTAAAACATACAGTGTGAATGGGTGATAAAGAGACCTCATATGAGAAAAGTTAAGCCATACGATGCACATTGAAGTCCCAAACATTAATGGTTGAGTTGGCCCTTAACGGGTTTTGCCAATGTTTTTGCGACCGGATCGGACCGGCCGGTCCGACCGGGGATCGCCCACTAGCCGGTCCGGTTCGTTATGATTCGGTTTTAGGTGGTCGAACCGGCCGGTTCGTCCCGAACCGGTGGTCGGATCGGGAAACCGGACCGGTTCGGACCGGTTTTTTGTTTTTTTTTTATTTTAATGGGTAAAAACGGGGTGTTGTACCATAAATTAATGTGTTGGATATACAAATATAGTTAAGTTTTATATATAACTATAAAATACATATATAAATCATACATAATTACTTATATTTTATTATATATATAAATATAGTTAAATCCGGTCCGACCACCAAACCAGTAAGGCGTCCGGTTCGACATCCGATCCGGTTCTGAAAACATTGGGTTTTGCTCACCAATCCCACCTAGTGTGAAGGGGTGATAAAGAGGGTGGGCTCGAGTTGGTTAGCGAGCGTGAAAAAAATATGATAGATCCCTCTGCACCCAATCTAAAATTATTTTAATTTCATATTAATTGGTGATGAATGAAAATGGGTGAGATCGCTTTCTTGGAGGTGAGGTGGAGCGAAAGGAAGTGAAATGAATGATGTGGTGTCTATGTAGAGTGAAAGACGTGAGAATATACCCAATGGCCTTATTACCACACACATGGATTAATATCGTTTTAAACTTAAATTTAACTAATAGCGTTATTTTTACTATGATAACTTAGTGTTAGTAAAGTTACAAGAATTAAATACCTAACCTTGTATACCAATAAAAACAAGATCATCATATTTTGTGTTTAACATATAACCTTTAAAAAGTTATGACAAGAAATGAATAGAAACATGATTCGTACTTAAGATATCTATCAATCAATTGCTTACCGTCAGATCACACCTGGAAGGTTATGAATAAATCTTTTAATTAACTCTTTAATGTAATAAATTATTTTTTATATCAACATAACAATAAACTCTTAAAACAAAAAACTATTTTTTTTAATTACTAAACAAAAAATTAATTTCCAAAATTTAGCCCCAATCAATTTTCTTCCCTAAAATCCTCAAAGTGTTAATTTTTCTTGTTTTTTGGTAAGCAACTTTGTAGGGTGATTCTAGTTCTAGCCAAACCCACCTAGCCTAAACCCATATATATCTACCTCCTTCTCACAACACACTTTCTTCTTCAATCAAAACCCCCCTCTCTCTCTCTCTCTCTAAAACCCCAATTTACACTTGTAGAGAGAGAATATGAAACGAAGAAGGTTGTCTCCAACTTCATCGTCTTCATGCTCATCTTCTTCATCTTCATGCATTAATGAACAACAGCCTCCGAAATCCAAACGACCCCACAACAAAAACACCTCTGCTGATACCACACGCAGAAGCTCCATTTACAGAGGTGTCACAAGGTACATCATCAATTGCAAGTTTCTGAAAAACAGATTGAAAATTTTGTTGTAATTTGATTGAATTTGCGATCCCCTGTTCTGAAAATTCGTTGAAGTTTGTAAAAGTTTTGATTTTTTTGCAGTTTTTTTTAAGTTTAATTTGGGTGAGGAACAGGGGAGGGTGATTCTGGGAACATGCATTGGAATGTTCTTGAAATTTGTTGTGAAAACTTTCTGAAATGATATCAATTTAGTTAATTTAGTCGAAAAGATTGATTTTTTCATGTTCTGCAAGATCAATTTCTGTGAATTTCTTGAATTAAAACTTTCGGAAATGAAGAACAGATGTACAGATTCTGGGCCACATGCATGAAATTGATCAGTTGATCATGGGTTTTGATTCAACTTCTTGGAATCTTTAATCTTCAAACAGATTCAAATCTATTGATTTTTGGTTGAATTTGCAATCCCCTGTTCTGCAAATTCGTTGAAGCTCGTAAAATGTTTTAACTTTTTGCAATTTATTTCGGTCATTAATTTGGGTGTAAAACAGGGGAGAGGGATTCTGGGTTACATGCATTGAATTGTTCACGAAATTTGTTGAAAATTTTTCAGAAATGAAATAGCTTTAATTAATTTCATAAAAAAAATTCAATCTTTCAACTTCTGCAAGATCAATTACTGCAAATTGCTCGAACTAAACTCAGATTGTTGAAGAACAGATTATGCAGATTCTGACCCACATGCATGAAATTGATCAATGGGTTTTGATTCATTTCTTGAAATTATTAATCTTTAAACTCCCAAAAGCTTAATTTTCGCAAAATTATCAAATTAAAATCCGACAATCAAAGAACAAAGAGACACATAGTACAGATTCTTGATTGCATGCATGAATTGATCTTAATTTTTAAAACATTTGAAGTTGCATGCAAGAAATTTATATGATTTTATACTGATCTTCAACAGGCATCGATGGACTGGAAGATTTGAAGCACATCTGTGGGACAAGGGTACATGGAACAACATCCAAAACAAGAAAGGAAAACAGAGTGAATACGATCTTAATTTTTATAAACATTTGAAGTTGCATGCAAGAAATTTATATGATTTTATACTGATCTTCAACAGGCATCGATGGACTGGAAGATTTGAAGCACATCTGTGGGACAAGGGTTATTTATTAAAATTATATGATTAAATTAAATGACATAGATCTGCAGTGTTAATTTAGTGATAATTTTAGTTAATTTGTAAATTTAAATTATTAAATTCCAGTTCTGACTCTGTTTTTTTGGTTGTTCTGGTTTGGTGTGATCCCCTGATCCTGATTGCCACTATGGTGTCTGATTTATTTTATTGAAAGTTTATATCATGTAGAGGTACCACCTTTTAGGTTTAAAGTTTACAAATTGATTATAAATGTCATTGTGAGGTCCAAATTTATGATTTTATACCATTTTTTCAAAGATAACTACAAATTTCCAAAAGATTTTAATGCATACACAACAAATTTAAAGAGGTTGACAAAAAATATTAAAGAAAAGTGTGTTGTGCTAACAACAAATTTTATCGTGTACAAATCCTCTCTCCGGCCTAGCCTGGCATGTGTATCATAGGGTGTGTGCGTGTGGTCAATCAGTCAAATGCGTTTTTTTTGTTCTTTAACTAAATGACAGTTTTATAAAATTTGGATATTTGACAAGTGGTTAAGATATTTTTATTGATCTATATAGATTAAATGTTCTATTTTTATTTAAATTGGTGTATTTAAGTGCATGTGAACTATGCATACTTGAGTGAATGAGTGTTTGAGCTAGTAGAAACAAACACATGTCATTTTTGGCACAATGTAGCTGACAAACATTTAAATGTCGTATTCGTGTAGGGGCATATGATAGCGAAGAGGCTGCTGCACGCACGTATGATCTTGCTGCCCTTAAGTATTGGGGACCTGACACAACGCTCAATTTTGAGGTATCTATAAAAATATTTCATATTTGACGCCCATTCCCTCGTCAATCTCTTATGAACATTTTTCAATTCATCTTCATTTGAAGGAATCATTATAATTTTTTTTGTTATTTATAAAAAGGTGAAAGTGCATTATTATTTTTGTATTCTATTTTTCTGCTTTGTCTATATATATTTATATCAATTTTGTGTATGTACTACAGATAGATACATACAAAAAGGATATTGAAGAAATGGAAAAGTTGTCCAAGGATGAATATCTAGCTTCGTTAAGGCGAAGGAGCAGCGGATTTTCAAGAGGTGTTTCCAAATACAGAGGAGTGGCAAGGTAATATCCATTTAGAAATTAGTATCAATAATTGAGTTATATTTTTCCTGAATAACTAAGACGTTATTTGATCACAATAAAAAAATTATAGAAAAAAAATAAAGTTTTATCATATAAAAGAAGTAAAGGAGGACATGATGAATGAGTTATGGGAGTTCATGTTTTTTGTGTGATACATGTGAATATGTGTGGTGCAAACATATGCTTTTATATATGAAGTTGATTTTACATATGCATCTTCCATATTTTATACTTTGGCATTATCTCAAACTTTGACTTCATTGGACTAAGTTAGTTACATAAAGAGCCAAAATTTGGGTTGTTACTTGTTAGTTACACCCGAAGCCATACACTTAACCGTAACATGTTTGCTTTCTATAGGCACCATCATAACGGAAGATGGGAGGCACGAATTGGCCGAGTACTTGGGAACAAATACCTATACTTGGGAACTTATGGTACGCGCCAAGCTCACTCTTTGATACATTTTGCGTATATGCATGTTCTTGTATCTTTAGTTCTTTTAAATTTCATAGTTCGAGATAAATATATTTAAAGATTAGGATCACCAACGAAATAACAAAAGTATCCATATCCTAGGACAACCCTGCTTAAACAAAAAACCGTCCATTTGGTGTGACCCGTTGGACTAGAAAGTGGTTTAGTCAACTTCAACGTCGATGATCACCAAAAGTCCAACAATGCTTTACATGATAACTCACTTGACTCGTGCTAATGTACTATTTTTACCAATAATCAATAGGGGTTAAAAGAATCGAAACATGATTACACTAAAAAAGAACTGGATTTAGCATCGACGGTTGGTTAGTTTATGGTATTGGATATTTTGAACGTGTGATTTATGTCAACATCTTGGAAATGCTTTAAGAACACTAATGTGTACTTTAAATGCATACTTTTCCAAATTAGTGTGCTCAACTACCCAAGTCAAATTTTAAGGCCCATTTACACAATTTCCAGGCATAAAAATTGGATTAAACAATAACCACTCAATTTTTTGCAACTTCCTTTCATTTTTATAGTTCAACAACCAAAATTAAAGTAAAACACTTAACACTTTCATCATCCTTCTCACTCATGTAACATCAAAGTGACTTTACAAGTGTAAACAAGTCTCCGAGCTCGTCTAAGGGTTTGGCTCATTTGTTTGTTTAATAATTTGTTTTACTTAAACACGTCTATAATTACTTTTTTTATATGTTTATATTAATTTTTTATGTATATATAAAAGTATTATTATATATATACTAATTACCAACTTTCTTATTCATTATAGGTTGTATAACATACTTTAAGGGTTGTACTCAACTTTTGTCTTATTCTTTTTAATCTTTAACTTTTTCATTTTAACCCAACATTTTTACATATTTTACAATTTAGCCCAAATATTTTTTTACTTTTAACTTCTGTCCCTATACTTTTTATATATAAAAAAACTTTTGTTTTACGTTTCGGTCTACATTTTGCGAGTTAACACGGCGCATTGTGCATGTGTAGTTTAACGTTTTTACGCTTATTTTTTCCCCATTTAGCGGTCCCATCGCAACGTGCTGGTCCAAGATCGACTTAGTTATGTTTTATATATTTTACGTTTCGCCTAATGATGGTGTGTCCTTGGTCCTTTCGGTTGGTGGTCGCTAAGACGCTAACGGTGGTGTGTTTTTGGTGCTACTTGACATGGTTTTACGTCCCCGCGCAACGCCAGGGGCTTAATACTAGTTAGATATATTTATCATAATTTCATATATTAAATAGCTATTATGTAACTATATACTTTATATATTAAGAAAAGTTTATATAAACAACGTTTAGGCTCGCAAGTATAGTTAAACTTGATAGCAAAACTCAGGGCTCAAACATGTTTATTCATGAGTTCCAATATACGCTCTAATTTTTTTTTATTTTTTCTAATTCGACTTTAATAGAACTTTTATGTGTCGATCGCGAGTAAATTCGCGATCAGATTATTGATGAGAGCTTGTTACACCCATGCTTAGATGTATAAGAAGTTTACAACATTTTTTTATGTGTGAGAGAGTGTGTGTGTGTAGGTGTTTGTGTGAGAGAGAGAGAGTGAGTTGATCCTTGCACGTGCCAACTACAAATAAGTGACCAAGGGGGCAAAGTGTATGGTTCTATACTTGAAGGGCTATAGTTATATAATAAATAAAATATAATCTGTGTTAAGCTGTGTGAGTAATTATGACGTGGCACATGTTGACTAATGAATTGGTTTAATTTCTTTTTTGATGATTATGTTTTCTTACTTTTCTGATTTTCTTAACCGGTTAAAGTACATAATACTTCCCCATGGTAATATTAATGATATACATCCAACTTGTATATCACATGCGAATGTCACACGCGAAACTAACATAACGATTTGGGTTTAGTCTAAAACGAGTTTTTGTAACACGTCCCTCTTGAGTTAACTTTGCAGTTTCACGATTGTTCGTTTTTTTCTTAAGTTTTTAAAAGTAAAAAAATATTGGTTAGTTATTTATTTTTATCCAAAACTCAAAAGCTAAAAGAAAAGTAAACATCTTAGATTTTTAATTCAAGACCAATTGTTTATAACATTAATCATTTTGAAATTAAGTTGTGATCCTAGTGTAATAACAATTACTAAAGTGAAGTTTGATACAATTTTATGCTCATGCTGTAAGAAAATAATTTTTCTTGAAGAGCAAATCTACCCTAATTATAATTTTAAATTACTACAAACTAATTTATACAATAATTGAGTTTATGCTTAGGTTTAAATCCAAGAAATCCTCTATAATAATTTCATGTGCATGTCCTAATAAGATATTGACTTTGCATTTTGGGGAGATCCTTATTAGCCGTACAAAACAGACTTTTGATATCCAATCACATAGATCCAATCTCATACAAAATAAAAAATTACCATGAAAGACGTGCAATAATTTAATATTTTTTACCCAAAAAAGTTAGTCAATATAATAATGCCTGTTTATATTTTCTAATGGCCTAATATTTTGTAAAATTATACTTAGGTTTAATACTATAGTCAAGATCTGGTAAAAGATATTCTCTGATGAGTGTCTGATATAATCTGTTCTACTATTTTGTTTATTAGTTAGTAAGCATTATGTGATACTTTTTTTATTTAATTAATTTGGTTACTAGTATTCATCCTATGATTTTGAATCTTGATTATTTAATCAACAAATTTATATAATTATCTTTTTCACCCAATAGTATAAATATAAAGCAAGAATAAAAGTAACTTTATAGCCTTTATTTCGGTATATACCGGAACAGTACGCATGCCCCCTTCGTTCTCTTAATAAACTATAAAAAGGGCGTATTAAAAAACACAATTAGTTGCTCTTAATTATCATTTTATGTACTTATTTGTTTTCTAATCATGGTATTTATTTTGTTTAAATTTAAATTTATTAATTAAAATTATATAATTAATTTGGAAAAGCTATTGCTATATGGCAGTTTATAGCCCCCTCCATTATGTTATACACTATAAACTTACGATATAGATTTATAAGGTTAAGGATAAGAAAACTGATGTGAATGTTCTTTCATTTATTACCGTCAACGTATTGTGTTTTGTATTTTTTTGTAAGAACGATGACTTAACAAACATGATCATGAGATGATTTGTTACTTATTATTACAAATGAAGTTGATTAATGCACTCTTTTGAAGGCACTCAAGAGGAAGCGGCTGCAGCATACGACTTAGCAGCCATCGAGTACCGAGGCGCGAAAGCAGTGACCAATTTTGATATCAGCATCTACGCCGACCGATTGAAGAACTTGCAACAAACCCAAACTACTCCCGAGTCAACCGAAGTTGTAGCTTCACCAAAACACGAGCACAATGAAGAGGTTCATCACGACATAAACTCTCAACAACAACAACAACAACAACAAACGTCAGTAGAGAAAGAAGAGCTAATGCCCGAGATTAATAATCTTGACTTCCCACCTTCGGTCGAGGATGAACACCCATGGAGCTTGTGTTTGGATTCAAGCTACAATCTCCTTCCGGTTCCACACTTTCCATTCGATAAATCTGGTGAACTGCTCGACTTGTTTGACGATACTGGCTTCGAGGATAATATTGACATTATTTTTGACGGGCCGATCTTGTGTGAAAACGAAGTGGAGAAAATACAAACGGGTATCACTTCACCTTCGTCGTCGTCATCGTTGTCATCGTCCTCTATAACGAACCCGCTTTCGTATCCCATTTAAGATTGTTGAGTAGGAGGTTTAGTCCTTTAATTAGGAATCGTTTTTCCCTTTTTATTTCAGTTTTCTTGAATTTTATGTTGTACGTTTTCTCTAGTAGAATACCATTCAATAGTTTGAGTTTTATTGTTGTTTTTAGTTCAAACAATGATGTTGTGGGCTCTAATACATGCAAATGACCTATTACCTATGGTCATATTTATGTCTTGGGTTTGGGCCTTACTAACTTGGGTTAATGCTCGTTTTTGGGTTACTAACAACAACCCTTTAATTCGATATCTTTTAAAAAGTTATAGCCCAAAAGAACTCAAACAATTTAAACTTGTAGCCCAAATGTTAATCCACTAAAGTCATGACTTACATGTGGAAAAGATGGCCCACAATAGCTCAAACAACTTAAACTTCTAAAACAAGTTTTATACACCCAAATATGTTTGTTCATATCAATGATTCAATGAAAACAAGTTCTTCTAACCAAGGTGTGTTTTTCTCCTATTTCACCTTGTTGATCTTGTCATCAATTAATTTCGTTTTACTGATTTTGATGAAAATCACTCGTTTTGAATGGGTTTAACCTTAACAGTTTAGCTAGGTTAACTTAACTGATGTCTACCACCATCCTTGAAGCAAAATTGTCGTGAATATGGCAGTACGTCTCTCACTATTCTTGCTCATCAAACGACCAATAACAGATATGGCATTCTTTAAGGCTCTTAAGTCTAAACTATTGCATTAGTCTTTTTCAACCGGCCCAAATACTCTTTTTTTCATGTTATGTTCGATCAGCACAATCACATGAGAATTCTTTATTAAGATGATTATTGTTTCTTAAACCGAACATTTAGCAGGAAACTAGATTACAAGTAGAATAGATTACATCAACTAAAAACCATAGGAAAATGATGAAATTGAAGACACATCAACGTATTCAATCAATGCTTTTAAACTTCTATCACCTCTTCACCCATAAGGACATGGCTATTGTATCCTTGATTATTTTGGAGACGAATAAAGCTCTTAGTTAGAGATCTTATCATTTCGAGCCCTTCATATATACCAACAAGAAATTTCAATAATAGCTTGTATTATTTTCTTCTTTCATTTCCTCTTGGGTATGTGGGTATGCACCGCCTAAATGTCTTTCACTATAAACACAAAGAGGTGTTGCCACCGATTCTCAAAATTTCTCCATGCTTCCGAATCAACCAAACATGAAAATCAGTCAATGCTCCGTAGATTTTGCAGTTTCATCACATGGTGGGCAATTTTGAGAGGCGACATTAACACTCCTTCAATCCAAAGATACCAGTTCAGGATTCTTTTCATTTCCGCTCTATAACATAATATATTTGCTTGGGTTCTAGTTATTCCACAAGAAAATGAAAACAAGTTGGTTGATGAAGAAATAATCAATTTTTTTCCCAATGGAACTAACCAAGAACTCAAGAAGTGACAACCTAGGATTATCTAAGCTCATAAAACACGTATTTTCCTAACCTTAGACCCTAAAGATGAGTCTAGCATATAATGATCTCAACTTATCCACCCTTTGTTTTCATCCACGCGTGATCCAAAAGAAACAAATCTCATTACCCGCAAAAAAAGTAAGAATGTTCAATAAAACCAAAAACAAAAAAAAAATCATAGATTCAAATCATACCCGAAACCATAAAAAACCAACCTAAAATTAACTGACCTGTATATTTAAAAACCCTTGAAAGGAACAGTATACTTTGTGTTATTCATACGTCGGCCATCATATATTTTCTTTACGTTTTTAACCTTTGTTTTGAGGTTTGAGTTGGTATAGCAACTCTGTTTGTTCATTGTTCTAAAGAGACAATGGTTTATGAGGTGGGTGGCCAGACGGAGCTGGCACCCTCTTGGTTGTCACGTATGGTCACCCTCCCACCTCACAAACCCATTCTCCGTGTGGGTATCTGTTGGATTGTTTGAAATCATCTGGACGTTGTACTAATATATTGTTCATGCTTATAGATTAAAGTTTAAGAGCCGAACAACAATGTCGATGATAATGACTCTATGCTTATCTTAGATATGGTCGCACCGTATACTGTTTCACATGAACGTAACTTGATATTGTAACTGTCATTGTGTTTACCTATATACGTTGGTAGCGATGTTATATCAATGATGACGGGCTTTGGTTCGTCTGAGACATCACCGAGTTGGTTATGGTTATGCTATCTGGTCGGTGATGACGGAACCAATTTGCTCTTAATTTTGGTTGGCTCCATTTGATAGGCGATGATGATGCAAAAAAAAGGACATGTTCGGTGTTATGGCTCGGTAAACGAAATATTTTCTGCTATACTGAATTGCCGTTATCAAGCCTTTAAATTTTATACATCTTATATCATACTATTTATAAATACATGGTCGTTTCATTAAAAATACGGTTATAATGATAAGTACGGAAAAAGCCTCGGTTTATTCCGTTCGTCTCGCTGCGAGACAACACTAGTCCTCTTAAAATCTTATTCCACCATACAATACAAGTCTAGTTTAGCAAAACATAAGAAAAAAAAACTTGGCGCGCACGAACCCTTGATTAGGGTTTAAGGGTCTCTTCCTCAAACAACAACACAAAACCAGTATCCAGACAAAGATAGCGATAAACCCTCACTCCCTCACCACAGTGACGACGATACATGATACATCACATCTTCTGATGGCATGAAACCCTCATTCCCCACACTCAACAACTCTTCAATGTCATTCACCACCGGATTCCGCTTCTTCCGATGCTACACTCACCTCTCTCTTCCACTTTCCGCCGCCCGATTGCCTACACACGGCTGCACCGTTACTAACCTGCGGTTCCTCTCGCTCACCTCACGTTCTAGCCGTCTGACGACGGTCAATTCGAAGCGGCGAGAGAGTGCGGCCACCGAGGGTGCGGACGACGGCGGAGACGGCGGAAATGGGGGCTTAGCGACGGTGGTTGCTGGTGGCGATGGAGATGGGGGCGGCGGAAGGATTGTTCCGACGGAGCTGCATAAGGAGGCTACTGAAGCGTATATGTCGTATGCTATGTCGGTTTTGGTTGGACGAGCGTTGCCGGATGTTCGTGATGGATTGAAGCCTGTTCACCGTCGGATACTGTGAGTGTTCATCTGTTTGATTTGTTGAATTAGAGTTCATGTACTAGTTAGTAATCGTTTTTTGAGAGATAAATTGTAGCTAACTTATTATCTACTCTCGATTTCCATTAGGATGAAATTTATGATCTTTTGTGTTACTCAATTACTTGTTATTTTAACTAATATTGAGCATATTTGTTATACACTCTGGCCTTTAGTATGAAGTGGTGGTTATGGGGTAGTTGCATTGATATATTGGTTGATATTTTTAGTGTTAGATAATAATAAGTTTGGGGTTGTTATGGTTTTATCTTGATTTACTTAGGTCCTGATACGAGCCAAGGCATAAGCAGCCCAATCACATATAATTAGTTATTTAAGTTTCCATGTTTTGCATGCACTTAGATTAGTTATCCCATGATCTACCCATGATCAACCCATGTTTGCATTTACATGTTTACTTCTTGTATGCCTATATAAGGCCATGGTTTTTATTAGAAAAGTAGAGAAGAAAATTGATTGCAAGTTCTAGTTCTTTATCTTGTTTCTTGGGAGTGTTTGCCTACTACAAAAGGCTAAATTATCTTGGGAGATTCTCGAATCGGTCTCTATCAGGTCCTTATATGTAACTTCTCATCCTATATATTGTTTGCTGTAATATCGTACTGATTATGCAATACACATAATAACTCTTCATTCATGGGTACGTGCAATGGGGAATGAATTTGATGCTCTTCGTAAAAATAATACATGGACACTTGTCCCTCGTCCACCTAATGTTAATGTGGTTGGTTCCAAATGGCTTTATAGAACTAAATTTAAAGCTGATGGAGCTGATGGAGCTGTTGAGCGCTATAAAGCGAGACTTGTAGCGCAAGGATTTACACAAGTTCCCGGTCTTGACTATTCCCACACCTTTAGTCCAGTTGTCAAAGCTGCCACCGTGCGCACTGTTCTTGCGTTAGCTGTTATCAACGGCTGGATGCTCCATCAGTTGGATGTCAATAATGCCTTCCTACATGGGCATCTTACTGAGAGCGTTTATATGGAACAACCTATGGGTTTTGTTTACACTCAATTTCCGTCTCATGTGTGCAAGCTAAACAAAGCTATATATGGGCTGAAACAAGCTTCCCGGGCCTGGTTTCATCGTTTCAGCCTGTTTCTCACAAATTATGGCTTTACTTGCAGTCGTGCGGACCCATCTTTGTTTATCTTCAAACGTGACTCTTGTGTCATGTACCTCCTTGTCTATGTTGATGATCTTATTCTAACGGGAAACCAAAACTCCATCATGACCTCTTTCATTTCATGTCTAAACAAAGAACTCGCTATTAAGGATCTTGGGAAACTCAACTACTTTTTGGGATTGGAGGTTACCTACACTCAACATGGTCTTTCAATCTAAATACACCTTGGATATTTTGACTCGTGCTAAGATGTTGGATGCTAAGCCTGCACCAACACCTTTAAGCACCAATGTGTCTTTTGTGTCTACAGGATCATCATTTCCGGATGCTACACATTATCGTTCCATTGTAGGTGCTCTCCAGTATTTGACGATCACGAGACCTGACATTGCATATGCGGTAAATCAAGTCAGTCAGTTTCTTCATGCTCCCATCATTGCTCACTTTCAAGAAGTCAAGAGAATACTGCGCTATCTTAAGGGAACCATTGCCTTTGGATTACATTACAGTCGTCCCACTCATACTTTCTTACTTGGTTACTCGGATGCTGATTGGGCTCATTGTTTGGAAACTAGACGATCTACCTATGGTTATTCTATTTTCTTGGGGGTAATTTAATTTCGTGGAGTGCTAAAAAGCAACCAACTGTTGCCCGTTCTAGTTGTGAATCTGAATATAGAGCCATGGCAAACACTGCTGCAGAAATCGTTTGGTTGACTCATCTTCTTCAAGAACTTCATGCTTTAACCCCAGGTCGTCCAACCATCCTTTGTGACAATCAAAGTGCTATTTTTCTCACTCAAAACCCTGTTTCACACAAGCGGGCGAAACATATAGATCTTGATTATCACTTCTTACGTGAGTTGGTAGCCGCGGGAAAACTTGCAACGAAATTTGTTCCTACCAAGCTTCAGGTGGCTGATATCTTTACAAAGAGTCTTCCAAGTTCTCAATTCAACATATTTCGTCAAATGCTTCGTATTGGTCCACCACCGTTCAGCTTGCGGGGGGATGTTAGATAATAATAAGTTTGGGGTTGTTATGGTCTTATCTTGATTTACTTAGGTCCTTATATGTAACTTCTCATCCTATATATTGTTTGCTGTAATATCCTACTGATTATGCAATACACATAATAACTCTTCATTCATTTAGCAATGCAGCGGATTAAACTCTTTTTTACTATGATTGCAGATATGCATTGCATGATTTGGGGCTTTCATCACGTAAACCTCATAAGAAATGTGCTAGAGTTGTTGGAGAGGTTATTACTTGACTACACCTGTGTTTTCTTTCTTTCTTTATCTATTTATTTATCTAGTTTTGGAACAGATATACTTGTTCTTTATTATTTCCTAGTTCTGTTATCTTTTCGTATTGTGAATTCATAGCTGGACTGTTTTCTCTTTCTCAGGTTCTAGGTAAGTTTCACCCCCATGGTGATAGTGCTGTATATGATTCTCTGGTCCGAATGGCACAGGTATTCAAACATATATTGTATGGGCAATTGGGCACACATGTAGTTTAACACTTTTTGGGAACTGTGGGTTAGGGTCTATTGACTTCAGCAAAAAGTTTCATATTCAGATATATGTATATGTAGTTACTTCATACCTTATTGAGTGCATAATTTTTTTCCAGGATTTTTCTTTGCGGTGTCCACTTGTTAGTGGCCATGGAAATTTTGGCTCACTGGATGGAGATAATCCTGCAGCAATGCGGTATACTGAATGCAGATTGGAAGTATGTTTTTATGCTTTCTTTATCAGCTTAGTTGTTTGTAGTGAAGATTAAATGCTTAAATGTCTCTGTTCTTAAGCAGCAGTTATTTATCACGAAACATGACTACTTTGTTGTTTGTTCTAATTAATGTATTCTCTTTTTTTATATTTTGGTGGTAGATTGTCATTTTCTTTCTGATGTCTAGTGTAATAGCCTTTCCTTCTGATTTTCTTTTGCTGTAAATTTGTAATAAGAATCTACAAGTACTCATTCTTTTAGCTTCATTTTTTCAGGCACTTACTGAAACAATGCTTCTATCAGATTTGGATATGGATACCGTAAGTATTGTTCAGATTTTAACTTTTACAATATTATGACATACTTCTTATTCCCTGAGTTCATTTTATGGCAGGTTGATTTTGTTCCAAACTTCGACAATTCTCTAAAAGAACCATCACTGCTTCCTGCTCGAATCCCAAACTTACTATTGAATGGTTCTTCAGGGATTGCGGTGATTATCTAGATATTACATACTGACCCTTACAAATCATGTGTCCAAATAATTACTGATTTATTAATTATCTTTTCTAGGTTGGAATGGCAACCAATATTCCTCCACATAATCTTGGGGAGTTGGTTGATGCTTTGTCTGTCTTAATTCATAATCCAGATGCCTCGGTACTTGTTCAGTTGTCTGATAACAAATTTCTTCTTTCAAATTTCATATTGTTTCATATCAGATTATCAACCATATTATGGTCATAATTTTCATCCTCATTCAACCTGCTTTATTTTGTAACAGCTGCAAGAATTAATGGAATACATGCCTGGACCTGACTTTCCAACAGGAGGAGTCATAATGGGAAATCTGGGGTAGCTTTTTTTATTCTTTTAAATTATATGTAAACAAACAACCAGAGTGTTTTTTTTGGTGTGTGTGTGCGTTAAAGTAATGAATTGAACATGTAAGATGATTAAATACTTACATTCTTAATAATACAGAATCTTGGAAGCCTATCGAACTGGAAAAGGACGTGTAGTAGTCAGGGGAAAGACAGAGATTGAAATATCTGATTCTAAGACGAAGAGTGTAGCAATTGTAGTAAAAGAGGTAACTTCCTACGAGTATTTTTTGGATTATATAGGATGTAAAATTTATATCAAATAAGTTCACATACTGTGTTGGATTAACTTGTTGAATTTGTGTTTTATATATGGAACAGATTCCTTATCAGACCAACAAATCCTCTCTTGTTATGAAAATCGCTGAGCTAATTCAAAACAAGGTACACCTATGGTGTTAGTCATTTCATTATTTTGTTGGGAAAGTTAGTTATATGTAACATTCTTGAACTTAAAATTTCATGTAGCTGTGATGGGCTTATTTTTTATGTTTCTTCTTTCCTTATATTTAGTGATGTTTTATTCATGCTACACAAGTTCTTGTAATCGTAAGTATTATTGTGAAGGAAAGAACAAGCGTCTTTTGTTAAGATGTTCATCATGCATCAATTCAACCATTTTATGCCCCTTTATAACCTGATTATACTCCTCTTTTGTTAAGACTTTGGAAGGCATAAGTGATATCCGCGACGAGAGTGATCGATCTGGAATGCGAATAGTCATTGAGGTAATAATATTGTTAAATTCTTGCATCAGTCTTCATTGTCTTGGCATTCTTGTTTGTTTCTTAAAACGGAGAAATGAATCAATATTATTAACAGACTGTAGATGGGCCAGCAAAGCACTAGAAACCTCTACGAAATACACCCATATTACAATTTACATATGAAACTAAAATTACACCCCATCCTCCAATCTAGATTTCTTGTTTTTTAATGATTTAACCTTTTTTTTATTCAAACTTTTACAGCTTAAGAGGGGGTCTGATCCATCCATTGTTCTGAATAATCTGTATCGTCTCACTGCTCTACAGTCAAGTTTTAGCTGCAACATGGTTGGGTGAGCGGTTTTAATTGGTGGTTTGTGTCATTTAGATTTTTTAAACTGTTTTTAGAGATCTTCAAGTTACTGTAGATGCAATTGTGTGGCTGTGTTTTTCTCATACGTAATAGGTTTGTGTAGTATAGTAACATTGTTGATAAAGAACAAACATGCATACATACACATGGATGCGTACACATATGCATGCACATGGGTAAATACACATATATGCATACATACATGCAAACATACATACATACACACGTATATGTTATATTTATCTTACAAGAAGGACCATGCATGGCTATAGTGCATAACATATATAATAAAATTACTACTGACTAGGCTGAGTAAAATATATAATTAATTTTCAACAAAATTCTTGATGAAAAAATGTATTGGTTTTTTATGACACAATCTTCTTTGTTTTTAATCACTTTTTTTGGTAAATTTTTGCACAAATATTTTATCGAAAAATGGATATCACTTCTGTATAATTGTTTTTCACTTTTTCGTAATGATATTTTTTGGACAAAGATACTTTAATTGACTTCCGATTTCTCGTGTTTGATTGTTCTGGCAGTATTCTCAATGGTCAACCTAAACAGATGGGCTTAAAGGAAATGCTTCAGGTAACTCATTTACCATCTGATCCACAAAGTCTTCTTACTCTGTTAATTATGTTTAAATGATCACAATTAGTTCAAATAATCATATACATCTGAGATATCTCATTAATTAGTTTGCTTATCTTTGAGTAAGTGGCTTTTTGTTGCTGATATGGTATTTTTTGATGCATGTTCATAAAACATCTGCCTTTTTTACTTCAATTTTTTTTATCATACAGGCTTTCTTGGATTTTAGATGCTCTGTGGTTGAAAGACGAGCAAGATATAAGCTTGCACATGCACGAGACAGAAATCATATTGTTGAGGTGAGTTTACTTGAAGGTTTTGGTTCAACCACACTAAGAAATGACTGTAACTAGCAAATGTTAACATTTTTTCTTTTGGTTAAATCAAGGGTATAATAATTGGGCTTGATAATATCGATGATGTAATTGATGTAATCAGAAAAGCTTCAAGCAATTCAATGGCGTCAACAGATCTAAGGAAAAGTAGGCTCCACTGCTCTATTATTCTTTATATGGTTACATGCTCTAAATTCTTACTTGCTTCATATGATGTATATTGCAGAGTTTCATTTATCGGATAAGCAAGCTGAAGCAATATTAGACATCAACTTAAGGAGACTAACATTGCTTGAGGTGCACATTTTGGCCAAATCAATTACTTTTACTTATTAAAACTGTTCCTTTGAGTGTATTAAAAATTTTTGGTTATTTTTATGCAGAGAGGCAAGTACATTAGTGAAGGAAAATCCTTAATGGAACAGATTTCTAACTTGGAGGAACTACTATCAAGCAGAAAGAATATATTGCAGGTATACCTTCTAAGCTCAATGGTTTTTTTCAATATGAATGATGAATTCATAAGTTGGTGTGAGTTGTCATTTTTTCATTTATCAATGTTACACTTGTTTTCTACATAGCTAATTGAAGAAGAAGCAAATGAGATAAAGAATAAGTTTTCGACTCCAAGGCGTTCAACTTTGGAGGATGCTGATAATGGCATGCTTGATGAAATCGATGTTATCCCCAATGAAGAAATGTTACTGGTACATAGAATTATACAATTTGTTTTATTTGATTTGTATTTGTGGTTTTGTTATGTTGAAAACCCTTTTATTGCACCAACAGGCACTCAGCGAAAAAGGTTATGTTAAAAGGATGAAACCTGACACTTTTAATCTACAAAACCGTGGAACTATTGGTAAATCAGTTGGAAAACTGAGAGTCAACGATGCAATGTCTGACTTTCTTGTCTGTCGCACCCATGACCGTCTACTCTACTTCAGGTGCTTCCCACAGTTTTTATTTTTTAAGTTTTATGATTAAACTTGATTGTCAGCTTAAGATGATAAATCATCTCAAAAATCATTTATGTGTAGCGATAAGGGTATCGTGTATTCTGCACCCGCGTACAAAATTCCAGAATGTTCTCGTGCAGCTGCAGGCACACCCCTGATCCAGGCATGCTACTTTACTGTCTTTCACCATGAACAAGACATTTGCTGTTATGCCCCTTTTACTGACTAGTTATTTTCTTCCACTTTGTGTAACCAGATTTTGTCCTTATCTGACGGTGAAAGAATTACTTCTATAATACCTGTTAGTGAATTTGCTGAAGATCAGTATCTTCTAATGCTTACTGCAAATGGCTACATTAAAAAAGTATCTTTAATGCTGTTTTCATCCATTAGGTCATCCGGGATTATAGCACTTCAACTGGTTTGTCTTCATCTTGTTTTACTTGACTTCTTTTTTACTTCAAATGAAATACAGCATCTGTTGAAGCTCACAGTGTCTGCTCGCATAGGTTCCTGGTGATTCCCTCAAATGGGTACGCCGGTGCACAAATGAAGATTATGTTGCAATGGCATCACAAAATGGATTTGTTATTCTTAGTTCTTGTGAAATAGTAAGTGTTCCTTTTTTGTATTATAAAATAAAATGGCCTGAGAACTAACCGCTTCAGCTAATCTGATTTTTATAGATTCGGGCACTTGGAAGAAATACAAGAGGTGCAGTTGCAATGAGATTGAAAGAAGGGGACAGAATGGCATGTGTCGATATCATACCTGCAGCAAAGCAGGATGGGATAAAGAGCGTTTCTGGATCTGACCACACCCAGTAATTTTTTTAACCTTAGTTGTTTACTTGTTCATACACACACATATATGTATGTATGTATGTATGTGTGCGTGTGTGTGTTTTATATAATGTTTTTGTTTTTTAGATACAATAACTAAATTTATAATCTGCAGTAAGAGGCCACATGGCCCATGGCTGTTGTTTGTGTCTGAAAATGGTTTTGGAAAGCGAGTTCCTCTCAGCCGCTTTCGCCAGTCTCCTTTGAATAGGGTTGGTTTAATAGGTTACAAGGTATGTTTTCTTGACCTTAAATTTAAGTGAGTTCAGTATCAGATGCAAAAATATATATTACACATTCTTCTTTTGTTTTCACTTTGCTTTAATTTATCTTTTGACGATTTTCATTATATTTTTTAAGTTCTCCTCCGAAGACCGCCTGGCTGCTGTGTTTGTAGTTGGCTTTACTTCAGCAGGTAAATGTGGTTTTCAGGTTTCAATCTGTGGTGCACAGGAGTTATCTACTTACCGGACCATCAGCAATTAGTTAATTCTTATTGTGTATTACAGATGATGGTGAAAGTGATGAGCAAGTTGTTCTAGTGAGCCAGAGTGGCACAGTGAACCGAATAAAAGTCAGGGATATTCCTATTCAGTCACGCTACGCAAGGTAACTATCAGCAGCCTTTCAAAAGTCATTACACATAATCATCTAGTTGTAATTATAACCTTATAGATTAAGTAAACATATGTGAAGTATTATTTTGTTCTGTGTTATGTTCTTGATCATCACACGAAATTCAGAAGTTTCTAGTTTTCTTGTACTACTGATTCAGTTAAACAAGATTTGATTTTCTTTAATATTATATATAACTCAAAATAACTGTTTCCTTTAATGATTGCTGTGCTGTGAATTCTATATCAGGGGAGTGATATTAATGCGGCTTGAGCATGCTGGGAAGATTCAGTCAGCTTCTTTGATTTCTGCTTCAGAAACAGAACTCGACGAAGTTGAAGCTGCCGCTGTGTAAAAGTTCATATCGAGTTAACTATGGTTAATGATCAAGTAAAGATATCAGTCTACTCTAGTTAATATCGTATATTAATCTGACTGATATGGTTAACCATGCACGAGGTACATACGGCCAACCAGATTGAGCATTTGGTACCATGAAACTTCTGTAAATGGTTTGTGTCTGAAAATGTTTTTGGAAAGCGAGTTCCTCTCAGCCGCTTTCGCCAGTCTGGCCCTTTAGTGTCTTTTTCCCCCGTAGCGCTAATGGTGTAGATTTAGTGTATGTATTTTCAAGACTTTTGGTAACATGGATTTGTATTTTTATTCCTAAATTTGAGTCATGTTTGATCACATTGATACCTTATCTAGCCCGCAAATTATTGGGGACTGCATGCAGCCATGCTAAAAGCTCCTAAATTCCTAATTTAACCAATGATCCAATTAACATTTTGTGGGGAGCTATGTTGTGGAGTAAGTGTCGTGGTTTAGTTCGGTTCTCTGTTAAATCCGTACACTGATGTTATGGTTTTTAGACTGTCATAGCCGTCCGGTTTTGGTTATAGGCTGCTCATATTATTTCGCTTATCTTAAAAATAATTTACTTAATAAAATCAATAATATGTAAAAATGAAATTTTAATTATTTCTTTACTTTATAAAGATGTTATGGTGCAATTAAAACAGAAGTTTTATCATCTCTTTCTCCAGAACTCTCCTTTTCTCGTATGTATTACATCAAGCTTTACTGAAAGCGAGGGTTCATGTTGTGGGAGACGATTGAGAAACAAGGTTTTTAACAACTTTCAATATATGTATGATTGATATAAGTATTCTTTTAATATAATTCTAGAACAAACCCTTTGATTATCAGCTTTAGAAGGTTATTCATATAAAAACAATTACCATCTTACGTCTACTGTGAGGTATGTTCGTACAATCTTTATTTTGGACATTTGTAGTTTTCAGCCTTCTCTTTTCATCGCAATAATCACATTACTAGTTTTAAAATTCTAAGTCGAACATCAGATACATCTTTATATTAAATTTAATAATAAGGTTATTGAGTATACTTTCATGCCCATTAACTTTCACGTGAGCGTCTTATCACCTATTTCACCCTCTTTCACTCTACCTCACCCATAAAAAAATCTCACCTCCTTTAATACTCGTAAATTTAATTTTAAAAAATATGTAAGCATTTTGTGTATGTTAGAGGCTTTTTTGCAGCCCGTTAACGTGTTAAAGGGGCCACATGCCAACGTGATCGATGTCGAAGTATCAATCAAATAAGATGTAAAATGTGTGTTCCTATTCACCTTAACTAGTTAGGATAAGTAGGGTTGTCAAACCTCGTGGTATTAGTAGTCGGTGTGTTGTACTTTGATTTGTAAGAAAATAGATTAAACAAATGAATTATCAAACTATTGCCTCTTGGCTGTGAAAAGTGAATCTTAACTTAATTAAGAAAACAAATTGCAATTAATGAAAATTGATTAGAAGACGATTACGAAAAAGGGTAATCCACCTCGGGATTCAGGTTCGGTTTTCGGTAATCGCCTAGTTCAACCTGGTGGGAAATCCTTAACGGGGTTTCTATACGTGTAATGATTAAGTGACAGAGATAACCAAGACTTAACGGGTCTTAGTACACCATATCAATTGAATTAACAACCAAAATCTTACAATCATACAACTTGCGCATACTTATATGAAATTCAAATCAAAATTTACTTAAACAATTGTTTAAACAATCAAGACACAAGTTAAACTCAATAAAGAACTTAACGGGTTCTAAAGTTTAATCACAACACAATTTGAACATGAACGAAAACCTAAAAACACAAAACCTATCACCCGAGGTTGATCACGAAAAGTTTAGCCTTGCATCTTCATGAATTCGGCAACAAGATCGGATTGGAACATGATTTAATGGATTGGAATGAGTTGGACAAGTAGAATCGACCTCAAGAATCGTCCAAGTTCGTCCCTTTTTGCTCCTAATGCGAATTAGGGTTTTTAGAATTGATTACCCTTCTTAAATATGATCAAAATCCGGAAAATTACGTCAAATTTGACCTTACGACGTAAGTTACGTCCTTAGGAACGTAAATTACGTCCTTAGGAACGTAAATTACGTCCTCCCCTATGATAGACGTGCTTAGCCTCTGTCTTACGTCCCAAGAAATGTCATTTTTAGAAAGGACGTAGCTTACTTCCTTTAGGACGTAAGTTACGTTGTATGCTCATTTTTCACCAATTTCTTCATTTTCTTCATCTCTTTTCATCCATATATCATCCAATCTTCGTGCAACCCTTGAATACATCATTTAAGCTTCCCACACCTACAATTCAAACATAACACAAAGTGATTACGCTCGATAGGAAAATCATGTTAAAAGCATACATTTAAACACTTAAAACACATACAAAACATGAACGCATCACAACGTAACCCATGAGGGGGGCGGTGTTCACCGTATTAGCCCATGCCAACTTAACACTAACGCCAAACGTTAGTGTATGTCTTCGGCCTAACCAAATATGTAATAAAAATAGGTCGTTAATTTAACACAGTTCTAATGGTCTTGCTATCATTTTAATAAAAGTTCTACATATTTTATGATATCCACTAATATGCATCAATCTGATAATAACTTATAATTAACTATGTCTATATGATATACATAAATCAAAATCAAACTTAATAATACCTAAAGCCAAATGTTACCAATGAACTTTGAAATAAAAACTTAATAATCTTTTCTAACAAAACAAAATAATTTTATCACATGTTATTTTTTAACATCTATTTTAATACATGTCACCATAACAAGTCTACCATTTAATGATAATATTAAATGTTAATGATATTATTTATATCATTTTCAAATTATAAAACAAATTATATAATGAATTAAAGTTATTTTTTATTATAAAACGTAATTATTTTAAAAACAAAATTTTATGAAATATTTTAAATTTTTAAGACAATGAACTTAAAACTATGACATTGTTGGAAAAAAACAGTTCTTTAAAATAAATCATAGAATCTTTAAAAAACAAATTAAAAAAAAGTTTTTAAATACGAAAATTTAAAAAAAATAATGTTATTGTTTTATTACTTAAGATAACTAATTATACGTATCGGATAAGGGGATAGTGTTCCCCTCCGGTAAGGTTTTTTGCCATTTTGATAACCCCGATATGGCAATATTTGAATGGCTAGATACATAGAAAATGAATCAATAACATATCAACATTAACAAGCAGCTAACTATGTTGGAATGAGTCAATAAAGTGACAATGTTGTTGTGGAACTCCACAAAGTGGAAGAGGTACTATAATGGAAAATAGAAGACAAGAAACATTCTAACATCTATCACACTGAATTGGTGATTTTTGGACATTTTTGGACAGAAGATCATATTATAATCGGTTAACTCTTTGGTCATACAAGTACAATCATTAAAAAACAACATTTTCAAAAAGTGTTAGACAAATTCGTACAACGAATAAAACAAAAAACGAGTATCAAGACTCAACCTATATTACATTTTGAAACTCAACCGATGAGGCTTGGTCTAGAAAGGACACAACCACTGGTAGAGTAACTATCGATCATCAAGACACTTGTTTAGTCACTATAAAGATTAACATGTAACCAACTTGTCATTCAACATCAAATAGATAAAATAATGAGAATTAAGACAATGAAGATCCCTAAGAATATATTTGACTGCAGTATAGTGTATGTTAGTATGTTTCTATAGCAAATGAGAAACATTACTTGAAACTTAAGCAATATTTGAACAATCAATACTAAATAGTGTAGAGCACTAATAGTACTCTATACATGAATGAATCCTTCATAAGGACTTCTTTTATTATTTATTTATTATAACAACAGTTTCTAAATTTTCTAAAATAAGTATATCACAATCTGTATCGTATAAGATTTGAACTCTAACTTTTGATTGTGAGACACACCACTTAACAATTAGGATGTCCTCTTGTGTAGGGTAGAGTTGACCAACAACGGATCAATGTTCAGGGTTACACAAGCTAGTTGTCCCATATTGCTTCACCGTTGAAAGACGCTCAAACTGCATAACGTTAAGCAATACTACCATGACATTGAATAATGTCGTCGACTGACCTGTATTTCACAACTTCCTTCCATTTCACTTTCTCCACTTTAGATGCATCTTCTTGGCTATAACCTTTACACTAAAATATATCATATTACCTCATTTTCTCTTAAAATCTATAAAATATAAATACCAACCAAAGTAATAAATCTCTTACCAATATCATTGCATTTATAACATAATTAAGATGTAATAAAGTGTATACAAATTGGAACGATTCTACACCTACATAATCAAAGGACCACACAATCAAGTCAACTCAAATTAAACTTAAAAAGTTAAAATGTCTAAGGGGTTGTTTGACAGCCTTTTAATGATTCATATGTTTGAATGGTTCAACACTTAATGGTTCAGACTGTTTGTTTCGCGAGCACATGTCTGAATGATTAAGACATTTACCTTTGAATGGTTAAGCATTATACTGATACTGAATGGTTAAGAGGTCTAATGCTGAATAGTTAAGACATATTATCTGAATTGATCAGACATTTGCCTTTGAATAGTTAAACGATATACTAGCTCTTAATGGTTCAGACCTCTTAACGGTTCAACACTTAATGGTTCAGACCTCTTATTAGTTCAACACTTAATCTTTCAGAAGTTGTCAAACAACCCCTAAGTCTATTACCACTGATCATAGATTAAAATTGTAACATATACAATCAAATCAAGTCAAACCAAAAACTTAACATCAAATAATATTTTAAAAGAATCGATCGAGCTAAAATCAAGTTTCCAGTCTCACATTCGAGTCGAGTCATCAGACGCCTGTTAAACTCATAACTAGTGTCTGACGTTGACTCGACTCGATATAGTTACGAAACCAACCACTTTCAACTTTCCACATACCGATTTAGTAAAAGTGCCAGATGGCTCGCATCCCAAAAACACACAAAACCACCCTCTTCTGCATGTAAGTCTCCGGTCACCGCTAAAAGGCACTCCGGTAACTCCGGCGGTGGCGCACGGCGGCTTTCACGGGCGCACGTTAGCATGACCAATCACCACACGCCACGTCATTCCACCTGAACACCCCTCACGTCTTCTTCTTCTTCTCCCACTGCCACCATCTTCAACTCTTCATTATTCCCAAATTAACCCTCCTCCGATCCCAAATTCACAATTTTGCCCCCAATCGCCGATTCCGATGGCCGGAGAAGATTCCACCGGCGCCGCAATCCGACCGTCGCCGTCGCGCCCGCGGAAATACAGGTCGATGACGGATATCATCAACGACGTTAATTGCGTTGTGGTTGAACACGACGACTACAACGACGTCGTTTGCGATCAATGTGGCTCCGGCGACCGTGACCACCAGCTCCTCCTCTGCGACAAATGTGATAAAGCGTTCCACATGACGTGTCTCCGCCCTATCGTCGTTCGTGTTCCGATTGGTCATTGGTATTGCCCTACGTGCTCCGATCATCCTCCGACGATTAAGAGTATGCACTCCGGTTAATCCAATTCTATTCATTGTGTATACACATTGTAATTGGAACCTGTAGTTTTAATGTAATTGGATGTTGATTTCTGTATCGTTTCAGGTTTCACGCAGACGAAGATTTTCGATTTCTTCAAGATAAAGAAATGCACAGCTTCTGCTGTGAAGAGAATATCTCCTCAAGGTAGATTGTTGCTTCTGGTTGACAAATTGTATGCTGTTTTGGTATTGAGAATTGATCACACATTGCCACTTTTTAAATCCCCCTTCTTCAAAGCTGTTTATAACAGGCTGTTTGAAATTCATGAACAATTAGGGTTGTGCCTGCATTTTGTTACAATTCTTTCTCAATTTACAGATAGTTTTGTGAATTGGTTGTTAGATCACATCCAAAGAATCTTTTGCTCTTTTTTGGTTATAATCAAAACCTAAAAAAAGACGAATTGTGTCGTTTTTATAACTGATTGTAATTTAGTATTGCAGGTGCTTTAGGTGTGTGAATATAATATATGGTTGGTTCAGTTTAGTGGCAAATTCCACTTATGAATGAGCTATGTGTTTTGACACTACAGCCAGCAAGTTTTGGTATTGCTTCACAAACTAAATAAGTTTACTTGTATTGAAATACTAAAGCCCTATGGAAATCTGCATGTAGTATAATCCTGCACTCTGGGGGCATATGTTTATCCCTTAGGTGTGTACTAAGCTCGCATTATACAACGAGTAAATTCCATATCTTATAAAAATTGAACCTTTTTTTATCTAATATATCTTCCAGGGCATACTTTATATCTATTTATTTATCAGACTGAGGATCATGGGTTAATATAATCAAATGAATTGCAAATTTTTCCTCAAATTGTATCATGTTCTTGTTGCATGCTAAGCAGTTCTTTTGATGTTGTCATTACTCCCAATTTTTGTTTTTTTGAATATCATAAAGTGCGCTTCATGACATTAGTTTATAAAAGTTAAACTGCATTCAACTTAGGGAAGGAAGACAAATAAGTATGTATAATATCATTTCTAATGTTTGTTACTAAATATATAATCTTCTTTAGTGATAAATTGTCATTTATCATCACGTTAACGCCAGTAGAATATGATCAGGGTATGCATGGTCATGCATCTAGTTGTATAGGTTAACAAGATAGTTTCTTTTCTTCATATGCCAAGTAAGAACCAGAACTCCAGTTAGGTATTGAAGTGATAAGACACATATACACTTCCTGTCTAAGTTATTACCATTGATTATAATTTCTGAGCCAAAAACAATTCTCATCCTTCGTATCCAAAATGTCATCATCCATCTTTTTGCCACCCATATTAGGGAAACTTTCTATGTAATTTATCTTACTCTTATATTTCTGAATTGCTCTGACATAATCATGAAGACCTATTTTTGTTAGAATATGGAAGTAAAAAATTACCTCTTGAGTTCATAAACCCTTCCACCCTTCAAGAACAGCATGATTCCTTTTAATAAAGTTTAACATAGAATACAATAGGTGATGATGCATTTCTCATTGCTATTTATTTCCTAATGTCTTGACATCTCCTCTTATAATTGTTAACAAAGAATGTATGTAGATTCTTTATCTCAAACCATAACATTATCCCAGTTGAAGGTTTATTTTATTTTCAAGCCAAAAAACAATTCTTGTTCTTGGATTCATAAAACATACAAGAAGAAAAGACACTCCGATTTTCATTCAAGCAAAAATGTAAAACTTTGTAACTGTTGAAACACATGAAGAGACCATGTTGCCATCTTTACCAACCAATTTGTGGAGACATAAAGTTGTCTATGAAGTTTTTCATTTTCTTAAATAGTTAAATTTATCTCTGTTGTTGAAACATACAAATATTATTTTTTGGGAGTCAAAGTTTCTGAATTGCTTTAACATAATCATGGGGATCTTTTTTGTTAGAATATGGAAGGCAATGCAGATTTATATGACCATTAAATCTGAATGATTAAATAAAGATGATCTTCAAAGAAAAGAGATGGAAGTTAACATTTAAACTTACCTTACAATTCCATAGGCCAACTAACTTTGCATGTAAATTTGTTGTGGTGTAGATTAGGTAGGGTAACATCTAGCTGTTTAAAAAAAGTTTCTTAGAGTTACTAATTATTCTAGGAATATTAGAAATAATAAATCTGACTTGAGCACATTTACATGCTAATTGTCATCATCTCTGTGTGCTACGCGTAAACACTTATAACCATGTTTGTTCAATCTGTTTTCTCACATGATCCCCAAATCATATCATGTTATTGTTAGTTTTTATACTATCTTTTTGGATATTTTCTTTAATTTTCTATATTTCTTAAATAAGCAGATTCCAGGAAACGTAGGAGACGAATTGTGCATCATAAAAAAAGGAGGAGATTATTGCCATTTATTCCAAGTGAAGATACAGAACGTAGGCTAGAGCAAATGGGGTCTCTAGCTTCTGCTTTGACCTCACTCAACATGGAATATAGTGATGATCTCACTTACTCCTTCGATATGGCTCCAAGATGGGCCAATTTAGCCACGTATGAAAAAGGTGGAATGCAGGTAAATATATTCAAAAGTAATAACAACAATTAAGTAAATTAATATGGTCACACTATTCTCTCTAAGAATTATTATTTTTGCTTATTTGTGAGTAAGAAAGTCACAGTTTCAAGTTAAGGAAACAACCTCCTCGCAAACTGTATGAAAATGCTGCATACAAAGACTTTGAGTCCTTAATGATCAAGGCGTGTGTCCTTATACTTAATAGAAATGATTTTAAGTTCCATTATATTATATCAGTTATCTCATGTGACTCTCATATAAGGTTCTTTCAAAAGAAGACACAGAAACCTTGGAATACTGCAGTGCCATGTTGAAAAGAGGTGAATGCCCTCCATTGCTTGTCATATTCGATTCTTGTGAAGGGTAAATAATTAAATTTTGTTTAAACAAGCTTCTTATTCCAATTAGAGGTGGCAATTTTGATCCCCTAACTTATGATGGGTCAATTTGTGTAATGTCTTATTTTTAATGGGTCAAATTGGTCACACGGGTTGAAAGCCATCCAAAGTGTATTCGACTGCTTAAACCCTCTTAAATTGCTTCATCGGAGGATACTAGGATTATTACTGTAATAATGTAACTTTCGTAGTCATGTGTAACATATTAAATATATAAATGTCAAGAAAATGGATAAAAAGTGTTTTCTCGATTCAGATCACACTAACTAAAATTTACCCAGTTTGACCCATTAGTATTACACGACCACCCATTTTGACACCTCTAAATTTTCAGTGTAGTGTCATAACCACATGTTGTTTTGGTACAGTTATACTGTACAAGCTGATGGCCCTATAAAGGACATGACATTGATAACTGAATACATCGGTGATGTGGATTACATTAAGAACCGTGAACATGATGACTGTGACAGCATGATGACTCTTCTCTTAGCATCTAATCCATCAAAGAGTCTTGTTATCTGCCCTGATAAACGTGGAAACATTGCCCGTTTTATCAATGGGATAAATAACTTTGATCCGTAAGCTTGCCAAAATACTTTCATATTTGCTGAATTATATTGCTCTCTATTAAGTACATGGTATTTCACTATTTTGCAGTGAAGCAAAGAAGAAGCAAAATCTAAAATGTGTGAGATACAGTGTAAACGGAGAATGCAGGGTCCTTTTGGTTGCTACACGCGATATTGCCAAGGGTGAGAGATTATACTATGATTATAACGGATATGAACATGAATATCCAACTCATCATTTCATATAGGATCTCCAGGCATGCTAATTCAGTTATAAGCACATGATTAGCCCATTGATTTATATCATGTTACTATTTATGACCCTTTTTCACAGATCCAAAGAGCTTCTTTGTAGACAGTTTTATGAAATCTATATATTATTTAAGGTATCAAAAGAATATATAGTTTATTGGATTTTCTGTTAAGGTTCACAAAACAGTACCAGTTGGACCAATTATCGCATCGGTCCTTGAAAACATTAGACTTGGTCAGGACCAGAACATTTTTGCACACATTTGGACCCCTGTCCTGTGTTCCTCTCTGGTTTGTCGGTGTGCTTTTTCGGTGATATTTTTCTTAGAGAGAGAGAGAGTGAGAGATGTATTACATCCTGTTTTTCTACATATAGAGTTATGATTTGTTTGATGACAACATTGGTGAATGGTGATATCTAGTATAACTTAGTGTATGACGTAGATTGTTTGAGCTTGGGTATTTTCGATCTTAAATAACCCACAAGTGATACAACTCAATTTTACATGGGCCGATCTATTGGATCAAGTTTTTATTTCCCAATCTTATTAGTTACTGTAACTATTAAGCCCAAAAGGAAGTAAACTCAAATGTTATGTGTCCTCTGAAAAGCATGGAGTCCAAATTCAGGATCAGTTAGATATATTTCTTTGAAAGGAACACTTGTTGATGTGTCTTGCATTTATATTAAGGTTAAGAGTTTAAATCGTACAAATAATAATTACTTACACAGATTAGGTTATGTTCTAAAAATGTTAGGTTATGTGCTATAAATGTTAAATATATTTCTGGGGAATTAATAAAATTGATATAAACTGTAAAGCTAAGTTAGTCATAAAATAATTGTATTGGAAGATGACACAAGATGCAATAGTAGTTAGTGCATCTGACCATACCGCCCCGCTTGCCATGAGATAAAACAAAAGCACATATATAAATATATTTATTATTATTTGAATACATTTTAAGTTATATCTAAAGGATAATAAGATAAAATAATGTTATACATAAAATTGGAGATTTTCAAACAGTCATTGCTAATAAGCAGCTTATTAAGCAAGAAAATATTTAAGATTAACTTCGCCTTTTCTTTTTATAATGTGACGGATCTGACCCGAATCATTTTTATAAACGACTCAACCCAAACCAAACATTTAATATATAATAATAGACAAGTTGACCCTTAAAAATTTTCGACCTAAATGGAAAAAAATTCGAGTAACGCCACTGATAAGCAAGAAAATATTTAAGATTAGTAAAAAAAAGTATTGCATTTTTGAAATGAATACATTATGGGTTGGTATTCACTTATTAACCCAATGAAACAGTAATTTGTTGGCGTGCTTTCTCCCATACCTACCAACACATGTGACCAACAAATCATCAATATCTTTGTTTATTCTTTAAGATATGCTTTTTAATGAATGGACATATAACCGTTCATGTTTATGGGCATATTGTCACGCCAATGATGCATTTAGGAGTATTAGTTAGGTTATTGTACTATCAAATTATCAATGTATTTATTGATTCATTGCGTTTGTGTTTTTGTGCATTTGAAATTTGGTAATTGAAATTTTTTCGTCTTAACATGTATGATAAAGTAATGCGACCATTCTAAGCCGTGTTTAATGAGTTGTTTACACCTTTTATTTCTTTAGTTTCTTTTCTTATCTTTGTTATATCATAATCATGCCATGTTCATGCAAGGTCTTTGTGAGCTATTATATCATACATAAGAGATCCATTGTTCAAAAGCTTAGATATACAGTATTTATATATGTGTACGTTTCATATTGTCTTAGTTATACAACTTTCGGGTATAACGCATCAGTCTTGGCAATTGTGTTGCTTGAGGGGGCTTCTGATAGATGTTTAGTTTTATTATTACATAGGAACGTTTGTTGTTTTTGTTTTTTCTTTTTTGCTGCCTAGGAAGGGTTGGAATTTAACACTACTGGCGAAAAAAGAAGCCCCTCTATAGTGTGGTTTAAGCTTCGTCACTGGGTATGACATAACAAAACTAACTTTTAGTTATCACCTTGTTTCATTTTAAAAAAGGTGTGAGATAGTGTGGTAGCTGATTTAAATCAATGGTTCACCTTCAACATATAAGATACAACTAACATATCTCATAATTCATAATCTTCCCTTAGACTATTAGCATGTTTCAGAAATAGAGGCTTGGTGATTGCACCCTCATAAGAGAAAAAAATAAGGATTTATGTGAGTGTGAAGAGAAAGAAACATAATAGTGTAAGAGATGTAAAAAGAAACATAAAGAGAAGATGGGGTGCAATTATAGATTATGAGATTTAGGTTGGGGTGCATTGATTTAAGTTAACCCTTTTGATATTCAAGATCAATTACAACATTATCAAATGTTGACTTCCCACTCATTTATGCATCATCTGTTCGCCATCTACTGGAAGTACATCGTAATTTGCAAGCAAATGACCTAACCTCGAAAATGGTTCAATGTGTGATACTTGTGTCATGTTCGTTCGTTTGGAAGCAATGACGTTCGGTCCTCTAACAAGAGTGTTTCGGTCCCAAGAGTGAATATAAGTTCATCAAATCAGAGATAAATAAAGTATTCATATTAACATCTCGAACACTTCAAATATCACTTCATCAAATCAAAGATAAAACGTTATTTTAAACACGCTCTCAATCACATGTATTTCACAAATCAAGCCTATGGCTCCCCAACAAACCACCTCAGTACTCCGATCACTCTTCTTAAGTCAAAGTAGAATTATATGACAGAGCAATCGTATATATTTTCTCTAAACTTAAAAAATTAAATAATCTATAATGTACAAGTTTTTAATACATAACACAAAATATTTGAGTGATAAAAAATTAATAGAAACGGTTAAAGAATAGAGTTGAGTGGTGTAGATATCCTCATTGGCCACTAGGGATAAAGAATAGAGTTGAGTGCTATGTTAGGTAATGACTAGGGTTATTCAAACCGCTCGCTGCTCGCTCGACGTTCGTTCGGAATTTGCTCGAAAAATGCTCGTTCGAATTTTTGCTCGGTTGTAAACGATCTGATCGGCTCGGATAGCTTTGTAAACGAACCAAGCACGAGCAAAGGTCCGCTCGGCTCAAATTTATATATATATATATATATATATATATATATATATATATATATATATATATATATATATATATATATATATATATATATATATATATGGTTTATAGATAGCACTTTAGTAAATTTGACCCACTATATATAAATATATAATTATATTTACGCATACTTGATCAATCAACCTAATAAAGAATTGTAAACTAAGCATAAAATTGAAATCCTAAGCCTCTAAGAGGCAAGTTTTGTCGATAATCTCCCACTCTCACCGTCATCGCTCTCTGCAATATGCTCTCCGTCTAATTGGCTAAAATTTTAGTCTCTTCATCAGCCACGTATTGTTATCAATGAAAAGTTGGTTATAAAATGTGATGCTTTTTAAGTCATTAACACATGTTCACACCAATATAAATCGTATGACACACAAGATAGCTGTTGTACAATTTTTCCAGTGCTCGTTTGCGCTTGCTTGAAAAATTAACGCTCGAAAAATGCTCATTAGATTTTCCGCTCGGTTGTAAACGAGCCGATCGGCTCGGTTTGGTTTAGAAACGAGCCAAGCACAAGCAAATGTCCGCTTGGTTCGGCTCGACTCGTGAACAACCCTAGTAATGAGTTCGCTTCCAACTCTGGATGGTTTTATCACATTTGTTAGTTGCCTTCATAATTAAATAAAACATGATGATGTGATTGATACACGAGCTGTTCTTTAAGACCTAGAGGCGACCTTGAGGCCTAGGGCCTGAAAAAATATATGAATGTATATTTATAAAAATTTATAGGCCATTAACAAACCCAATAACAATTTAATTATTTTAGACTGTCCCCATCGCGCGCCCGCGGCCGCGCCCGTCGCCGACGTGGACCGCGCCCGCCGGAAGGGCGACGATGGGGAGTCCCGCCTGTGGGTGGGGTGTCTGTCCGGAAGGGCGGGAGAGAGATGGGGGTGGTGGGCCCCACCACCATATATAATTAATTTCAAATTTTTTAATTAAATGTTTTTAATTAAAATATTTAAAAATCTTTTAATTAATATCATAATTTAAATATAAATTTTTAATTAAAATGAGTTAATTAAATAAAAATATATTTTAATTTTTTTTACATTTCTAGTATTAAAGTAATTAGATAATAATTTAAGTATAATATTTTAAAAATTTTTAACATTTATAATATTAAAATATTTTAAATATTTTTTTACATTCATAACGGCTTGGTAAATTTTTTTGTTTTGTTTCATAACAGCTAGTTTTTTTGTTTTATTCATAACGGCTAGTTTTTTGTTTTATTCATAACGGCTAGTTTTTTTGTTTTATTTATAACGGCTATTTTTTTTGTTTTATTCATAACGGTTAGTTTTTTTGTTTTATTAATAACGGCTAGTTTTTTTGTTTTATTCATAACGACTAGTTTTTTTGTTTTATTCATAACGGCTAGTTTACCTATTATAAATATGTGGTCTTCACTTGAGAGTTTTTCACAAATCACACTTCATCATCTTTCAAACATTATAACTCTCTTCTAAACACAATTCAAAATTCAATTCTCAATGGATCCAAGAGCTCCATTCTCTTTCACACAAATGTTAAACGATGAAACCAATGAAGAATACCCACATCAGCAACCCGGGTTCTCCCAAAATCAACACCCAGGGTTTTCTCAATTCCCACAACCCGGGGGATTCCCATATCTTCAACAATATGGGGGATTCCCACAAGTTCAACAACCTGGGGCATTCCCATATGTTCAACAACCTGCCTTCTCCCAATTTCCACAAGTCGGGGGATTCCCATATCTTCAACAATCTCAGTCTTCGTTGGAAGACTATCAACAATATCAAACATGGCTTAAACATAAAGAGCTTCAAAAAGTGCAACAAACGCAATCACAATCACATAATGAACAACTAATTGATGAAGCACCTTCGTCACCCAAAAATGCACCAACAAAGAAGAAAGGGAAAGGAAAAGGAAAAGAAAAAGCTGAGAAGTCTGTTCGTATCAAGTGGGCAGCTGATGACGAAGTCTTGTTGGCTAAGGCTTATGTCACACCCCAACCTTGACGGCGGAAACGTCGAGGAGTGAGAGTTAAGATCGTTCACAGCCACATAACGCTAATAATAATCCAAATATAATTTAAACATAAGTTTCAATTGTCACATTACGTACATAAGTCTCAAAAAGAATAAAAACATAACATAGAATGTACAAATGATTCTTATTTTATTTATTTATCTAGGTCCATTCCTAGATGTGCAAGCTTCAAAGAGTAGATAATCAAACTTGGGCATTTCCTGAAACATGTTAAAAATAAAAGGTCAACATAAAAATGTTGGTGAGCATTCCATAGTTTTCAATGCATAAGTATATAAAAGATGGCAATTCAAGTCGTAAGTTAGTGAATAAAGTGATTAGGGATGCTATGAACAATGCAACAATCAAACCTTGACAATGTTTTACAAGTCTCAAACGTTAAAAGTATATACGATCAGCTAAGTGTACTTGGATCAACCAAGCAGGCTTGTCTTACCCATAGATCTATGACTTCACTGGGCTAGCAATAGTTAATGATTGTACATATAACGCCATAACATGGTAACCACATAAGTTCAACTAACCACAACTTAACATGATGAATTGCCATAAAGTTTACAAGTCTCAAACAAGTTTTCAAGTGCAAAGTATAAGTTAACATGTTTCACCCCAAAGTGTGAAAATAAACAAAAAGGGGTATGGAAATACTCACATTGATATAAGCATTACAAGATGATAAATAAAGATTAAAGGATGATCCAAAGTATTCCCAAGTATTCATTACAAGGCACCTAAATATGTATTACAAGATGAAGATTAATAATATGATTAACATTCAAATAATGATTAGGGTTTCGATTGAAATTTGGGGGGTTTTAATAATTACATTTTATAGATATATTATAATACAATCGTTTACGTTTTGATTTAATATATATATATATATATAATATATTTAAGATTAAGAATGATAATGAAAGATTCAATGATTG
This sequence comes from Flaveria ramosissima, assembly GCA_025215565.1. Classification (NCBI taxonomy): domain Eukaryota; kingdom Viridiplantae; phylum Streptophyta; class Magnoliopsida; order Asterales; family Asteraceae; genus Flaveria; species Flaveria ramosissima. The sequence goes on from CM046040.1 coordinate 17,171,938, forward strand.
AATTTATTAATTTCATAAAGAATAAAACAATGTGTGAAAAGGAATAATTAATTCGATATTTAATTATTTAAATTTTGGTAAAGATAATTGAATACCTTTTTAAATGACTTGTAGGATAATTTATAATTACTTAAATCATTTTATTAAGTTTTTAAGCCTTTAAATGATCTTTATAATATTGAAACTGTTAAAATAAGAATAAAGAATCATTGAAAATTATATTGTTTCATAACTTTCTAGATATAAAAATAAAAGTTAACGAATAACTTTATTTACTAATTATGATATAACATACCTAAAAGATTAAACGAATAATTTAATATTTATCATATAAATTTATAATGTTTTGAAAATAATATCCATTTAAAATAACGTGATGTAAACGATGAATATTTAAAGGAAACGTTTGGACCATTAATTTATTAATTACTATTTAAAATAACCAAGAAAAGTATTTTATTAAAAAGAATATTTAATTATTTAAATTCAGAAAAAAAATATAAAAATGATTTGACGATTTTAAAAATATTAGAAGTTTACAAAATCCATTATTAAAGTTATTAAAAATTTTCTACACTTAATTTGAAGGCTAAAAAGCCTTTAAAAAAATAATTGCAGGAGGCCGGGTTCGAACCCGTGACCTCTTGCATACTAGTGTGAGATGGTAACCAGTTGGGCTAAAGCCCATAATCTGTTTATAATTGAAAACTAATTAATAAAAACAATCATTAAAGGAAACCCCCAATTCCTCAAAAACCCTAGAATCGATTTGCCTCCAATTGAACATCAAATCGTGCGATTTAACCCAATTAACATTAGGGCTTTTGTTCCCTATGTGATTTCGAGTGTAAAGATGTGTTTAATTTACCCGAATTGAAACGAAATCGACGTGCACGAATGAAGAACAAATCGCGGCTGTGGTGGAAGTGGTTCGAGATGAGAATGGTGATGATAATCCAGTTAATCACGTATAAAGCTTCTTTGTATGCTTATTATGAGAAACCCTTCATCAATTGTGATAAATATTGCTTCGAACATAGGTATCGGTTGAGTTACAGAACGAAGATGAAAGTGATGATCAAATGGTTACTTGTGTGTTTTGTTTTGTACAATTGATAATACAGAAAGCTTAAATGGATCGATTTTGAAGTTTTCCCCCATTTAAACAGGTGCAATGTGTTCGGTTTCAGGTCGACGACTTCATTGTTTAATTCGAATGTTTCGATTCGAATACATGAAAATTTGACAGTTTTATGTGCGATTGATTGAGGTGTTATGGTCGCAGTAATCATAGAAACGTTATGGTTTGATAATTACGATCATTTAACTCGAATTGAGTCGAAATCGGTTATGGTTTTGAATGAGTTTCTTCGGTTTTATTTTCCTGAGTCAAAGATCGAGTGAATCGCGATTAAACCGAGGGTTAGGGGTCGAAACGGGTTCACGAGGGCTTTGCGATGGTTTAATTTGGTTGAACCCAATGGTTTGGAGGGTTTCGTGTTCGCCGGAGCACCACCGGTCTGGTAGCCGGAGACGTGACCGGAAAAACGGGGTGGGGGTTTGGGTTGTTAGACAAATTTACAATTTCGGTCCATGTGGTTTTATAAGTTTATTATTTTAAGACCAACTTTTAAAACTAAGTTTCAAAAATTACATTTTGAACCCTAAACTTATAACATCAAATTTAAATAATAAATCAAATTAACTATTTATTAAACTTTTATAAACTTGTAAACCTTATAACTTAATTATTTAATTTTAATAATAAAAATTTATAACTACTAATGAAACTTTATAAGTTTATAAAAATTTATTTTATAACTTAATAAATCTTAGTATGACTTTTCCATTTAGTTATTTATTTGTAAAATGATTAATAATATTTTATAACTTTACAACAAGAAATATTTATCTCTCCATTATTACAAGTTGTTTTAAAAATTAACTCACAAAGAAAGTTATATTTAATCCATTAAAACTATTAAAATACTTTAATAACGGAAATTCAAATTGAGTTCCGGTTTTGGGTTTTAACTCGAAAAATGCGGATGTTACAGCTTATGTAGCCATTTCTGAAGACCTAATAATTGCCAACAGTCAAAACCAACAAACATACTGGGGGAGGATAGAATAGCATTACAATGCTGGGAACCCTCAAATTACAAGAAATGCTCACAATCTTAGAAGTCATTGGCATATGATCAAAGGAAAAGTTGCTCACTTTAATGCATCTTATGTTCGTATCAAATCACAATACAAAAGTGGTTGGTCAGAAGACCAATATATAACTCAAGCAAAATATGATTATACGAACAATAATAATGCTGCCTTCACATATGAGCATGTGTGGAGGATAGTTAAAGACATTCCAAAGTACTCTGGGCCTACAAAAGTGTATGGTCATCAAGCTTTCAAAAGAACAAAGACAAGCAGCACAGGGGGGTATGCATCTTCTGCTTCAGATGCCAAGTTTGGCAATACTCCCGAATCAACTCAAGAGTGGGGGGTATCACTTGATGATGATAATAATGATGATGGTGTTCTTGCAATGCAACAAGAAGATCAAAAGGAAGAACATCTAGAAGAAGAGTGTCAAGAGGAACCTCCAACACGTCCAATGGGGAGAGACAAGGCAAAGAAGCTGGCCAAAATAAAGGGTAAAGACATGACTTCTTCTTCTTCACTTGCTTACGAAGCAAAGAGACTAAGTCTCGTTGAAGACTTGGCCGAGACGACAAAGGCAAAGAAGAAAGCTATCCAACATTTTGATAAAAAAATTGATAAATTCATTGAGTTAGAAGAGAAGAAGATCATTTTCATCGACACAAGTTATATGGATCCATTCCAGCGTGCCGAACATGAAGAATTGTGTAACGAGATAAGAGAGAAATATGGAATGCCTCGTCGCAAGTAACAATTTTAGTTTAATTTATGTTGTGGTTTTAGTTTAATGTTGTATTATTTTAATTCTCTATTTTAATGTAATTTTAGTTAATTAATGAATTTTTTTTATTTCTAACGGCTAGTTTTTTCTAGTTTGTATAAATACCACAATGTACACCACAAACACTACAACACTTCACTTTATTATTGTTTCTATCTATTAATTTTGTATCGTCGTTTTTATTTTATTGTTTTACGTTGTTGTTTTTATTTTATTTTAATTAAATATATTTACAATAATTTAAATATCTTTATTTAAAGTAAATTAATAAAGAAAATATGAGGTGGAAAAATAAAGGTGTTTGTGGGAAGGATAGTGTTGGGGGTAAAAAGTGTTTGTGGGAATGATGGGTGAAAGTGAGTGGAAAGCTGATGTGGCATGCTGATTAGGACTGTTTGTGGGAAGGATGGGTTGTAGCGTTGGGAACAGTCTTAGCTTATTAAACAAAAGGACGAAATGTGCAATGTTTTTCCAAACCTTAGCACCAAACATGTAACTGATTAGCGATGATAACTATTGAAAACGATCTACTAGAGGGCATGAATTTAGAGACTTGATTTGCCTTGTTTAAAAAAACGCTAAAAGAGCCTCATAATTTATTTAAGTAAATAAATTAGATTTATCTGATATAATACTTTTGTTTTATTTATCCGTATAAAAGTTATTACAGTATCATATACCTTTTACATATCGGTTATTAACTTTATATTATAACCGCTCATTTCTTTTCTACTCATCCATAGCCTAAAATTTTTCAAGAATTGTTCGGTATGTGAAAGATTTACCTACAATCTCCATTCCACTTTAAGATGTTCAAATGAAAAAAAAAAAGAAGAAGAAATTCCTATCCAGCCCGTGAACAGAAAAAGAATAAAATAATAATAATAATAACAAATCCTATGCACCCTGTGAACACATTCTCGTGAGTGAGTATTCAACCCCCACGCCATTTCACTCACTCAATCACAGAATAATCACTTCACTATCCTCCAAATCTCATCACACCACTCTATAAATCCACCAATGAATCGCAAAAAACCACCAATTCACCACCCCATTTCACCTTCCCCACATAAACTTCTCATCTCAATGGCCATCATCTCCATCCTCTTCATCTCCCTCATCATCTTCACCCACCCAACCACCACCACCACCACCACCGCCACCGTCCGACACCACCACCACCACCACCCACCGTCAACAAAACCTTCATCATCTTCTTCAGATCTGATCCTACAAGCTTGCAAAGCCACAAGGTACCCACAGTTATGCCAATCCTCACTCTCCAATTACCCTAACAGAAATACCATCGAAATCATTCAATCGGCGTTAACTGTTTCCTACAACAACCTCCGTCAAGCTCAATCAATGGCGCAATCGATCCTCGCCGCCGCCGACGGCAACCCCGATCGGACCACCGCCGCGAAGAACTGCATCGAGCATCTTCGCAACTCCGACCACCGCATCAAATCGACGGCGGACGCGCTGCCACGTGGCGAGATGAAGAACGCTCGCGCTTGGAGCTCCGCGGGGTTAGCCTACCAGTACGACTGCTGGTCGGCGTTGAAGTACGTGAACGACACGAAGATGATCGACAAAACGATGTCGTTTCTCGACACGTTGATCGCTTACACCAGCAATGCCTTGAGCTTGATGATGGCGTACGATGTGTACGGAGACCAAACGGCGTCGTGGAGGCCGCCGGCGACGGAGAGGGAGGGGTTTTGGGAGGGCGGTGGCGGTGGTGGTGGTGGTGGTTCGGCGGAGTTGGGGGTTCCGGCGGGGTTGAAGGCGGATGTGACGGTGTGTAAGGGCGGTGGTTGTGATCACACGACGGTGCAGGCGGCGGTGGATGTGGCGCCGGAGTGGAGCTCCGGCCGGCGGTTTGTGATTTGGGTGAAGGCCGGGGTTTATGAGGAAACGGTTCGGGTCGGGTTGGAAAAGCAGAATGTGGTGGTGTTGGGTGATGGGATGGGTAAAACTGTGATTACTGGGGCTTTGAACGTGGGCCAGCCTGGGCTTTCTACATATAACACAGCCACATTCGGTGAGTCATACTTCACATTTACATTTATTTATTATCGTGTTTTTAGTTAAACGGGTCGTGTTCGTATACTAGATAAGTCTAGCTTGATGCTTGATGTGAGCCTGAACATGATGTCGTGTTCGAGAATCATATCTGGCACTTGAACCTCGTTTACCTGAACATGGTATGTATGTTCATGGGTTGACGGGTGTAAATGAGTCGAGCTGCTCGTGAGCCGCTCGAGATCGGATCGATAAAAAATTCGATACGAGCCAAACCTTATCTAGCCCGAGCCTGAAATAACACTCATTTAATTATCGATCACGAGCCCGAGCGTCACGTATCGAGCTTGATTCAGCTCGCGAGTCTAAACAAGTTTTTTACTTATATATAAATGCGAGTCTGTTTTGTTCCACTTTCTCCATCCCCCTCTAGAAAAATGAAAAAAAAATAATTTATTTATTAACTATATTTTTATATATAATTTTTATTATATATAAATTTATGATAAAAAATTATATAATATGTAATTATGTATGATGTTATATTATACAATATATACCTATAAATATATATAAGTTAAATTTAAAAATAATAACTAAATAATAAACGAGTCGAGCCCAAGCCAAGCTCGAGCTCGATCTTACATGAGCTCGGGATCGTCTCGTTCGCACCCCTAGTTGAGATGAACACGTCTAGTTTTCTTTACTTTTTTATCAATTTATGAATTAATACTTTTTATAAATTATTATATTAATTTTTCTTTAAACATCATTTTTGGCATAAAACACTCAACAACTTTAATTTTTGACATAATATAAATTTTCTTAAAGAATAAAAAACAAACGTGACTAAACAGGTCAATCACCAAACATGGTTGGCCCAATAACTAGCTAAACATATTTGTAGGTTGACACGAACCTGATATAAACTTGTTTATAACAAACTCAAAACCGTAAATTTCATGTTACTTTTATATCATGTCAGAAACTCACACCTCTTTATGCATACACAGGGGTGGTTGGTGACGGGTTCATGGCAAGTGGTTTAACCATAGAGAACACTGCCGGACCCGATGCGCACCAAGCCGTAGCCTTCCGCTCGGACAGCGACCAATCCATCATCGAAAACTGCGAGTTCCTAGGCAACCAAGACACCCTCTACGCCCACTCGCTTCGCCAGTTCTACAAATCATGTCACATAGAAGGCAACGTCGATTTCATATTCGGCAACTCTGCTTCCATCTTCCACAACTGCACCATCCTGGTGCGTCCACGTCAGCTGAAGCCCGAAAAGGGCGAGAACAACGCCATAACAGCACACGGCCGGATCGACCCTGCACAGTCCACAGGCTTTGTGTTCCACAAGTGTTTGATCAATGGGACTGAAAGCTACATGAAGCTGTACTACAGCAAACCTAAAGTCCACAAGAACTTTCTTGGGAGGCCTTGGAAGGAGTTCTCTAGGACGGTGTTTGTCGAATGTTATTTGGAGGCGTTGATCACGCCGCAGGGGTGGATGCCATGGAAGGGTGATTTCGCGTTGAAGACGCTTTATTATGGGGAGTTTGGTAACAGCGGTAAGGGGTCGGATTTGTCGAGCAGGGTGAACTGGAGTAGCCGGATCCCGGCTGATCATGTAGATGTGTATTCTGTTGGTAACTTCCTGCAAGGTGATCAATGGAGGCTTGCATCTTCTTGATTCAACTTACAATTTTTGATTGCTGATTTGCACTTCTTTGTAACTTTAGAAGATGTAGTTGAATGACATAAAATGCTGAAAGTATAAAAGTAGTTGAGTAATTGAGTTCATGTTTATAGAAAGTTAACAACTAGACTTGAATGTTTATGCATCCTGATGTATGAGTTTGATTTTTGGGTGGATTTAGCTCGTGTATTATCTTTGAGCGATTCGAGCTATTGAGATTTGAATGAAGTTTGTTTTGTCACGTGTAGTTTTGATTGATATTTTTTGGCTTTCGGATCGAGTTAGAGTTTTCATCTACTTTGGATTAAGAGGGTCACTCGTGCGGGTGACGGGTTGACTAGTTCAATTGTTCAACACGAACACGACCTGTTTAACCCATGTATCTATACGTATCAAACAGGTTTGTGGGTTGACGGGAGAATAAATAAGTTGTACACGTATCAATTGGGTTGGTGGGATGTAGAAAAGTTGGTTATGCGGATCATAAACGGGTTAGTGGGTAAACACATTGACGGGTCAACCTGTTTAAATAAACATGTTAAATAGGTAAGCCCGAACACAAACAGTTTTTAAATTGTTTTAGGGTAGTGATATTTTAAGCCGTGTGGCATATTCAGTCTACACTTACTATTTTTCTTACCAACCAATATTATTATGTATTTATACATGAAAATACCTGGAAATTGAAACAAAATTCAATACTAAACTTACAACACAAATACTTCAAAATTGAAACCCTTTTAAAAATTAACTAGTGGTAAACATCGGCGCGCGTGATAGATGGGGCAAATAATGGCTTAGATACATCATCATAGCCAAACAAGTCGTTTCAATTTTGGAACACAGATATCGTATATGTTAATAAATCAATGAAATTGAAGGTAAACCACTTCTTATACGTAATGTACAACCAGTCGTGATTGCATGCCAAAAGTGGTTGTTGAGCCCGAGCAACCGAGGCCCACCAAAGGTGAAGAGTCTCAGACGCAAACATGCTCGTCATTATCGACATCAGACATTCAAAGGTAAACAAAAACACCAAAAGTAAGCAATAGTTTCACCGATTGAACAACATCGCATTACCAACATACGACCTCTAAAATATAAGACATAAGGCAAAACAGAAAACGATCAAGATCGCACAACAACAATAAGGTAATAGTTAGATCTTGGCTCAGAACCGATTCTTGGTTGTGGCTGCATGCCAGAAACAAGTGCCAAACCATAGCAACCAAGATCATTTAGGGAAATCATCACAGCCAAACCACAATCGTCACATGCAACCACCTCGAGAAAACCCTAAAGGGGTTGAAGGGCACAAAAGTGTTGAACCACCACCATTGCCACCTGCAGGGCGTCAAAGAGACAGATAACCTGAAGGGATATCAGCATAGCCAACGGCGATGGCCCCACGTCAACCACAAAGGGGAGGCATAGCGGCGATTAGGGCAACCGCCACAACACCGGGTAAAGTATCGCAACCATAAGCCCCTTGGCGCGAGACACCACCGTACGGTGATCCCAAACGACGGTGAAACCACAGCAAAAAACCCCATCGTAGTCAGACTCTCTCGCTCTCTCTATTACAAATGGGAAATATAAAGAGGCGGTCGGGATACCAGTGCAACGTCAAGTTGTATGCAGTGCATAAAAACCACTTTTTCACTGTTCATTTAAACTGCTTTATAAACATATAGGGAGATTTTTCATCGACAAATCTTACTTTTAATAGTAATAACTTCAAACCAGTGGTGGGCCGCTCTTTTTTTTACGCCAGTTGTGTTAATTTTAACCCGGTACCCCACCCTAAAAGTATTCAAGTTCCATCACCGCTTCAAAGTAATTTACTTCATGGTTGGATTTGATCCTAAGGCTTCTCGTCTAAAAGACAAAAGTCTTTATCAAATAACACAGTCTCACATTTCTTATGAAATGAATTATGATCGCACTTCTAGTACCCTGACTTAATTAAACTCAGCTATTGTTTTACAAAACCAAATGAAAACATGTAATATTCTTATTTTCTCATTATTCACAAATGATCGAACTTTGAATGCATACATACATGGTAATTTGTTGTGGTTTTCCATTTTTCAACCCAAATACCCAAATTGAAAGAATCGTATTATTTGTACAGTATTTATTTGAGTACAGTTTAGGTTATTCATAAGATTTACAAAAGTCTATTTCTTGTAACATTTAATATGACAAATTAATCAAAATCACACTGGTTATCCTACAAAGCTACAACATGTCCGCTTTTGGCATTAATCAATTCATTTTTTGATGACAACCTCCTAACCAATATCGTGTGGTCTAAATAGTGAATCTTTTGATGTGTTTTCATGATTTTGGGTTTATGTACGAAAGAAAAGTAATAATCATATCAAAGTTTAACAAACATCGAAGCAACAATTATTGCTACATAAAAAAAACAAATACATCTGAGAAGTCAACTGACTCATAGTTTTAAGCTAATCCAAAGTGAGGTTCAAAATATTATATCTTCCCTACAATCTTACGTTTTACTCCAATCCTGACTGACATTCCCCAGTTCTCACCGTGCGCTGGCCACCTTATGCGTTTACCAGGATGATGATCAAACCTAGATCTTTTTTTAAAAAAACTCAACGTCCTACCATCAGAGTATTTTAAAATGATTAATTTCTCCCTCTTCAATGTGGGTGGAAAAAATTTGCTTATCTTCTTTAACGTTTTTATTTTTTCCTTATACATTGTAATATATTTATTGAATTACTAAAAGAAATTATTAAAAAGTTTATTAAACATTAAATGTTAAAACAATAACTATAACAAGGCAATTCCTATTGATTTTGGCATGAAGACTTTCGAATTTGAATTATAAAAGTCAAACAGAGTTATAATTAATAGTTATAAATTTATTTATTCGTTGCATCTTCTGGTTGGTAATTTTGAGACTTCATTTGTTAATTTCTTTTCTCTCTATTCTTAAAAGATATAGATTCTGAACTTTTGGTCGATGCATGAATTTAAAGCAGGTATAATGACAAAAATTTTAAATTAAAATAAGTTATGCTAAAACTTTAATAAAAGAAAAATAAGTAAGCTTTAAATTTCACTGAATAAGCGACTTAGAGACTAAATATAAAAAATATTTTACCAATGATAATCATTAAAGTTGTTATTTTTTACAATAGGACGTCTAATAGTAAAATGATATCTCCAACTAAAGGTTATAGGCTGATGTGACTATGTGTAAAGATGGTGTATGTAAAGTACGCAACAGTGCAGGAGGTGATGACCGCTGCACCGGATTAGGGATCACAATCTGAATCATGGCTTGTTCTTAGTCCAATCTTTTTTAACGATGACTCACACACCTAATTAACACTACTCTTAAAATATACTAACTTCTAAACTATCTCATGTTATGATTTGACCATTGGTCTTCTACAAAGAATGAAAATGATTACTGGAGATGGGGTGATCAAAATAATAGTTTGTTTGATGTTAAATCTATCAAGCAACTATTTTATAAAAATATTTGTCAAGGTGGATATTATATATTTCCATGGTGTAATTGGATTCCAAGCAAAGTGAACATATTTAACTGGAGGGCGGAAATTGATAGGATTCCTACTTTAGATACTCTTGCTCATAGGATGGTAAACCTTAATTCCTTGGAGAGTAAAATGTGTGGGGAATCAAATGAAAGTGTCAATCATCTCTTCATCTCATGCCCGGTGGCAAATATTATTTGGGTTCAAGTGTCTCAATGGTGTAAAATTCCAGATATTTATGCATTTTCCCATAGGGATCTCATGGAGCTACACAAAACGTGTTCGGATGATGGTGTTAAAAGAAAGATAGTTCATGGTATCATTCTTACCTCTTGTTGGTGTCTTTGGAAAGCTAGAAATAATGTTATTTTTAATCAAAGGAGGACATCGCCTACAAAGATTTTTAGTGATATAAAGGCCCTTGCTGATTTGTGGGTAAAAATAGAATGGGGAAGAAGGCTGTTGGATTTAACTTGCGTTTTTAGGCTTGGTTTTTCTTCATGTTTGTTTTTTTATTTGTGGACCTTTAAATGGTTGTATTGTCTTTTTTTTTTTTGTTTTTTTAGGAGGGGTTTTAATTTCTTGCTAGCCTCTTTTAATAAAAGTTTCCGTTAAAAAAAACAAAAGCATCCATTTTCCTTCCAATAGTTTTATTAATTGTTTTAATTCAATTTAATTTTTTTATTATTATAGACATTTGGACTAAGTTTAAACGATTTATAAAACTTTTAAAGATATATTAATTTTTTAATTTTTTAAATGAAAATTGTTATTTTTGTTAAACACCAATAAGCAAAACATAATTTACTCAAGAATGTTTGACTCTTACGACTCACTTACCAACCCAATTGGCCTCTTAGTCCAACTAAGGTGGTTTTGTAAACGTTGGTGTCTACGGCTTGTGGACTTGGTTTTCATCCCTTCTTCTTAGAAAAAATAGGAAAAACTTTACTGAATAATAAACAAGTTTTAAAAGCGTTTCAATTAGGTTACTTATGTTTTTATTTGTTCTAATCAGGTCACTAAAGTTTTAAGAGTGTTCCAATTAAATCATTAATACTTTTATTTGTTCCAATCAAGTTATTAAAGTTTTAGTAGTGTTATAATCAAGTCACTCATATTTTTTTCATTGTTTTAAATAATTCACAAATTTTTTAATATAATTCAATTTTTTTAAAATATTGTTGATACTTTTTAAAAAACTTTAATTTTTTGCAACGTATGAATGACAGACATAATTAGAACAATTCTGAAACTTTAATGATCTGCTTGGGACAAAAATTTTACGAATGACCTGATTGGAACAAAAAACTTTATGAGTGACCTAATTAGAACAATTTCAAAACTTGATTACTATTTTACAAAGTTACCCCGAAAAAATAATACAAATTTTATTACGCTATGCTTATTTAGATGTAGAAAATTTATTATTATTATACTATAAGTTGTATATATATTTTGTAAATGCACAAGTTTTTAAGAAGGTTATAAAAACTAGTAAAAAAACATTTTTTAATCGTAAACAAGTAATTTTTAACAATGTTTTTTTATTATATTAAAGATCAATATATAAATTGGACCCATAGTCACGTGGAGGCATGAAGCCCTTATGCTTTCCAAGTATAATGAAACAAATTTAAAAATAAAACATTCATTCCCACACAACGTGCATCTATGATGGCCTGTTTAATATAGTATGCTTGAACATCTTTTATTATATTCGGGTTGGGTTTAAAACCGGGCTGGCTAAAGAATTCATTATAAAAATTCAACTTTTATATGTCTTTAAAGTTTTAGATACAAGAATATAGAAATACATTATAAAAAAACGTAAGTATAGGATTTTCAATGCAGATACAAGTTTTTTTTATTTTAATTCGCCTTATTACCATATTCGTCGTTTAGTGTTTAGTACTAGCTTGAATCATCATTGTCAACGCGTTGAGACAAATTATAGGCGAGTTCTTCTTCAAAGAGTGGAGACGATCATCTAAGTTGTACATCTTGATCGTGTAGTTCTTCTTCAATTGGTATTTCATCGTCAAGACGTTGATTTATCTTGTATTCATTACCCCAAGTCCAAGTGGTTTTCAAAACAAATACACATCTCTATTGTCGTTGGAGTTAGTCTTGTTCTCCATATTGTTAGGACCTTGTCACTAATAGAAGATGTGGATTGTGAAGCTATCTTGAAAGTTTGGGCGGTTAGTAAATCACGAACAATAGCGTCTAGGATTAGAAATTGTGATTCATTTTCTACTCACTAGGCCAAAATATCAAACATTACGAATTCTCAGGGGTCATAATATATATAAAAAAATCAGTTCCGGTATACCTCTTGAGCTCGCTACTTGAGGTATTACCCATTTATAGTTTAGTGTTTTCACTTAAAATATATTATATAAATTAATATCAAGTTCCTACTTGAGCTACTTAAATCCGAAGATCTTAACGCATGAAAGTTTGAATTTATATCATATTTTGAAATATAAACATCAAACATATTTTATAGAGATTTATAAAATTATTGTTTTTTATTAGTTTGTAAAATTTGGGTTTCATCGCCTTAATCCAAATCATAAATCACTTCATTAATTAAAATTACAACCCCAGTAACATTTAAGTACATGTTTAAAACGAAGGCAAATAGAATGTAGCTTGATGCAATATTTTTTGAATTATTTTTTCATATGTGTCACCATTGCCTCAAACATATTGTTTTTATTTTGAAATCCATGTAATATGTTGGTTATTAAATAAATATATAGTTGATTAAGGTCTAAAGAATTCATCAAATTATAAACCCTCTCAATAATTTTGTATCAAAACTCCTTGTTTCTTGCTGTTAGTAGAATCCTCAATGAAAACCTAGCTTGAGGATGCACCTGTTGGAATAAAATATTTGAAGACAATGTGTTAAGACTTTTAGGACTTGAAAGTGTGTGTGGGTGTGTGTTTTTGCAGTTTTGACTTCAGTTTTACGTTTTTGAGTGTTGAGATCAAACAATTACATCTAATACATATGTATACTAGTATATGAAGAGAAAATGGTCCAATAAAAGTGGTTTAAACGGTCAAAAATAGCTCACAACAGCCAAATGATAGTTAAATACCGGTCAATTCTTTTGAAACGTCTCGCACCAGATTCAACCCAAGCGGACCAGGTCAAGCTGGAAATCAGGCCTTGTGGAACCCCAGTCGGAACCGGGTTTTGGTCTGAATTCAAACCAGTTGCAACCTGTCATACTTCAGATTCAAAGCGAGTCATGTAGCCATGGGGTTCAGCCTGGGTCAGTTCAAAGATAGAGGTTGGCTGTGCAAAGGAATACTTGGGAGAGATATATGGCAAGTAATTTAACCATAGAGAACATCCTAATTCATCCACACAAGCTCACACTCGATTAAGGAGAATCGAAAGCCGTAACAGCACACAGACAAAACAATCCTGCACTAACAACATGAATTGTTTGTTTCCCAGCCGAATTACCAGGAAGGATGGAATAGAATTAGCCGGATTCCAGCCAAGCATGTTTGATGTATATAACATAACAACCTTCAATCAAGGTGATCAATAGAAACTTGCATAGTGTTTCTTAACTTAAAATCAAAGCAATTCTAGCCAGACAGCAGCAATAAATAAAATCCTTATATATGATAATAAAAATGACCACAAACTGAGTCTAACATACTTTCTGGTACACAAGACATTGACATAATTATTGCCAACAAACAGATGAACAGACAGTTTGAATTCATAATAAGACTTCTTCACAACCACTCTCCACTACAAACATATCTAGCAGCAATTCGACGACAAATGGAGCAGAGAGTTGGATTAGAGACAAACATGGTGTTTATCCCCCTCGGTTTTCCCCGTCCTATGTATCCCAACGTCTGCAACTCTTACATGAAACATAACACGAAAAATAAAAAGGGCAATAGAAAACCAAAAACCAAATAAACTCAACCTTCAAAACCAAGAAAACCAATACTTAGAAGCACTTCCTGTGGACAATGGATGGGCCGGACTCGTCATATTCACCCTTGGAGATCCACATCTGATTACAAAAACACAAACCCATGTTAGTTATATGAAATTCACGAATTAAAATGATATAAACAAATTATGAATGCTGTTTTATGAATAAACCTGTTGGAAGGTGCTGAGAGATGCAAGGATAGATCCTCCGATCCAGACACTGTATTTTCTCTCAGGGGGTGCGACCACCTTGATCTTCATGCTGCTGGGGGCAAGGGCAGTAATTTCCTTGCTCATCCTGTCAGCAATACCAGGGAACATGGTTGAACCACCACTGAGCACAATGTTACCATAAAGGTCCTTCCTGATATCGACATCACACTTCATGATTGAGTTGTAGGTGGTCTCGTGAATACCCGCAGCTTCCATTCCGATCAAAGATGGCTGGAAGAGGACCTCAGGGCAACGGAATCTTTCTGCACCGATTGTGATAACTTGTCCATCAGGCAATTCATAGTTCTTTTCAACAGAAGAGCTGCTTTTAGCAGTTTCAAGCTCTTGCTCGTAGTCTAGGGCGACGTATGCAAGTTTTTCTTTCATGTCACGGACAATTTCCCGTTCGGCGGTGGTGGTGAACATGTAACCTCTCTCGGTCAAGATTTTCATCAGGGAATCCGTAAGGTCACGACCAGCAAGATCAAGACGAAGGATGGCATGAGGAAGTGCGTAACCTTCATAAATTGGAACTGTATGTGACACACCATCTCCAGAATCCAGCACAATACCTACGAGACAAAAATATATGATTAAGTATCAATCTTGTAATGCAAACAATAATAATCAAACAGAAACATGAAACTAAACTCACCTGTTGTACGACCACTGGCATAAAGAGAAAGCACGGCCTGGATGGCGACATACATGGCAGGAACATTGAAGGTTTCGAACATGATCTGTGTCATCTTTTCTCTGTTGGCCTTAGGATTTAAAGGTGCCTCGGTAAGAAGAACGGGATGCTCTTCAGGAGCGACACGAAGCTCGTTGTAGAAAGTGTGATGCCAGATCTTTTCCATGTCATCCCAGTTGCTGACAATACCGTGTTCGATAGGATACTTCAAAGTAAGGATACCTCTTTTTGATTGGGCTTCATCTCCGACATAGGCATCTTTCTGGCCCATACCCACCATAACACCAGTGTGTCTTGGTCTACCAACGATACTTGGAAAGACTGCCCTTGGAGCATCATCACCAGCAAACCCAGCCTGTAAATTAATGAACAAACCAAATGAATCAAAATATAATATTCACAACGCAAAACTGATCTTTAGAACCACAGGTGCAAAACAATACGAACCTTCACCATTCCAGTTCCATTGTCGCAAACAAGGGGCTGGATATCCTCGGTATCGGCCATTTTATATAAACTGTAACACCAGAATGAATATAAAACTTCAGCACACCATATGTAACGTACAGATAAAACAATCTACTATACATACAACTACGAAAGTAAACAAAAAGTAACAGACAAAACAACGAATCCTCCTCGATCCCAAAAATAGGACCTGTTCAACTCACTTTACCTTTACCACTACGAATCAAATCACTACAACAGTTTAAAGTAGAAATTTTCAAGTCTCATAAGCTCGATCAAAACCGCTTACATAACAACTCAAAACGCCAAACAACATCCACCACATTAATTCACACCGAAAACAGCTAGAAAGTACACCAACCACACATCAGTTACCGATTTCACACGAACCACAATCGGATCTTCACAATTTCTTATGTAACTGATTCAAGCAGATCACAGACCACCGAATATCATAGATCGAAGTAATCACGAGATTAAATCGACAGATCTGCCTACTTACTTATACAAACTTCACACCAAAAACGCCAGATCTATACAACTCAGAATCAGATCAACCAATCCTAACATCTATACAACAACTATCCAGATGCAACTACTAGCACACAGCAAAAACACAACAATTTCCTCACAGATCAACGACATCCAGCAAAAACAAAAACAAAAACAGATCCAATCAACCAAAAACCAAAGCGAATTCACCAGATTCAGATCTTCAACTACCAAAACCTACCAAACACAAGAGAATCAAACTATCAAAGTAAACTACAGTGAGTTTGAACGGTTACCGTTACTAGAACTAGATCTGAAGAGATGACGATGATGATTCACCGGAGCAAAAGCCGATGCCGGAGAGATGAAGCGTAGGGTTGAGTTGAGGTCTCTGTGGATCTTTTGAGGGGTTTTGAAAATGGGAATGAGAGTGTAGGTAGAGAGGAGAGTATATGGAGAAAGAGGGGAATCATTCAGACCACGAGAAAAGATAGAGTGACCTGTCGTTGACAGCCTTTCATCGTGCCAGCCTTACGATCTGTTGGCTGGTCATATCGTGGCCGTTGGATCTTGCTCTTCTGCTTTTTTATCTTTTTAGGGTTAAAGTGTGGAAAATTATGAAAGTAATTGTCATTACCACCATTTTTGAATAGCTAAATTCTTGCTAACCTTCTATTTACTTTTTTTTTAAACTAAATGATAGAAAATATATATGCCTTTTTCTGAATTGAACAAAAAGATAAATATCTCATTGACTAGGTAGTATTCACGTTTGTATTGTCATCCTTTAACATGAAATAGACACCTTAGAGTTGTTTCATGTATCTCGTTGGTAAACAATGAGATTCCTTAACAACATTGATGTCGTTGTTTAACCGACAACATCAAAGTATGTGTGTTAAAACTATAAATTATGTGACGCCATAGCTTTCGAGTATGATTGTTTGATATAGGCGATCACCACAATGATATTGGCCTCGCAAACTCATTAGACGATTTTTTCAAACCTAGTGTGTATAGTTGATACTAGTGAGTATCTCTAGAATGTCATGTCTATATTTATTTGCATCAAACATTGTGATGTCGTGGCTAGTTGGTGCAAGTAAAAATTCTTTACCATGTAATTGAATAATTGCATCACAAAAAAATATCATAAGCATTATTGTAACGTCCTATTCGACATAGCCAAATATTCATCATATTCACCAAGAACATCACATGTTGCAAGTTGTTTAATCGCCGATGTGTTTTTTGTAATTATGATAAACTTTCTTCAACCTCGTGTCAAACCCTTCTTGAAACCACTCAAAATTAGTCTTTATGTCCTTTAACGATTTTTGAAAATAAACTATTCTGCATTCGAATCTCGTTCTAAAAAAATCTTCATGTATTTAGGCTCTTCAAATAAAGGATCTTTTCATAAGAACCTTGTTAGCCTTTACACGATCATGATGCACATATTATTTTTTAACATGCGATGTCCTCACGTTCGGTTGCGGCAACGACAACGTTTGTTAAAATTGCACCTCAGTTGATTATTATGAATCGAAAACTCGTTGGTGGTGATGATAGAAAAACAATATGGTGTCCCATTTTCTTGAGTAAAAAAAATGATGGAAAGAATTTACTAGAAATTTTGTAGAGTAAAAGTATTTTTGTGTGAAAACTAGCAGATCCTGCGTGATGAATCGGGTTGGTTTAAATAAACAAAAACTTCTTATTAGATCAGTAACTAACAAATTCGGAATCTAAGTTGGTTACTTACTATCACAACAAAAATACTTTGAGGAAATATAAATGCACAAGTTGTTCTTTCAAAATGTTCACTTGATTAATCTATTTTGTACAAAAGTTACAATTCGACAGATACAATCAAATAGTTTGTAAAACTTGCCTCTGCTATACAAATGTGAGGATTATTATACTAAACAAACCCCCAACTAAGCTGAAAATAGAGAAGATAATAATACAACCCTTGTTTAGAGTTACTATTCACCTTAGTTTTAATTGTAAAAGTATATAATTAATTAAATTTAAGTAGCATTTATAAGGGGGCGAAGTTTTTTCAAATCATCAATGGTCAAAAACAAAAGGAAAAGAGTCGTTGTCAAACAGTCAAGTGGCTTGGTTTTAACAAGTGTGTATGCCCTCCTCCCCTACCCGTTGGTTCTACCCTCATGAATGGTAGTTGTGTAGACGCATGACCTACCACACCTGCGGGTATTACCCACGTTCCACCCCCTCCGTAATAGTTGTTTAAGAACAATATCATATTTCTAACAATTTTTTTACAGCTCCTATGTATTACTATTAACCACTTATACTTGCATTTTTAAAGAAAGTGAACCATAGACCTTTTAGACAGAAGGAACACACTTTACAATTAGCGCATCTTTTTAGAAAAACTGTAACCATTAGATATATCATGCATCTACTCTCACTTGTGTTAGAATACTAAATCGTATTTTATATCTTAGTTGAATTATATTCCGTAATTTTTTTACTTTTTAGTATGATTATGATATTTAATTTTATAAAATAGTTATTTTTTATTACTTTTATTATTTGCCTGCATTCAACTTAATAATTGTAAAATTTTGGATTCAGATGTTCTTAAAAGATTTAATTTATTTTTTTAAAGTCCAAATAGATGGACTTTAGGGGGCGATCCTCCCCTTTGACCCCTAAGGTACAATTATCTCTTTATAAGTGTAAAGACAAGAAGTCGGTGATTATAAATTTTCACGATGCTTAAAGTCAATTTATCATCCTACCACCCCATAAAATTCCTCCTAATTTTATTCAATTTTTCAAGTACCTTATGAGGAGCTCTATATAAAGAAAAGTAATACATCGGAAAGGAGTTGAGGACAGATTGAAAGTCCTGAATTAGAAATTTCCATGATTGGATCCCAACTCTTTGTACGATTCATATTGACTCCAATTTGTAAACCCAACTAATCAAGCGGGAATGATCCAGCCCTACAACGTAACCGACAAGTCATTCTATTTAGCTCCAGCTCATCCACGTTTAAGCCGTAGAGACAGCTTTTTAGAAGGTTAACTTTTCCATACCTAAGACTTTTCAATGACTTCTAACTATACATGCAAATATCATCATCAAATTGTATTCATTAACTTTTAAGTATAAGTGTACATACAAATATCATCACAAATTGTATAAGCAACATTTCGCCTAACAAAATGTTAAATGTCCTACCAAATCAACTTTTAAGTACTTGGGCATTTTATTAGTTTCTAAGTATAAGCATACATACATATAACATGTTAGGATTTAAGGAGTAAAACTCATGGTTGGGTCAAGCTGCTAGGTCAGGATGGGAAATTTTTAATTTTAACATGGTTGTTATGTTTTGGAAATTGCTTTAGAATTTATAAAGTTGTGGAAAAGTTACATGGAAATAAACCTCGGTAATAACTAAAGTGCGGATGTAAAATAGATATTCCGTAGTAACCGGAAGGTCTGTAAGTAACTTTTGGATCAAGCACATAGCGTTTGGAACTACCCCTACCCGATTGAACCTTCCTTAGACAGGATGTCAATTGTTTATAATGATTTTGACACTACAACCCTAACTCACCCAAGGAACAATCAATGAGGAAATTCACCACTATAAGAAAATTTCATTAAGTCATGTTTGAACATCGGACCTTAATGGAATTAAAAACTCAAATTATCACCCATATGCTATTGGACCAGAAGACCAATCACTCAAGACTTGATAACATTAAAAGAATAAACACGGTAGACGTGGATTCGAGTTTGGATGTTTGATCTGGTAGTCGAGACTCAATAAAAAACAAGTTAATATATCGGTCTTAGCTACTTTTATTGCGTAAAGGTAAGTAAGATCGTCTCCACGGGGAATATGTGAAAAGTGTTTAACAATATGACTTGATTACTTAAAGACACGACCTTTATAATTAAAAATTAGAACTTTGGATGAAATTAAGAACATAATTGCAAAAAGCAACAAACTTTGAAACTAATTTACTTAAATAATAAAAAACAATTACTTCTGGATTTTCAATTCTGCAAGATCAACAATTGATACTTTTAAATTAGGGTTTGTAAGAACAATACTTCAAGATCTTAGCTTTTAATTAAAGTGACAACAAAAGAACAAGCTTTTAAGATTCGTTCATTCACAATGTTACCAATTTACATATATCAAATTGTCCACTTTTCTTAATAAGCTCACGATACAAGAAAACCAAAAACTGATAATCAAGCAAACAACTTTATTTATAAGCAAACCTTTTAAATCAATCAAAACATAATGTTTCATTCAGTAATTCATTGTTCAATACAAAAACCTAATCAAAGCATACCAATTGTTTCACTTGACAAGAATTGTACTCCTGAAAACAATTAAGAAAGAACTAGCCACTCATGGTCTTTATTGAATCTTCAATCGTCTTTTGATGATGATTGTAGATGATTTGGATGAATGTGAAGACTTAGAATCACCAAAAATTAGCTTAGAATCTTCAATTTTCATGTATGGGAAGTTTTAAATCGAATTGGGATTGATTTGGTTTAAATAAACTTGAAAATTCCAAGAATCCGGAGTTTGTTTAGCTACCATCGTATCATACTCCGCCCCCACCGTATCATACTCCGCCCTCAGCATTCATACGCCCAACTTTCTGGAATAATCGCTCGGCGCATGATACACCCATACCCGGCGTATCATACGCCGGCCTACCTTCAAAAGTGCATTTTTTTGTAATTTTTGATATTTACATTTTCAGTCCTTGTAGTTCTGTGTTTTGCTCTTTTTTCTCCCAAAATAGACATTTTTTAGCTTCAGACACCTACAAATCAAAACATAAACAAAGTGAACTTGTTCAACACTTATCATGATGTAAAATCATCCATTTATGTTAATTAAACACTGAATTATGGTCGCGATCAATGTTGCCATGTTGGTGTTTTTTCAATTGATGTTTTTTTAATTTCTTACGTGAACAAACAACTAAATAATAATTTAAAGCTCTAGAAATGACAAGACAACCCCTAAATTTTATATGTACCTATAGTCCTACTTTGTCCATTTCACATTATATTTTTAAGCTTTTAAGCCTGTCATAATATTACAATTTTTATATTATTATTATGAAATAATAATATTAACATTATTATATTGTTATAGGTTTGTTATTATTACATCCTGTGAATCCAATGATCGTCAACAGGAATTATCAGTGTCAGTTGATGGCAAATCAACGTTTGCGGAATCAACGTTGATTTGGTTTAATTGTTTTAAATAACTTTAAATATCAATAAATGATCAAGAACACACGTAACAAAACACAATTAATGATTAATCAGTATTTCATTAGAACATGTTATTGATTACAAATATAATGAATGAATGATATCAAAGTATGCTATGATGTGACGGTTGCTAGGGTTTGATTGAGAGACTTTGAAGTGATTGTCGTATTGCTATTGCTGTTGTCGATCAATCAATCGTCTAACACAATCATGTTTGAATCGAAACCTAGGATCCATATATATAGACAATGATGTTTCAGTTATAGGAAACACCGGATCTCTTGGGATTTGATTTTTTTCAGTTAAGGAATTATCGGATTTCTCGGGATTCGCATAACTGCCTTGTTGACTTGTTTGACTTGTAACACTTATATTATACAAGTGTTTGGACTCCGTAGGAATAGTGTCTATAGTAGGAATTTGTTCTTCCGTAGATGATTTGTTCTTCCGAAGGAGTCTTGTTCTTCCGAAGGAAACTTGTTCTTCACTTCTGGTTGTTCATCCGCAGAAGATCTTCGGATGTAAAGTTACTTGTAAGAAATATAGCTACGGAAGAACAAAATGTTCATCCGTAGATGTTTCTTACACTTGGTCAATTTTATAAATTGACCAATTATAATGTTTGTACCTGCAACCATACATAAACCAACACACACATAAATGGGTTAACCTATATATTTGATGCATACATAATAATGAATTACAAATATTCATTACAGATATTAATTCAAGTACTAAGCCTATACATAATGAACTAGATCAACTGATCCTAGACCTAACAATACTCCCCTTAGGCTTAGATACTTGCAATCAGTTCTTCAAAACTGAAAGTTCCTTGACTCTGGCAATGATTTTGTTGTAGAAGTAAGACACAGCAGTCTTCTGATCATCATACTTGTAGTTGATCTTCATCTTGCTGAACTTCTTTAGAGTCTCAAAACTGATCCCTAGAACATCTTCCTCAGTAGTGAGTGTGTCTAACACATTGTTGTTATTCACCACTTCTAGCTCATCTTGCTCTGAAATTCTGAGTTCTGTTACTTCATCAAAAGTTGTTCCCTTTAGCAGTCCAGCATTGAATCTTCTTCTTTTGTAGGCTTTGGCATGTAGTTTGTCAATCACTTGGATCACATGGACATGCAGGAACAAATCATTTTGGGCTTTTTCATCAGTCAGCTTGGGAAAGAATTTGTCATTGAGATACGAGGTGTAGCTGGGGTGGAGTAATTTGATTTCCACAGGATCAAAAATCCTGATCCTGTCAGCTTTCTTGTTTTCAGCATTTCTCAGCAGGACCAACTCCTTTGTCTTCTCAACATAACCCCATTCAGTGATAGGGTATGTGAATTGAGTCCCTTTAATGCATTTGATTGCTGCTTTATTTCTACTTTTGTATCCAACCCTCTTCAAGAATTCATCATCTACATGTTCTGAGGCATTGGACTTGTATCTTTTGAGCCCTTTGATTCTCTTCTGATGCTCTATATATTCTCTTTTAGCTTCTATGAGGACATCATCTTTAAATTTTGTCTTGAGCTTTCCCACTAGAGTTGAGAAGTCTCTTCCTCTAGGGTGAATTGGATAATTGCAGATGATCAGGCTTTGAAGATCTTTGATGTCATTCTCTAGCAGACTCACCACTGAGAATACATCATGGAAGTATTCAACTCTTCCAGATGTTCTTTTAATAATGGCACAATCCCAGTCTGGATCATATTTCCAGGCCATGATCCTGTTCTCTTCCACAGAACTGGGAGTTGTGAGGTGGTCTATTAGTTGTATCAAAGTGGACTTCTGTTCAGTTATCTCCCTCACTGTAGTCCCAAGTGGCCATACTTTGCCTGGTATTACTTCTCTTGGCTCTCTGATCAATTTGTCCTTCCCTTTGTGCTGATCTTTAGATTCAACTGTTATAGGTTCAGCAGGAAGTTTGCTTTGTTACACATAAGATGGATGTGGAGCTTCAGTTCTGAATTTTACACCAGTATCCAGCTCAACTTTCATCACATGCTCCATCATCCTTCTAAGTTCTCCTACTGATCTTCCCTTAAGCTCATGAGGTTTGTAATTATGGCCTTGTAACCAGCAAGTCATGTTGTATTTGCTCAGCTTAGCTGTGTCACAATGTCCCAACTCCTTCTTTGTCTTCTGGATGGATTGAAAGGTGCTGAAAGCTTCATAGTCACAATTTGAGATCATAAAGCATGCAAGCTCAAATTCATTCAACAGATTCTTCATCTCAGCCATGTTTAGCCTCTCAACCATGTCATAAGGGAAACCATGGTTTATGAGTGTCATGAACATGGTTGATTCAGGCCTCTCTTCTAATATGTCTTTTGTAGTCAGAAGATCATCAGCCTTTGAGACTTCTTGTTCTGGTGGAGAGTCTTCATTGATCAGCTCTTTCCACTCTTCATCACTATCATCATCCTGGTGAGAGATAGACTTCACAGTAGATAATCCTACTGAAGGTGTGTGTTCAGGAGATGTGAGCTTTTGTTTCTTGGAAGAACTTTCATCAACAGTCATCTTCTTCTCTGCAGTACCAAGATACTTTCTCTTTCTTGAGTACAGAATCAGCTCTTTTGATGCCTCAGTAGATGGTTTTGTTTGAACAGTTGAAACATTAGCATTAGATTCTAATGTACAGATCTTCATTTTCAGCTGCTCAATCTCTTCTTCTTTTCTTTTTATCACATTTGACTGAGCAGTCATAGTGTTATTTGCTTGTTCAAACTTCATCATCATCCTTTCCTTTTCTTCCTTTTCAGTTGCTGCTGACTCTTTAAGCTCAGCCTCCTTATCAAGTAATGCATCAGTGACTTCCTTATCACATTGAGCATCTTCTCTCAGCCTTTTTATTCTAGCTTGTTGTCTCATCAACTCTTCATCCTTTTCTCTTATCATTCCCTTCAGCTCGTGTATGCTTTGCTTTATTTTGTTTGATTTCAGCACTAGCTTGTTATACTCAGCAACCAGATAACTCTTGCTGATAGGGATATCATTATCACTTAGATCACCTTCATTGTAGGCAATAATAGCAACATAGTCTGCTTCTACTTCTTCTTCCTGATGTTGAGCATTAATCTCATCATCTTTAACTTCTTCCGGATCACCACTTGCTGAGCTTGAACTGTGCTCAATGGCTTGATCTACAAGTTATTGATGAGGTTGTTGTTGTTGTTGATGATCAGTGACTGGAGAGACTAGTTCAGTTTCATTTGAGAGTACAGGGGATTCAGTTTTGGATGATGACAGTTTAACTGTACTTGCTGGTGAGGCTAACTCTGTCTCCCCAGTGTATATGCTCTCAATGGCTGAATTCTCTGGATTTGGAGAGATTGATTCTGTATTTTGGCTAGCTGGTGATTGTGGTTGGGGTGTTTGTTGTTGATTTGGTGATTGATGGTGGACAGTAACTCAAAGTGGTACCAGGTCAGTCCCTAACTAGGTGAGATTGGTTCTGTGTTTTGGCTGGCTGGAGATTGCTGATGTATGGGTGATGTATCTGGTGAGTGAGTGTCTTGAACAGAGTTGGTTGGAGAGTTCCTTGTTCACCTTCCCACACAAGCTCTTGAGGAATGTTTGCAGCAGCATCCACCACATGTGCAAACATGTCCATGTCACCTCCTTCATATTTCCCAGAATTTTGTTCTAAACAGATCTGCCAAGGTGTGCTTGAATAAACACACCACCCTCCACAGAAGTTCCAGGCAAATCCGCATTAATGATTAGTTGAATAAACCTTGGAAACATATACATCTTATCAGCCTTCTGTACTTTAATGTGATCACATAGACAGTTGAAGATGTACTTTGAGTAATTGTAGGTTCTTCCCTCAAAAATACCAATGATACCAGAGGATATATGTCTTGAAAATCTATCAAGCCTAGATTTTCTGTTTGAAATACACTTCAGATAAGTGTGACATAAAAATTTGTATGGCTTACAGAGTCTTCCTTTCTTGATTTCTCCTTTTTCAAAATCACCATCATACCCCATCATGAGAAAAACTTTTTCTATGTATTTGTTTTCGAACACATCAGGGTGTCCGGCTTCAACATCTCCCAATTCAAGAACCCTTCTTATTGTTTGTTCATCGATTCTCAGCCTTCGATTTTTAACATCAGCAACAATACCTTCACCATCTTCTTCTACATATGCAGAGTTCCAGAAATCAATGATATGTGATCGATAAATCACAGGCTCTACTGATAGGGCATAGAACAACCTCGATCTTCTTAGATATCTGATAATTTCTTGACACCCTTCTGAAACAGGATCATCAGGGTTTAAGAAGGCACACACATTGTGTTCTCTCGCAAATCGATTATCCATCTGTTCATAAGAAAAAGACTTCGTTAAAATCACATTATTGATATGAGAATACGAACAGTTGTGAGATAAAACAAGAATCAAATGGTTCATTCTTGAATATTACGACATGTTTTACCTTAATAACAGCGGATTAAGAACACAGATATATGTTTGTTTAAGGTTTTGATTTGGTAAAATTTGAATGCTGAGGAAGTGGGAAAATTTGTTGAGTGAACTTTTCTAGGTCTGAAAAGTGAGCTGAAAAAACGAATAATGAATTTGAGAAGTCAAACCACATTATTTATACTCTCAGACACATTAATTTTATCTCATTTATTAAGTGGGACCCTCAATGTATTCTTTCGCAGAATTAATTTATCTCATTTATTAAGTGGGATCCTCAATGTATTCTTCCGCAGAACATCTACGGATCAACAACATCTGCTGATGATGTGAAATTGTAACATTAAATACATTTGTTGATCTTTATTCATCCGTAGTTTACCAATCTACAGATAAACATTTAAGATTGATTTCCACATTGTAGCTTCTGCTGATGCTTAAAGTAGCACAATGCAGAGAAATATTGTTGTATGTATGGCCCAACTCCATTGGTTAGAACCATTTATTGCTTTAGGACCTTGTTGGCTTTGTATACATGGCAATTTAGTACAAGAAAGTTTAAAATGATTGTTACTAAAATTTTCATGTATCCAGAAGCTAAGATGATGCTCAGATTCCAATTCCTTCAAATTGATAATGATATAGACATTGTTGCTGCTGATTGAGGCATTTTTTTCATGTATTCTACTCCCCCTAAATTTGTGATAAATGGTGAACTTAAGCATTTATCATAAATTTCTTTAAGAGGAATAACATGATTTTTAAATGTATGATAATGAGCAGATATATATACACATATGATGGGATCATACTATAATACTAAGCCTCTTCCTGATGAGTTATTTTGTTGATTTGATTACCTGAACAAGTTCTGATTGCAAGTATATTGTCCACATAAATCCATACAAGAGCTCATGTATCAACTAGGCATGCTGTTTATCATGTTTTCATATTGATTTGGAAATAACTGTTATGGGCTTCACATTCAATTCACAAAGGTTTTGTCCTCCCTTTGCAAGTCAAATCATCACTTTTTCACACTTAAGACTATGTACTTTAAGTTATAAGATCTATCTTGAGATGCATTGGCATCTCATTGATGCATTGATGTAAAAGCTCAAGATAATATACAGTTGATCACATAGGATTCTTTTGAGAGCTTTAGATATGATCATCATCAGGTCACCAGGTCTTTACTCACGTAAAACAGAGGTGCCTTTAACCCAGGTCTTTGTTCACACAAAACAGAGGGATGATGAGGATCATGATCTTTTCACCTTTTGTAACTGATATTCAGTATGGTGATCATACACCCAGGTCTTTGTTTAAACAAAACAGAGGGAGTATGATTTGCAAAGATAGATATTATAAAGTGTTTTACATAGTGTGTTTAGATGAGTGATTTGGTCACATTAGAATAAGACTCACTTTGTATTCTCAAAATGAAGTTTCCCACAAACAATCATTTTAGCATTATGTTTGGCATGCACTCAGTTTAGTTTCCACTCAAGATGAATCTACTCACATATCAAGAAACTTGCTGAGATTTATTGTTATTTATTTATTCAGGAATAGGCAAAGCTATAGTGTACTATCATTTCCCACACATATGTCATGCTGATGCATCATTACACACAATATTTTGTTTGTTTAAACTTGATTAATCTAAGTTAATCATGCCTAGAGACTCAACCAGAAAGTTAAATCTGACTGAATCAAAGGCTTTAGTGAATAAATCAGCAAGCTGATTTGATGTATCCACTTTGACTAACTTAATCAACCCCTTTTCTGAGCAATCTCTCAGAAAATGATATCTTATCTCAATATGTTTTGTTTTACTATGTTGCACAGGATTAGCAGTGATAAACATAGCAGCAGAATTGTCTATATAGATTGAAGTTTGAAGAAGTTGTAACCATAGTCAAGCAATTGGTTTTGCAACCAAAAACTTGAGAGCAACCAGCTGAAGCACCAATGTACTCAGCCTCAGCTGTGGATACAGAAACATTGGTTTGTTTCTTGCACTGCCATGATACTAGCCTTGGTCCAATGAATTGGCATCCACCGGTTGTTGATTTTCTGTTACTGTTACATCCACCATAGTCACTGTCTGAGTATGAGTAGAGTGTAAAGTCTCCATCCTTTGGATACCAGAGACCAAGTCTTGGTTTTCCTTGAGGTATCTGAAAATTCTTTTTACAGCATTGAGATGTGACTCCTTGGGATCAGATTGGTACCTAGCACATACACACACAGCAAACATAATATCAGGTCTACTGGCAGTTAAATACATAAGTGAACCTATCATTGATCTATATAATTTTTGATCAATAGATTTTCCAGAGGGATCAGGAGCAATCTTATCAATTGTTGATGCTGGTGTTTTGCATGAGGATACTTCAGCAAGATTGTATTTCTTCAGAATTTGATGTATGTATTTCTCTTGGTTGATGAATATCCCATCTGATTTTTGATGAACTTGAAGGCCAAGGAAGAAGGTTAATTCACCCATTGAGCTCATCTGAAATTCAGATTTCATCAGCTCTTCAAAATTCACACACAATCTCTTATTAGTTGAACCAAATATAATGTCATCAACATATACTTGAACTACTAAGAGATCTTGATGTTCTTGTTTGAGAAAGAGTGTCTGATCAATAGTTCCTCTTTTGTAGCCATGCTTGAGTAAGAAAGATGATAGTGTTTCATACCATTTTCTTGGTGCTTGATGAAGACCATACAAGGCTTTATCTAGTTTGTATACCCTATGAGGATAATGAGGATCTTCAAAACCGGGGGGTTGTGACACATAAACTTCCTCATCAATCTTCCCATATAAGAATGCACACTTGACATCCATCTGATACACAGTAAACTTCTTATATGATGCATAAGCCAAAAACACTCTTATGGCCTCAATTCTTGCAACTGGTGCAAAACTTCATCATAGTCTATTCCTTCTTCTTGAGTGTATCCTTGTGCAATCAACCTTGCTTTGTTTCATACAATAATCATTCTATCATCCAGTTTGTTTTTGTATAGCCATCTTGTTCCAATAGGATGTTGACCTTCAGGCAAATCAACAAGAGACCACACTTTTTGCTTTCTGAACTGTTGAAGCTCTTCTTGCATAGCTTCAATCCAGCTATTGTCTTTTAAAGCAGCAGTGATGTTTGGAGGCACCACTTGAGAAAGAAAACAGTTGAAGAGACAAAGGTTGGCTGTACTACTTTGGCTCCTTGTAGTTCTCTTTTCAGGATTTCCAATGATGTTGTCAAGTGGATGAGTCTTATGGATTCTCATTGAAGGAGTTGATTCAACTGGAATAGACGATTCCAGGTTAGTCATTTCCATTGCCTCAGACTGATTCAGCTCAGGTTGAGAATTTAAGAAATAGTCAAAATGTTCAACGGGAGTTGAATGATCATGAGAGTCTGTTGTTTGGGCTGCAGAAGTATCTCCAGTTGTTTGCTGCAGGAATATCTCCAGTTTTGTTTTGCTCTTCCGCATGAACTTCTTCGAAGCATTTTGCTCTTCCGTAGGAACTTCTCCGGATGCATTCTTTCTTCCGTAGGAACTTCTCCGGATGCATTTTGGTCTTCCGTAGGAACTTCTCCGGATGCATTTTGGTCTTCCGTAGGAACTTCTCCGGATGCATTTTGTTCATTTCCACATGTAGTATCTGCTTCTACTGAAATGTTTTCATCCGAAGATGGGCGTATCCTTGGAGGATCAGCAGATAAGGTTACTTCAGTCATAAGAGGTGGAACAAATGGATAACATACTTCATCAGATCCTGCATTGTTCAAATGATCATAGTTAAATGATTTGGATAAAGCATCTATGTCAAATAACCATGATGAACCTTTAACTGACTTTGTAAATACAGTTTCATCAAAAGATACATTAGGAGTCTCTTCCACAATGTTATGTTGTGGAATATACACTCTATATGATTTTGATGTTGAAGAGTATCCAACAAAGAAACCATCATATGCTTTTTCTGAAAATTTTCCCAATGACTCTTTTATGTTCAAAACAGTTACATGACATCCAAAGACTTTTAGATATCCTATGTATGGTTTTCTTTTAAATAGGAGCTCATAAGGAGTTTTGTTATGTTCTTTGACAATTAATGTTCTGTTTTGAACATTGCATGCAGTATTCACAGCCTCAGCCCAAAAAGTGATAGGTAGTTGTGAATCAGCTAGCATGGTTCTTGCTGCTTCAATGAGAGTTCTGTTTTTCTTTCAGCAACTCCATTTTGTTGTGGAGTCCTTGGTGCACTGAATTGTCTTGCAATACCTTTGCTCCTGCAAAAGGAATCCAGTTCAAAATTGACAAATTCAGTACCATTGTCACTCCTAAAAATTTTAACTTTGTATCAAGTTGATTCTCAATCTTGATCACAAAGTCCATTAATGTTTCTGATGTTTCATTTTTTGTTTTAAGAAAAAGACCCATGTGAATCTTGTGAAATCATCAACTATCACCAAACAATATTGCCTTTTTCCAATGCTCATTACATTGGTAGGACCAAACAGATCCATGTGAAGCAATTTGAGTGGTGTAGTATTAGTATTGATAGTTTTGGATTTATGTGACACTCTATGTTGTTTTCCTTTGTAACAAGAAGAACAGTGAGTTGAGCAATGAAACTCTTTATTTGGCAATCCAATGACCAGGTCATTTTTCACCAATTTATTCATGTTCTTCATGTTAGAATGGACAAGCCTTCTATGCCATAATTGAGACAAATCTTCTGATAGTTTAGATATAAGGCATGTTTCATGTTTTGTGAGTGAAGTGTTGTTCATATCCAAAACATAAGTGTTTCCTTTTCTTGCTGCTTTGAGGAGGATCCAATCTTCTGGAACAATAAATCCTGGCTTAAGAATGTAACAGTTAGTATCATCAAACAATGTAGTATAATTTTGATCACAAATTTGAGACACACTAAGTAGATTATACTGTAAATTTTTACAGTAATTTACTTATCAAATTTGAGTACACCATTTGTTATCATCCCTTCACCAACAATTTTACCTCCCATTTTATCCCCACCAAATGCCACATAAGAAGCATTTTTATGTTTGAAATCATGGAGAAGAGAACAGTTTCCTGTCATATGCTGGAACAACCACTGTCAACATACCACTTGTTGTCAGCTCTCCAATATTGTTCCTGCATTCAGAAAGAAAATCAGTTAGAAGTGACAACCCAAGTCTTAGTGATCTTGGGTTTGTCAACAGAGTCTAAAATAGTTACTCCTTCATGAATAATTTTTGAAGTTTCAGTTTTAGATTTGGTTGATTCATTCTGATTTGATTTAGATGAGGATGATTCTGCTGAATGGGATGTTGATGAAGTAGATTCTTGTTTCTCAATTTCTGCTTGACTCAAATCAACTTCATTTGTTTGAGTCTTTTGTTTTGATAATGAAACTTTAAATGTCTCACTATCTTTTGTTTTTGAAAGAGGTATTTGAATTCCCTTTTCAAATTTATCAAAAAATGAATCATCATCCTTTGATTCCTTATCTGTCAAATCTACCCTTTTGTGGGGTTTTTTGACTGCTGACCAGTTGTTCTTTTCTTCATTGGATGAACACTTGATGACATTTTATCCTTTGATTTTGACTTTGATTTTAGATCAGGCTTCTTCAATTTTGACCCTTTTTCACAGTCAGTATCAGTTTCAGACTTATCTGACTCTTTCTTCTTTGTGCCTTTTGTTTTGTTCTTTTTGTTGAAATAACATTCCTGAGTGGAATGATTATTTTTGTTGCAGATGCCACAATGTTTGTTGAAGTAACATTCAGCTGTCATGTGATTGTTCATATTGCAAATGGAACAGTAGCTACTGAAGTAACATTCTTCAGTATTGTGATTTTTCATGTCACACCATTTGCAATATTTTCCATCTGATTCTTTTTCAGAATCATTCTTATGGTTTGCTGACTTTTGATGTTTTTCTTTCTTCTTCAGCTTTGGATGTGCTTCTACTCTTTCAACTTTATGTTTCTGATTGATTGATTCCGAATTCCTCTTCCGTAGATCAGCTGCTGAAGTTTTCTTTTTCAGTTGATGATCTGCTGATACCTTTTTCTTTCCTTTTTCCTTGAATCTCTCTTTTTCCTCGGTGATGGCAGATTCATCATTCAATTTCTTGGAGGAGTCTTGTTGCTGACTTAGTTCTTGAAGACCTTCATTCAATTGAGCTATTCTCTTGCAGATGGTCTTCAGCATGTTTCTTTGTTTAGGAGGATATGGCAACTTTGTTTCTTCAAGCACTTTTGGAATATGTGTTTTAAAATGAACATTCTTACCAGTGGTTATTTGATCAACATCATGTTCATCAGAATCATCCAAGTCATCACAATTATCATAATCAAATTCTGAATCATTTTGATTTAAAGATTCTGATTCAGAAGATTCAGTTTCACTCACCTCAGCTTCATTATTAATTTTGATTTGAGTTGATTCTTTTTCAAACTTGGTGCTAGGCACAAAATGATTTGACAGAGTGTTGGTCATTGTTGTAGGTAAAGATGTGTAATTATCATTTATAGGTGGTGCAACCGCATTATAACCCAACCCAGACCTTTTCTTTGATTCAATATGAGAATTTAGTAATTTCTCATATTGCTGAGATGATAATTGAAACTTCTGAAGTTTCACTTCAGTTGATGCATGATCAGCCATGGATTTTGTTAAGGAAGTGGTCAGATGCTCAACTTGGGCTTTTAGGCTATAGTTTTCAGAAACAAATTTTTCTAAATCCTTTTGCAAAGAGTTAATTTTTATTTGATACAATTTATGTTCTCTAACATGGGATTCATTCAAAATCATAGTTTCTTTTACTTTGTCAGCCAACTGTTGAGCATGGACTCTATATCGTTCAACTTCCTCAACACATTGAAGAACACAATCTTTCTTTTACCTCTCTTGCCATTGGTGGAACTGTTTGATCCATATGAGCCATCAATGCTTGATTCTCTTTCAAAACTTCCTTTTCATACACACTCCAGTCACACGTTCCATCTTGAAGTATGATCAGCCCTGACTCCTTTGAGTTGCTAGGTCCAGCTGATTCTTTGGTGGCTGGTGGGGATGCATTGATCAGTTGAGATTGTTTGTGCAGAGGTCTTTGAGAAGTTGATTGTTGATGAGCTTGAATCTGATGTTGCTGATGCTGCTGATGTTGTCTCATCTCTGGATATGACTGTTGATTGCATTCTCTTGAGAAATGTCCATAGAGATTGCATTTGTAGCATCTTACCTTTGATTTGTCAACGCCAATCTTTGATGTTTTACTTGCTGAAGCCAAGTTCTTATTTCTCCTGAGATATTGCTTTGCTCTATAAGCAATCATGGCCATCTGCCATTGTAGATCCATTTCTTCCACTACATCAGGAGGTAGTTCTTCTAAGTCTTGTTGGCAGATATTTGCTGAAGTTAGAGAGCTTCCCAGATATGCTTGAAAACTTGAACTAAAAGCTGCAAAGGCTGCTCTTTGTTCTTCAGAGTCCAATATCACAGTAACTTGGTTCTGACTGATGATTGGCTGAATGTGAAGACTTAGCTGTTGCTGCAGTTGTATCTTGTCTATCAGCAGTTCTTCCTTTATTCTTTTGATTCTTATCTTGAGATGATTTCTTTGAGGGTTTAGAAGCATAAAAGCTAACTTCCTCCTCATCATCACTCCTAGCACAAGAGTTATCACTTTCATTGTTTGAAATAAATGCACTTCCAACATTATTTGTTTCTTTGAAGTGATAGGGTGAGACATGAGTTCTCACACTCTTGTTTCTTGATTTTTCGTCCATTTCAAGAGCTTCCACTTTTGCAACCAGAGTATCTAGACCAGTTGATTTCAGATCTATAGTGTTCTTGAACATGGATACAGTATGCTTCCAACTTTCTGGCAAAGTGTGGAGCATTTTCTTGTTTAATTCCTCACTGGTATACTTCAACTCCAGAATATTCATCTCAGTTACCAACTGCATGAATCTATGGAGTTGTTGAGGAATTGATTCACCCTCAATATGATGAAATGTTTCATATTGCGACCTAGGGTGTCTCTCCTTATGCTTCTTATCTCATCACTCCCTTCGCAGAGAGTGTGAAGTATCTTCCATAAGGAGTGTGCTGTTTTGTAGTTCTCACACCTGATCAATATCTCTTCAGGTAAAGCCATACTAAGCAAACTGTATGCTTTGATATCAACTTTGACCTTTTTGACATCATCAGGTGATAGATCTTTGGTACTGATTGGTTGATTTTTGTCATTATAATCCGGCCCAAGAGTGGGTGGAATATAAGGACCTTCAGTAATGGATACCCATAAGTCAGAATCAGTATAGTTTACATGATTCCTAAACTTGATTTTCCATGACTTGAAGTCTGCTTTTGTTTCCAACTTCGGAGGTTGGTAAGATGATCCACTGAAGTTGCTCATGATGTTAATTGATGAGAATAATTAACAAGATCTGCTATTCAATTGATTTGAATATAGAAACAAGTTAATTAAATCGATTGCGGTTAAACGACAGCCGTAGATCTAATCAGAAAGAACAGACAAATCTACGAAATTAAAATCAATTAAACACAACTAACACTGATAGATCAATCGATCTAAATCAATGAGCACTTGGCTCTGATACCACCTGTGAATCCAAGGATCGTCAACAGGAATTATCAGTGTCGGTTGATGGCAAGTCAACGTTTGCGGAATCAACGTTGATTTGGTTTAATTGTTTTAAATAACTTTAAATATCAATAAATGATCAAGAACACACGTAACAAAACACAATTAATGATTAATCAGTATTTCATTAGAACATGTTAATGATTACAAATATAATGAATGAATGATATCAAAGTATGCTATGATGTGACGGCTGCTAGGGTTTGATTGAGAGACTTTGAAGTGATTGTCGTATTGCTATTGCTGTTGTCGATCAATCAATCGTCTAACACAATCGTGTTTGAATCGAAACCTAGGATCCATATATATAGACAATGATGTTTCAGTTATAGGAAACACCGGATCTCTTGGGATTTGATTTGTTTCAGTTAAGGAATCATCGGATTTCTCGGGATTCGCATAACTGCCTTGTTACCTTGTTTGACTTGTAACACTTGTATTATACAAGTGTTTGGACTCGCAGGAATTGTGTCTTTTGTAGGAATTTGTTCTTCCGTAGATGATTTGTTCTTCCGAAGGAGTCTTGTTCTTCCGAAGGAAACTTGTTCTTCACTTCTGGTTGTTCATCCGCAGAAGATCTTCGGATGTAAAGTTACT
The DNA here is from genome assembly GCA_025215565.1 of Flaveria ramosissima. Taxonomy (NCBI): domain Eukaryota; kingdom Viridiplantae; phylum Streptophyta; class Magnoliopsida; order Asterales; family Asteraceae; genus Flaveria; species Flaveria ramosissima. Next base: position 17,207,051 of record CM046040.1, read on the forward strand.
TGTAAGAAATATATCTACGGAAGAACAAAATGTTCATCCGTAGATGTTTCTTACACTTGGTCAATTTCATAAATTGACCAATTATAATGTTTGTACCTGCAACCATACATAAACCAACACACACATATATGGGTTAACCTATATATTTAATGCATACACAATAATGAATTACAAATATTCATTACAGATATTAATTCAAGTACTAAACCTATACATAATGAACTAGATCTACTGATCCTAGACCTAACACATCCTTATTCTTCTTTTTCTCTTTATCTCTCACTATATGTATGTATAAAGAGATATAAAAATTAGGGTGTTTTAATAAAATAAATGAGTGTCTATATAACTCAAGCCATATTTGTTATCGTAGCGACTATTATGACTACGAGCATTATAATTATTATTTTAGAAGACACATGTTTGTATAATAGTACTGGTTTGTACATAGTGTTGAGAGAAGTTATGTTTAATGACTTTTATGTGTTTTGTGTTGTTGTATATAATACTTGGTTGGTGTATGCTCATTGGTCCACCTGTTTTTTTTTTCTTTCTACAACCTGTGTGGACAACCCACTCCACCCACCGCCAACGACTATCACCACCCTCAGATACTAGATCCGGTTCACCCCCCCCCCCCCCCAACCACCCATGCTTCCTCTCCTCTAGTCTTCATCTGGCCCTTGTTTCTCATGTTTCTTCTTCGCCACTACCAAGCACTCCATCTTCGTCAACCTCCCTGTTGGCGCCACCCACATCCACCGCCTTCTACCACCTCCCCTTCCCACCGTACCCACCCCCCCCCCCCCCCGACGACGCCACCCACTTCAAGAAACACTCCACTGTCTCCTCCGACTATCTCCACTGACATCCATAGGCGTTCGCTCCCGTCCTCTGGCAACATTGTCGTCGCCGGATGATTCATTATCGATTTTTACAGGGGTTGTTGCAACCGCAATCAGTGAGAGTTCTACCTCTTAATAAGTCAATGAAATATTTTATTGCTAATTTATTTTTATAGTGGGACAATACTCTTCTAATGGCCTTCAAGTTTTTATTTGAAGTAATTTACAATCCCTTTCTCTGTATTTTTATATCTACTATTAAAGATAATTTATTATCATAATACTCAACGTAACATCAACTCAACACATAATTTAAAAACAATAATTTGTGGTTATAATTGTCCTAGTATAATTCTACTAAAAGTGGAGTTGAATTCAAAATAAGATATTTTTAGTATAGTATATTATATCGACTAATGGTAACATGAAAAATAAACTTGATACCGATCGAAAAACATCGGTACTATTATATACTTGTTTTCTTTCTATCTATGTTTAGATATCCAGAACCAGATTGTTACAACTTCATAAATTTTCTATGTACCTAACCACATAAATGTTACCGTTGCTACGCACTGGCATAATTTCTAGTTTTTTACTAATCTCAAATGAGAGTCGAATTATTAACCTCACTAGTTTAGAAACTCGTGTATTGCACGATTTGAATAGAATATATTAAATTAACAGTTATTAATTAATATTTAAAATTTATAAAATATTATTTTAAAATAAAATAAAATTGAAGTTACGTATAATTAACAATATTAGGTAATAAAACAATAGCAATATTTTTTTCAAACTGTCATCATTACAAAAGTTTTGTTTTAAGAAAATTTGTTTTTTAAACAGTACTATTTTTAAAAGAATGTATTTTTTCTTAAATTCTTAAAACTTCGTATTTCATAAAATTTTGACTTAAAGTTTTTTACGTTTTTAGTGAAAAATAACATGTTTTTAATTTATTAAAAAAGTTATTTCATAATTTAAAAGTGTATAAATTATATCATTAGCATTTAATGTCATTAATGATTGATTTTCTTAAATAGTGACACGGGTCAAAAGAGATGTAAGAAAACGACATGTGACAAAACTTAGTTTGCTTTATTAGATAAGAATTATAGAAGATTAGCATTTTAACGTCATTGATGGTTGATTTGCTTAAATAGTGGCACGTGTCAAAAGGGGTGTAAGAAAACGATATGTGACAAAACTTATTTTGTTTTATTAGAGAAGATGTATCTAGCTAAAACTCCAAAGTACCGGTCTACTACTTCAGCCATGAACATCACCTAAACTTTTAATATTTCACTATGATCTTACCATCAATCATTCAAGACGAAGTTAATAACAAAAAAAACACTTCTAAAACTTCATATCATATATGTTAAAATAAAACACAAAAGTCCATAGCATAACTGCTAAAATTGCATAGGACACATAAGCGGAGGTCCGAAAGTGATCAGAGCCTTTTCTCTTATTTTGTTATGTTATTAAAATGTTTTACGAGTACGTAATTTTGAAACATTTATATAATACTAATTATTATTTGGTTATGCATCATGGGTTGTATTATATGTTTAATGGGTTGTATTTATTTTTTTTACTTTTTTACTTTTTTTTATTTTAACCTAATACTTTTATATCTTTTACAATTTAGGCACAATATATTTTTACTTTCAACTTTGGTTCCATGCACATTTCATATTTTAAACATTTTTCGTTTTACGTTTCGTTTTTAATTTTGCGAGTTAATACGTTGCAACGTGCATATGTGGTTTAACGTTTTTACGATTAATTTTCACTGTTTAACTCCCTCGTCGCAAGCGTTGGTCCTAGATCAACGTATCTATTGTTCTAGATCTTTTATATTTCGCCTGCGTGGTTCAATGATGTTACGTCTACTTTTCGTTCGGTTTATTTTTTTATCTTTTATTTCTTTTCTAATACGAGTTTTTTTAGTATTGATGGTTACTGACGATGATGTGTCATTTGTGTTATTTAGCATAGTTTTACGCCCCACTACAACACGAGGACCTTAATACTAGTTTCTTCTTTCTTACATAGTTACATTCTTACATAAATAAAGTGAAGTATCGAGATAGTAAAATGATAAAATTTAATGATATATTAAGCTGAATTACTTGTCTATCCACTTCCATGTAGCTATAATAGTTAATAAGGAGCCGCCACTGAAAAAGAAAAAGGATAATAACTTAATAAGTGTTCAATATGTACAAAGTAAAGTAAATTTCGGGTTTTGGTCCCTGTAGTTTAATCATTTTAATCGTTTCAATTTAAAAAGAAATTTTTGATCATATCATGCCATGTGGTTATATTTTTGTAATGGTTTTGATCTCTGACACTAACTCTGTTAGTTTTTACAATTAAATGTAAGAGTATTTTGATTATTTTACATTTGAAGGACTAGTTATGTAAATTATATGAGATTAGGATAATTGTTGTAATTTTTTAAACCAATAAAAAACAAAACATAAATCTAATCTAAGTACACATCTCCACATCTCCCAAGTCCCAACCCACCCACCCCACTAGATTCATAGAGAGTAAACAGCTGCTGCAAGTGTGGCGATGTCGCAGGCGGTGGCGGTGGCGGTGGCACAGGTGCAGGCGGTAGCGATGGCGCAAGCGGTGGCGGTGGCGGTGGCGCAGGCGGTGGCGGTGGTGCAGGCGATGTGGGGTGGTTATTCGGCGATTGGGGTTGTTCTAAAATGAGGAAGAATATGATGGCGATTGTGGTTGTCTGGTGGTGGAGCAAGGTGTGCGACGATGGTTGTCTGGCGGTGGTGCCGACGGTGAAGATGATGATTGTCTAACTTAGGGTTTTTAATTTATATGGGTGTACCTTATATTATTTTATGTATATTACAAAAACATCCCCTCAAGTTATTTATCTAGTTACGAAATAGTCCATGTATGTAAAATGACCTTCTTACATTTAATTGTAAAAACTAATAGAGTTAGTGTCAGACATCAAAACCGTTACAAAAATGAAACTACAGGGCATGATATGATCAAAGATTTCTTTTTAGATCGGAAATGGTTAAAATAGTTAAACCACATGGACCAAAACCGAAATTTACTCAACAAAGTATTTACGTCGACATTCACGCTAGCTTTCTCATCTCTATGTTTACACTAAAAATATTATTTTCTTTCTCTTTCTTTCAATTAAATAATATTTTTTTATATATTTATCATTACATTTTCTCTCTGTTTCACTAACAACCATTTTCAAAAATATTAAAAAATTTATGAGAGTGTACTGTGTTTCACCAAATATGGAAAAACACGGTACAAACCCCATAAATGTTGTCTTTCATTCAATCACAACCACTCACAACCATCCCCATAATATAGGGCACACACTCAAATCAAAATAGAGAACCTACTGTGAATGCTCTAACATTGTATTATATACACACACTTGGATAATTAGTCTTAAAATTCAGTAACCGGTTTTGGCTTTCGGTTAATTCTAGTGAGGGTGGGAGAGGCGCTCACACCACACAAACCACATTACACACCACAAATCATATTTTGTAATGTCACATTACACCATACCATTCGGAGAGGTGAACTCATACCACTCCATGCCACCAAAAAAAAATATACTTTTTTTAATTACTCCATTTGGTGGTGGCTAGAGGATGTCTGACGAACTCGACGGCGGAGGGAGGCAGCAGGGCTGTAGGGTGGAGAGCCTAACGGCTCTTTGCAATGGTCAAAAATGGAGGGTGTGGTGCCCGGCGTCGCAATACCGTGAAAAAAAAAGTCGCAACGTGAGGGTCGGCGACAGTGTTGCCGTGCGGTGTGGGGTGCCAACACGTCCCCACGACGTATACCCCCACCCCACCTACCCACTATGTGTTAGACCCGCCATAGAAATTTTACCAAAACGGGTACTTGTCCTGACATGATTAGTCTGCTTTTTCTTGAATTTTTTATATGGGTTTTTATGACTCTAAGTTGTAGAACCAGGAAGAAAAAATGAGAGATTTCTAGGGTTATCAATTAAAAATATCTATTAATATACATATTTTGAGCAACGTATTTGTGTTGAATGTTGCAACCTACAAGTGTGAATCATATAAGGCATGAAACACGTAGATGACGTGGTTTTCATTATATAAAAAGGGTATTTTTGGAAGAAGATTTTGCTGAACTTTAAAGACACTACTTTAGTGGCTTAATTATGAAGTCATTTTGCTTAACAATTAAGTCCCAAACGAACAATTCAAGATGAGTTCTCTTAGCAAACAAGCTATCTAGAGGTGCCTCAATATTTGTTGTTTCGAGTTTTTTATAGAACTTTCCTTAGTCAAATTCTTCTAATATATCTATTAACTAATTGTCTATATTATTGAATAAGAAACTATATAAACGGTAAAAAAAGAGAAAATTAAAAAAAAAAGTCCCTGTAGTTTGATCATATTGCAAGTTTGGTCCCCAGATTTTAAAAATTGCAAATTTAGTCCAAACATTTGAAAGTTTGTTGAAAATTTAGTCCTCACCGTTAGTGTCCATTAGTTTTTAACGATCTGGGGACTAAATATGCAATATGATCATATTGCATATTTAGTCCTCAGGTCGTTAAAAACTAACGGTGGGAACTAAATTTGCAACAAACTTCCAAATGTTTGGACTAAATTTGCAATTTTTAAAATCTGGGGACCAAACTTGCAATATGATCAAACCCTGGGGACTATTTTTGCAATTTTCTCAGTAAAAAGAAGAAAGTAATGTCAAAGATAAAGTAAAACAAGATATCTCATCCAACGTTGTTGAGCGAAGATATTGATATTCAAACGAGAGTTTCCCCAACCCAAGGTTTGCAATTAACTCAACAATACATAATTTTATATCCAGGGCATTCACAATGGATTCCTTAAAAGTATGTGACTATGTTTCTCAAATTATAAGAAATGATTTTAAGTGATTGCGAGTAGAGGAGAGGGAAAATGTTACCGTTCATCTGTATATTTGAGAAAACACTATTCAACCCTTATAAATTTTTTAATATTTTGAAAGTGATTGTAAGTGAAGGAGAGAGAAAAAAAAGTAATGATAAAAGTATAAAATATATTATTTAATTGAAAAGGAGAAAGAAAATTTAGTGTTTTTTAATGTAATTATATGAATGAAAATAGAAAATCCACTGTGAATGCTCTTACGGATTTACGGATCTAAAGTAAAAACAAACAAATGGTTAACCTTAAATGAAACCATAATGGTCAATATTTTCAGGATATACAATGAATTGGTAATGGCAACCATCACAATCATGTTTGTAACTCATAAAAAAGTAATATAAATGTTTCAAGAAGAAAAGAAAATAACAAGAGCCAGTAGCATTTGAAAAATATTTTCACAGTAATGGTCAATATTTAAGTTGATTTATTTAAAAACTAAAACTGTTTCAACAGTCTGAACCATAGTGTAAAAAGGTACAAATGCTACATCCAAGTTGGATACAAGAATTTATACCTTCCCACTAAAAACCAGAAACAGAATACCAATATTTCAATAACATTTAGCCGGCAAATATGATTTAGAAAGTTAAGGATTATAACAGTGTGTTACATACGGCTCGTTAGTTACTTTTAAATAATATTTGTTTTTAGTGTGTATCCGAAACCGAACAAAGCTTTGTTTTGTACATAAAGCCACCAAGCTAACAAGTTCAAGCTTACATAATTGCAGCCAAACCAATTGCACTTCCATCATCTGTTCTGGAATCTGAGGTGGCAGGTAGCGAGCTTCGAGGCCTTGCTGGAAAACACAAATTGCATTTTCAATTACTAGTCGTTAAATTTTTTGACCTTAGAGTTCTCGTTCTTTGATTAACCAAAGAATTACATTTACTAATTTATCCCACAGTAATAATGTCATTTAAGTGGAAAACGACCACATTTTCTGATGAAACTTGAAAATGAAGTATGCCGAAAAGAGAAAATACAGGAGGTACTTACCGACAACATTTGTGATTACATTCACACTTTTTTGAACAGCGAGCGCTTTCAACTGGTTTGCAGTACCGACCAACAACAAGCTTTTCATAAGCTGCTTTTGTTCCTTAGGGCTGCTGGTCTTTCCCAATGCTTCTTCAAAGGCAAGCAGCTCTTGCTGCCCGATGCAAGGAAGCGAGAGCAAAATCTATAATAAATTTTTTTTAATTAAAGTGTGTGAAATTTAATATAAAAGTTATGTTAACATGGAAAAAGATGAATTACTAACTTGTCTGGGTGCTGGATCTTGCTTGCTGAAGCTCACAAATATTTCACAACAGAGACCAACCAGGTTGGCACTAGTAAAAGCATTTGATTCTAGAGCTAAACCTTGGATTAAAGCGGAAAACAAATCTTTACAAACAAACTGTCTCAATTCAACATTGTTTGTTGAGATAGCCAAAAGAACTATGGTCCCACAGAAGGAAGTGACCTTAGCTGTGGCTTCGACATCTGTCCATCTAAACGCATCTAAACACAAATGCAGTAGTGGAACGGCTATATCCTTGTTCTTTAGGAGAAACCTGCAAGAAGTCACAATTACTTCAATTTAAAACTTATAGAACAAGAATATCAGAGGTGGCAATTTTGACCAATTATTTATAAATAGCCTGTAATTCAATTATTCAACATAAATTGTTATGGAATAATATAAATTTCTATAATATTTGGCACAGCAGTTGTTAATAAAAAAATCTCATGTTTTGGACAACAAATTGTTTTAAGTCAACCAAGTAGTTTCACCATTACCATAACTAAAAAAAATACGACTTAGACCCATCCCAATTTGGCCTGTTACTCAACCTGCACTGTTTTGACACCTCTAGAGGTTCATTTGGCCTTAATGACTCATATGTCATACGTACCCAACTACAGAGGTAGACAATACATCAGAATCTGTAGGTAACTGCTCCGAGTGGAGCCCAGAATTTAATCCGGGTGAACCTAGAACTGAAAGCAGTGAGCAAATTTCACGAGTCAAAACCCGAAGTAGCTTTTCCTCCATCACTTCCACTTTTAAATCGGGCCCACCTAAATTCCCACAAAGATCAGGAACCTTGGCTCTCCCTTCCTCTAAAAGAGCAGACCATGAGCACCTCAAAGCCTGGTGAGAATATACAAGCAGTGGATATAGGAGCCTTTGTAACCATATATCCCACAGATCCGATGGACAGTTTTTTACTAATGGTGTTAAAATTGAGTGAACAAGCTGTCTTATATGTCTAAACTCCATTGAATTGATATTCTCCATTAGCGCCAAATCAACGGCTTCAATATCTGTGCATCTGAAAAATGATTCTCCAACTGTTGTTGATAGCCCCAGTACATTATACCTATTGCCAAAAAAATAAACATATTAGTAACTCCTACATGCACATTAACCAAATACCACAAATTGTAACAAGCATCCAAAGATTACATATTTGGTTGCTTACCCACTCTCTCTGATACCCTTTAACCAATTCCTGATATCAGTTTCGTTTGGTTCTGCATTTCCATCCTTCGTATTTACAGGGATGCCATCAGCAAAAGTTATTGCACCTTTGGGCATTTTAGGGTTACTTTCCCCTAGAAGACTGGTTCGCTCAACATCACTCATAGCCATAGCAGCTTTTATTTCTCCAGGTAACATTTGAGTTACAGCTGGTGACCAAAGAGAATGTATTGCACGGAGAAGCTGGAAAGAGAAAAGAACAATAAATATATTATTCGTAAGTTCTAAGAACAGCATATTAGGAAGTCCAGCTTTGGGGTCCATTAAGAAGCTGTAGAAACACTTTCAACACGGGATGTAGAATCACCTATCAACATTGCCAATTGTGGTGGTCAGGCAAAGTGGGTAACAGATTAGGGCTGAAGCGGGTCATTTATTAGCACAAGTCGGGCCAGGTTGGATTGACCCACGAACAATTTAGGAAGTTGTATGCATTACACATGTCTTTTAGGGGACTTTCAATCTGTCTTACCCATAATCCCATTATCCTTTTAGCTAATTTCTTTTCATTTGACTCGTTTGAGATAAAACACAACCCATATCAACCCATTCATAAGTGAGTCAAAATTGCCACCTCAAGCAATTATTTAAGCATGAGATTACTATATAAAAAAATTACATGAGCTGATAAAATGGTATAATAAAAAAAGGAAATTACTTTGAGCAGAGGTGGAAGCATCCAGGGCAGATGAGAAGCCAATGGATGTGGAGCAGATGACGCAGTAGAACTATTAGTATTCACACTGCTTTTTTTAATGCCACTCCTCTTAAGTGCTTTCTCAAAGAATGTAACAGTGTGGAATAATGACCACATAAATTGTGTCTCTCCACATAATTTAATCAGACCTGCAGGGTCAGATAAATATGCATTTTGCCATTCGAGTTGAGTCCACTGATGGCTCAAAGGCTCAAGCAACCAGGTCATAACTTCTTGCTGTTGTTGAGGTCTGCACCAGTATACATAACATGATCAATGAAGTCAACACTAACCATCAGGCACATAAACTAAAAAAGCCCAGAAGTGAATAAATTACCCAGCTGCAGACGCCATAATAAGAAATGTTTCACCAAAAAGATTGTGCTCCCCACGAAGCAACTGACCTTCCTTCTGCAGATATGATACAGTGTCTGCTATGCCCTGTTATAGAAAAGATCCATAGGTTACTGAGGGTACCTTTAGTAAGGCAGTTCGGGTTGACACAGAAATCTTTTTGCCCAAAAAGAAACATTTATATGAACATTTAGTGTCAAATATGAATTACCTTCATGTGCGGTAAAAGACTGGTATCAGCAGTTTTCGCTAATCGTACAAAGGATGTGCAAATATGTAATCTTGCATGCCTAGCTCCACTGATTGATGGATCCTACCAAACAAATGACATGATAAATAACTAATTATTAATTAAATACAAGCTCAGCTTTCACATTTTAAGTGGATTTCATATAAAACTGTAACTGAAAACCAAACCTTCATAAGGATTGGCAATGAGTTTAGGAGCTCAAACAGTTTATTGATGACACTTCCCACAGCATCAGGATGGTACTTCAAGAAGGGACCAAGTGCCTCAAAATAGTGCCCGAGTACTTCAACTAATTCAGGTTCAGTCCATTTTAAAGAAAGAAGTTGCTGAAGTAAACCTTTAATTCACAGTTAATGGTGTAATTAGCATGAGATGATAATGTTAAAAAGTTTTGAGAATGCATAAAAGTTGACACGTAAAAAAACCTTCTAGTATTCTGCACGAGGCAAGTTGTGCATCAGAGCAACTCCCATTATTATCATTTGAACCATCAAATACAGCTGCCACAACATTCTCTAATGCAAGTTGCATGCTTTCTAGTGTGGCCAAATTCTGAAATTTGATTACGCAAAGGTATTCATGATACAAAATATTATTTGTCTTGAATAAATGCTGATGGATTGCAGAAAACCCAAACTTTAGATGTGAACCTTCAAAACCCATTTACCTATTAACCTATTCATGGCTCAACTTCGGTTATATATTCTCTAAAAGAACTAATCGAAAATAATAACCTAAAAGAACACATGTCAAATGGGTTGAAAGTCGCCCAAAGTGTTTTAAAAACCTCTAAATGTTTATATAAGAAAATACTATTTGGTGATTATATTTGACGCATTAAGTCATCTAACGATTAAGAATCTGGGAAAGGTGATTCATGTCACCCCTACTCCTTTTGACTTTCTCCAAAATATGACATATTTTGGGTTTTTGATCCTTCAAGCACGCCTCCCGACCTACCCATTTTGCTACCTCTAGAAAATGTATACTCATAACCAGAAATAGAGTATTGTTCCTACCTGGGAAGGCAGTGGAGCAAGAAGAAGGCTCTTGATGATCATAATAATTCTGTCTGAAACTTTGTTGACTGCTATAACAGGTTTGAAAGAAGCAATAAGCCGAATCAGTTCCAACTGCATATAGTGGTTTACACATTAGTGAGGGGTGAAAAGGATAAAAGCAAACCCATATACTTGTTTAGTTTTGAACAGCCTTTTAGAAGTATAAAATTATAAAGATCCCCCTTGTGAATAACAAGATAACTTCACTCTGTGATGACTTTTAATTGTCACTTTTAGATTATTAAAAACTACTTGAAAACCCACAAACATGTAGCACCCAGCCACTTCAATACATTTATGACTGGTTTTCTCCACACTCACAACACATACATAAAATCACATGGCATGTTCGGTAAACTACACTTGACCCTTGAGAACTTGAGGTAAACTCCAAAAATTATAACAATAACGCTTGGAAAATTGGAGCGGATATATAAGCAAAGGTGGCTACTTCAATCAGTTTCTTATGAATATGTCGATTATTGTAATGTTTTATCTCTAGTAGATCAAAGGAGAAAAATATATTTATAAAAAAAACAGCTTTAAAAAAATGGGTTTAAAAGTCCGCCAAAATGTACCTTCAATGCATAAAATCTGTTAAGTGGAGTTTTGAGGTTCCATTTCAGATAAAATCTTTCAAACTGATCATCCAAAACTAATTATTTCACTCTGAAATAATCTGACATCCAGTTTCATCCAAACACTTAAAACTGAATATCCGTGAATTGCAAATGAATAAATGGATAATCAATATGCAAACACAATCCAAAACCTCTAAGTTATTGATTCATAGAAATTTAAATTACTAATGACATGGTTATATATATATATATATATATATATATATATATATATATATATAGATATATAGAGATATATATAGATATATATATATAGATATATATATAGATATATATATATATATATATATATATATATATATATATATATATATATATATATATATATATATATATATATATATATATATATATATATATATATATATATATGCGAGAGTTCAAATGAGAACCACCTTTTTTTGTAAGAACTCTAGGAACTAATCTCAGCCACTCATTTTTTATTACATGCAAATCACATGCCATTTCCCCATTTTTTTTTAAACGTTCGTAACTTTTTTCACGACATCGTTTTTTCAAAAAAAATTCACTATAAAATTCAGTATTTTTTTATCTTTCCAACGCCTACCATATTGATATACTTTTTTTAAAAAAATCGTATATCCGTTGTTTACATATGTGTAAATCTAGTTATACACATGTGTAGTACTGGATTTACACATGTGTAAATCTGATATTACACATGTGTAAAACAAATTTCGTTAAAAAAACGGGATTTTTTTTTATTTTTTATAAATTTTTTTATATTTTTTTTATGAAAGAGAGAAAGTGGGGGAACATTTTTGTGTTTTTATTTTTTTTATTTTTATGTTATTTTTTGATTTATAAATTTTATAAATATGGTTTTGTTAATTACAATTTTGCCATTGAGAACTAGTGATTGAGATTGGTTCCTAGAGTTCTCACAAAAAAAGCTAGTTCTCATTTGATCCCTCCCCTATATATATATATATATATATATATCCCTCCCCTATATATATATATATATATATATATATATATATATATATATATATTGAAGAAAG